>CM053585.1:372901288-372925364 GCA_028646515.1 Pseudochirops corinnae
TTCACTTTTGCTTAGTACTTTAAGATTTGAAAAACCCTTTACATGCATTTCTCATCTAGTCCCCAGAGGAAACCTGTGAAGTATTACTATTACTGTCCCCATTTTACAGATGAGGAATCTATTACTGAGAGATGTTAAGTGACTTGTCCAGGACCACATAAATAGTGAGAGATCAAGGTGAGATTCAAATTCAAATTTTCCTGACTTGAAGACCAGCCTTTATCCACTGCACTACAACATGCTGCCGATTCCCCGGTCCCTATCTTTCCAAAAGTTTCATAAAATAATCTGCTGTTTTGTCAAACAAATGTTTCCATTAATCTGGAATCAATTATCAAAAGGCTAGGGGTTAACTAGCAAGAGATATAAATTTAAAATTAAGTTGAGAGTCCAACCTCTATATAAATGTTATGAAATTTTCCTAAATGGGGGCTCTGAGCAATTGTAACTGAACTTATTACTTTCCCTTTAAAATAAACTCCCTAAAGCTAAAAGGAAGAGAACCATGTGAATCATTATAGCTATTATATCTCTCCTAGCTTTAAATGGCTAATTATTATAACAGCATTACAAGTTACTGGGACACCCAGGTGACACAGTAGATAGAGTGCGGGGTCTGGAGTCAGGAGACTCTTCTTCCTGAATTCAAATCTAGCCTCAGACACTTACTAGCTGGGTGACGCTGGGCAAGTTACTTCAGCCTGTTTGCCTCAGTTTCCCCAACTGTAAAATCAACTGGAGAAGGAAATGGGAAACCACTCCAGTACATTAATCAAGAAAACTCCAAATAGGGTCACAAAGAGTCAGATATGACTGAAGTATGACTGAATAATGATGCAAAATTACAGAAACAGACTTTACTCAACACTTTTCAAGCTTCCTAAATATCTGAGTTGTCCTACTGTGGACTAGGCTTTCTTATAATAATATTTATAGCTGAAAAACCTATATTTCTTTAATTTTTCTAAAGATCTTTACAGATATTATCTCACTTTATCCTCTCAATTATTCTGTTAGCTTGGTGTTCAGATCTTTGTTTCACAAATAATGTAATGAAGATCCAGAGAGGCCACTATCATACAGCTAGTCAGTATCATGTGAGGTTCAAATTCGCATATTCTTACCCCAGTGATTTAGTGATTTCTCTGTCTTTCTGTCTGTCTCTCAAACGCGTGCACGTGCACACACACACACACACACACACACACACGTCCCTGCAATGTAACAACTTTACTCAAGAGGCAGGAAGCTCCCGGTCACTGAAATGGTCTGGGAAGACATTGGATGGATTCCAAATAAAGATGAGAAGGAACTCAAGAATACAGCAGAAGTTTGGCCTATGTCCTCCAAGCCATTTTTCTGACTGTGGAGATACAGGAACAAGGCCCTGGAATCAAATGAAGTCATAAGATGGACTCTACACATGTAGGCCAAGGCTAATAGCAATTTGAATGAAAGATCTCAGAAATTTCAGTGGCTTGAAAACTTTATTGACACAGTGACTTGCAGGATGACCACCAGCTGATGTTACAATAAGATATTTAGGGTCCAGGTCTACTGAAGGAAGGAATCTCAGTTTCTTTTTTGCTTGATGAAAACACATCTGAAGTTCTGTGCTCAATTCTAGGTACCACATTTTAGGAAAGTCCTAGCTAGGTTGTAAGCCCAGAATTAATATGGAATAAGGCAACAGTTGCACAGGCCTAGTCTGGCTCAATTTAAGGACATGTCAGAACTCTCTCAAAGTGGAATGTCCCACTGTAGGAAGTGAGCTATGTTGTGAATTCCCATCATTGGAGTTCCTCTAGGAAGGGTGGATATCCACTTATCTGGCTGCTAAATATTCCTACTCAGGACCCATAAAATTATCAAATGCCAGCCTCTCTGGCTTTTTGATGCCTTGAAGGGTCCTCAGAGGCATTGAGAAAAGACAAATCTAAACAGGAATGTCCTACAAATTATTCTCAACAGTTACTTAGCAAAAGAGTAGAGAGATGAGATTGAGCTCAGACTTCTTGAATGTATCCCTTCCCTACCTATTGTCAGCAAGACCACCCCCTCCTACTCTGATGAGAACCATCAGGACAATTCTAGACCCTGGGGGAGAGGAGCCAAAAAGTTTAGGCATGTGGCATATGGTGAGCTTAATTAAAGGGCAAAGGTGATGAGAGAGATGCTTGAGCTGAAGATGCCACCACACCAGCCTTTATAGTATTAGGAGTAGCCACTCAGCAAACATTTATTCAACTCTTCTGTAGCCAGAGAAACACTGGCTGCTGGAGGAAATGGTGGAGGGAGAAACTGAATTTGTTAAATTTACACTTTACCCTTTACACTCAGGGTGGAGCCCTCCTGAATTCCCAGGCCACAGGAGTGGTCAGTCCTCTGTACCCTGACATCTCTCCCTGTTTGTGCCACTCAGGGAGATATTTGGAGGATTGCCTTGAATTTCTTAAAACTTTTTCATGTGGAGTTGCCTCATCTCCACTGCTAACTTGCCATAAATTCCTTAAGGGCACGGGTCAAGTTCAGCTCTGCTCTATCTCTCCATAAGAGTTTACTCAGATATTAGTAAATATCAATATTAATTTGTCTAGATATTAATTATTACAATATCGATAAAGTTTCATAGTTTGCAAAGTCATGTTCATTATTTAATTCAAACCTCACATAAACCTTGGGAAGTAGGTGCTATGGGTATTATTTCTCCCATTTTTCAGAGGGGAAAGTTGAGGCTCAGAGAGACAAGACGGTAGATTTAGAGGTGGAGGGGACTTCAGAATTGCTCTAATCCTCCTCCTACTCTCTGTAGGTCAGAAAACTGAAGCCCATCATAGCAAATCACATGGGCAGCTGCCCCAGAGTCAAAATTTGAACGTGGGTCCAGTGATTCCCAAATCTAAAATTCTTCCCATTGGATCACTTTCCCATGGATCCATAACAGTTGAAAGTGTCTGAGATGGGCTTTGACCCCAAATCTTTCACTTCTCAAGTATTCTATCATTCTGTGCATTGTACCCTACTAATATAGGCTAATTGATTATTACAAAGAGATTAACTGTGGCTCCTCAACAGGAAGAGAGACCATGAATTAGATGCCAAGGGAAGCAGCTGTGGCAAAGGGCTCCCACTGGCCAGTAGCACAGCATTACTCCATGCCTGGCTGTCCTGACATCACGGATGGGGCCCCAGCACCAGGAAAGAACAAATAAATAACGCAACTTGTGTTCATTTCAAGCCCCATTACAATCCCATTAAAAACAAATCAACATTGGCCTAGCCACACAGAAAAGGGGCCGTGTGACAGGCAAATAACTTTTATCTTGGAGCATCAGGCTTCTAAGAACACAGGCAAAAATGGAAATTAGCCGCTGGGAGGCATTGGGTTCCCATAGACAGTCTTGTTCCAGCTGGATTCCCCTCTGTCAGCTTTATTGCATCACTACTTCAGTGGCTTCTCTGGTTCCCATTGAGCTGCTCTCATGTCCTAGGTTTGGGGGAGTTTACTTCCCACAAGGGAAGAGTGTTGGGAATAAAGGGGAGATGTAGGAGGCACTGAAATGGAAGGTATGTGGGTCTCCCAGGGGGTAGGAAGAGAGACAGTGTGGTGCACTGGAGAGTGCCCTGCATTAGCAATGAGAAGATCTAGGGTAGCCATCTTTGATAACTATGTGCCACCCATAGATGTGTACTTTTGGGCAAGTCAATTTCCACTCTGGGCCCCAGAGCAGAGATTGTACTAGTGAGTAAACTGAGGCATAGATGAGTTAAGTGACTTGGACAAAATTATATAGGCCTTGACTCCTGATTTAAGCCCAAATGTTCAAGCGATAAACCCAGCACCCTTTCACCATATCATCTGGCCTCTACATTCCCCTGTCAGACCTTCAGTTTCACTTCCATAAAATGTGGATAATTTTTGGTTGGTTCCTGCCTTCTTACAGGGGGTATTGATGGGGATCAAAGATTATAGACAGATGAGAGACAGAGACAGAGACAGAGACAGAAAGACAGAGAGTTAGAGACAGAGACAGAGAGAGAGACAGAGATAGACGTCAAAGTCTTTGTAGCTATGTAGTCTTATGCAAATGTGCAAAAGTTGTTGAAAATTAAATTTACAAGTTTGATTTGTGCCTAAAGTAACCAGAATCATGGAATCACAGACTCTCTGAGCTGGCAGGAACCTCAAAGATCATCTAATCCAGGGGTTCTCAACCTGTGGGTTGCGACCCCTTTGGGGGTTGAACGACCCTTTCACAGGGGTCACAGGGTTTGCCTAAGACCATCAGAAAACACATTTTTCCAATGGTCTTAAGAACTGAGACATCACTCCTCTATCTGTCTCCAGGCGGATCCACCATCATGCAGATATGCCTACATACAAGTATTAAAGGGTTGTGGCATTAGGAAGGTTGAGAATCACTGATCTAGTCCATCCTGAAGCTGAGAAAGAACAATTCTTTCTTTCTTTCTTTTTCTTCCTTCCTTCCTTCCTTCCTTCCTTCCTTCCTTCCTTCCTTCCTTCCTTCCTTTCTCTCTTTCTCTCTCTCCTCCTCCTCCTCCTCATCATCTTTCATCTTTATCTTCTTCTTCATCTTCCAATTTCCTAAAGAGGCTTGATTAATGCAAACCAGTCACCAATCAAAGTTGTGGTCATCAGGCAAAGACTGCAAGGTCTCATCAGCTATTTTGTTAAGAGCATCTTGTCCAGCTATGGATTGACCTAGGTGGTCATCAAAGTCCCTTCCCAAGTCTCAAATGATCTTATGAATGAGGAAATTTAACAAAGTTCACTGATATGTCCAAGGAGATAATGCTTGTAGCTATGGTGAAAATTGAGAAGTCAGACTCAGATTTCCTGTCTCTCCAGTGTCTTTCTGGAGAGTCATAGCTACACAGGTTGTGTGCCCTTGATCCCTCTCCTACAAAACATACAAGCCTTAAAACATATACATACAGAGAAAGATACATAGACATACACACAAACACAGATACACACAAACACACATGCATGCACACACACACACACACACATACACACACACACACACACACACACACACACACCAGAACATAAAACAGAGTTTTATTTTACCAAGTCATCTCAGATTCTCCATAAGGATCACTTTTGGCTGAAATTTCTATCCCTTATGTGGCCTTCACCATAGCACCCACCTTCTGAAAGTAGCGAAGCTTCAGGAGTGATTCCTTCTCCAACATGGCTGAGAAATGCTTATCCAGATGCCTTTCAGAGACCTCTACTGATGGGTAACTCACTGCCTCCAGTGGCAATTCATTTTAATTCTGGACAACTTGAATTTATAGGACATTTTTTCTTTACATTTACCTGAAATCCATCTTCCTTCCCCTTCCCCCTTTGTTTATACCTCAAAGAATCATAGGATGATTCAAGTTAGGACTGGAAGGACTGTTGAGGTCACTGGGTACAAGTGTCTCACTGTACAGAGGAGAACAATGAGGGACAGAGAAGGTAATTGCAATACCCTATCATCAGGGAGGGTGAAAGTTCTCCTTTCACTGGGGCCAATAGGAGCAGGTAGAACTCCACATCTAGGTAAGAGTCTGGCAAATACTGAGAGAGAGAGAGAGAGAGAGAGAGAGAGAGAGAGAGAGAGAGAGGGAGGGAGGAGGTATGCTTGTCTTCTCTGAGTCCTTTCTGCTCCAAGCTGAACATCCCTAGGACTTTGAAGCCATATTTCTATTCCATAGTCTCCCCGAGTATAAAAAGACAGGGACTGAGTCTAATATACCTTTTAAATCTACGGCAACACCTACCTCTGTTCATTTTAAACTCCATTTTAGAACTCCATAAATATTTGTTGACTAGATGGTTGACTTATTGAATCAATGAATTGGCTCCATCTCTCTCCTAATTCTGACTACTTTCCTCTATCTGTTTATTAATATTCGTCACAAACTTTGCCCCCCAGAACTGATTTCAGTATCCCAGATGTAGTTTGACAATTCCCTCTCTGTTCTCTGGCCTCTCTAACCCCCAATCCAATGAATGCTGCTTAAGATTGAAGTTGAAGATTTTTTTTGTTACATGCCCTAACTATAACCAAGCATCTGGAACAAGAATCCAGGTAAGGTTTCTGTGCCATAAAAATCCTTGGGATGTTAATGAGATTTGGCAAAGGCTCCATTTACAATCTGCCTTCCTGGGCCAGGGATGAAAAAGTCTAGATTTTTGGGAACATACTCAGGCAGCTGGCATCATGGATCTGCTGCTGAGAACACATCTAAGCCCCCATCCTGGCTACACAAATGGAGTTGGGATGGGAAGCCCCAGGAAGTACATGCTTCTGGAATATAAGTTTGAATGCAGGTGGATTGAACGAGAAAGAAGAGATGTATCTTCCAATTAGGACATGGCACCGACCAGAATATGTCCAGGAAATGTTCACTGAATGGATGGATGGATGGATGGATGGATGGATGGATGGATGGATGAGTGGATGAGTGAATGTTTCTTAAGTCAGTGATAAGTCCCTAATCAATCTACGAAGAGAGGTTTACTAAATATCAGCTAAATTGAATCCTCTGTTCTAGGCACTAGGAGATATAAAGATGAGTAAAAACCCAGCCTGTTCCCAAATGGAGTTTATTGTTTTTAAACAATAAATTAAGTGTACAACGCAAATCCTTAAATTGAAGGAAATAGTAAGACACTCTGCTTTTAGTAAACTTGCTGGTTTGCCAGTAATTACCATCATAGAGATACTAACAGGCAATGCAAGTATCAATTATCCTCTTTTGGGAGATTAACAAACTGAGGACTGGAGCTGACTGATTTCTTAGCGTAATCTATATATGCAACTAGTGTTAGAGCCAGGACTGAACCCAACACTAAGTCCTGAGCTCTCCCCATCTGCCCTACTTTGGGTTCTATTGGTCTGCTTGGATAGAAGCCATTAGGACAAGCTTCGTAGAGAAGGTGATTTTCAAGATAGGACTTGAAGAAGAAGGGGCATGGTGTGTGAGCATGCACACAAAGCCAGAGGCACACAAGGTACATAAGCACTGTTGGCCACTCCTGTAGTCATGCTTTTTGTAGTGTATTATATGCAGAGCTATTTGTAACTTTTGTAGAAGAGCATTGACAAGTTGGACAGTCCCCAAAGAAACTGGCTATCATGTGGCAGATATATTCAATGTTTTCTACATGTGCCCGGGAGTCATCATAGGGAGAGTAATTTCATTTCATAGAAGAAATAACTTTCTATTGTCTCATTGTAACAATCCATCAGTCCTACCCATTTGTAAACCCATTTAAGGTGTACAAAAATAGCTTTTCTCACAAAAACCCTGTGAAATTAATAGTACAGTATTATATTGTGATACACACATCTGTTTTAGAGAGGAGAAAACTGAGGCTCAGAGAAGTCAGGCAACTTGCTTGTGGTCCCACAGTTAGCAAGGGACAGAAATAGGACTCAGGTCTCCTAATTCCAAAAGTCCAGGGCCCTTAGCACTGTACCATGCTGTCTCTACACAAAATAGACTGACTTAGTTGAAAAGGGTCAAGAAAACCTGAATATATTCTTGTAGGGAAATCTTAACAGAGATTGCTTCAATGGCCCTTGCCTAGCCCCACTTAAGAGTCAGTAGCCACACTGAGATCAGCCTTATGTACAACCTGAGTACAATAGACTCCAACACCTTTTCTCAAGGATGACAGGTCCTAGTGAAGTTTCCAGAAGAACTATTTGATACTCTAGAGTCAGACTGTGAGAATAAAAAGGTAGGACTGAACTTTCAGATTGATCTGTGGTCTAGGATAAGAAGTGGTGGTGACCTTGGTGGTAAGAGGGAAGTTGAGATAAATGCAGGTATTTGGGAGAAAGAATACAAATTCAGGTTCATACTTACAGACTTTTAACATGCTTCCTGGGTATCCAGTTGAAGATGTCCAAAACATTTTTGGAGATGTGTGACTGTAACTCAGGGGAGAGACTAGAGCAGGCAGAGAGATCTGGCAATTATAGGTATAGAGATAATTACTGAACCCATGAGAATTGATGAGGTTGCAGAGTGAGATACTATGGAGAAAGAAGAAAAGGTCCAGGATAGGGCCTTGAAGGATACCCTTAGATAGTGACAGTGACATAGGAGAAGATTCAACCATTATAAGTGAGAAGGAGTGAGGTGGCTAGGTGGTACAGTGAATAGAGCACCGGCCCTGGAGTCAGGAGGACCTGAGTTCAAATCCAGCCTCAGATAGTTAACACACATACACACAAAACTAGCCATGTGACCTTGGGCAAGTCATCTAACCACAATCGCCCTATGTCCCCTCCCTCCAAAAAGAAAAAAAAAAGAGTGAGAAGGAGCAATCAGACAAATAGGAGGAGAATGATGAGAAGGCACTCATGAAAACCCAGAGAGGAGGCAATATTTAGGAAGAGGAGGTCAACAAAGTTCAATGCTGCAGAAAGGATAAAAAGAATGGATATCCAGAAGAGACAATTAGATTTGGCCATCAGGATGTCATCAATCATGTTGGAAAGAGCAGTTTTAGTTGAATGATGACACCACAAGTCAGATAGTAAGAGGAGAGGAAGTGGAGGTTTTGTGTGCAGACAGTTTTTTTTTTTTTGAGGAGTTTAGCTAAGAAGGAGATAAGAGATGCAGGATGAGAATTCTGGTTGTGGTAAGATCTAAATTTCAATGTTTTTATTGGAAGCAGGGAGAGAGTCAGCAGATAGGAAGAGCTTGAAGAGTGGAGAGAATGTGGATGAGAATGGGGTGAATCTGCTAGAGAGACTGGGAAAAGATTGGATGAAGGTACACACAGAAGTTTTGGCCTTGGCCAGGGGGAGCATGATAATAGTTATAGTGGGAGATCAAGACAAAGGAATATGAGAGGAGGAGGGTGGAAGAAGAAGAAGTCATGGCCTCTATTGTTTTGGCAAAGAACAGGACAGGTCCTTCACTGGGAGTGGCAGTTGGGAAGAGAAGAAAAGTTTTGGTTTAGCTGCCATGGTAGGTAACATAGGGAATCAATTAGAGAACAATAATATGATAGCCTTGCTGCAGTCAGCACGGGCTCAATTCAGCTAAGTTAGCATAAACTTGTCATGGATCCAGCCAGCAGCTTTCTGATTTTCACCAGTTCCACACAGTTTCATGTTGAGTTGGTAAATATTGGAAGTGATATGTCACTGGAGTTTGGCAACAGGTTAGCAACATTAGAATGAAGAACTTATCAGTAGAGGATGAGGTGAAGTTACATTAGTTCTCCAAGGGGTCAATACTTGGGAGGATTCTGCCACTCCCTAAGTGACCCTGGGTGCATAAGTTACCATTCTAAGTTTCAGGCTAATTTCTAAAATGTGCTTAATGGGTAAAAATCAACTTTGCTTATCCCCAGGTGGATGTCTCTGCCCCTCCCCCATGAAATCCTGGGTCTTTAAAGCATTGATGCTGCTCCCCAAGGATCTACATGAGATTAGTAGGCGGGATGGGCTTTGTTCTGAGGATGTAACCATTGGATGACATGGGACTATTTAAATCTTGGAATAACCCATTTATTAAATAGCCATTGTGTCTGAGATCTTGTGCTCTGGACTAAGGGGAGTTACACAGGCATATAGGGCACAGCCATGCCTTCAAAGAGCTCACAGTTCAAGTGGCAGAATAGCACAAGGCCATAAATATCTATAATGCTAAATATAGTATCCTTTGTGCCATGAGAAATACTGTGCAAACACAGGCTCCAATGGGTTTTAGAAGAAGGTGAAGCCACTTTGAGTTGGACAATTTCAGAAGGCTTCACAGAGCAAGTTGCATTTGGTCTGAATCTCTGAGGTTGGCCAGGTTCTTGCCTACTCCAATAACCCTCTATTTTAAATTCCCTTTAATATCTCTAAGAGATTTCATTCTGGTTAATAATGCCAGTGAAATAGCCTCTTCATTTATCACTGGGGACCAGAGGACAATGGAGTCCATGTAGAGTCATTTCAACTCATATGAAGTCACAGAGAACAAGTGGAATAGAGGGTGGAAGCATGGCATTTGTACTTTGAGTAATGCATACTCTAAATGGTTTCTGATGCCCTCATCAATTCTGAGAAGTTATGAGTTTGTGACCCACATGCAAGTTGTATTAATCTCATGGAAGATTATAGGATGGCAGATTTAGAATCCATTAAAGTGTTAACCCTAAACCTAATTTTGCTGAGTCACAGAGTGGTAAGGTCTCTTGTTATGTGTCTATGTTAGAAATATGCCATTCTGTCTACGATTATATGTATGGCTGTGCCCCACTGGGCAGATCTAGGAACAATGGGTAAAGATACAAGGGGACATATTTTAGCTTATGTTAAGGGGAAAAAATAAATCAATCAAACAAAGCCCTACAACTTGCTAATAAATAGATGTGTATGAAAATGGAAATGACTTCATTCTGAAGCTGTGAGTTTCATCTGATTGGAGAGCATTGGACTAACGATGAGAGGGCATCTCTGCTCAGTTACAGGATCACCTAAGAGGTCTCTGAGATCTCTTCCAGTCCTGAGATTCTGGGATTGTGTGAAACAGAAGTCTTGATGTGTAAAAAGGATGCCAAGAAACAGTTAATCATCTGCCAACATTTCCCCTCAGGTGAGTGAGACCATGGTCAGGCTGCAGCTGCTGATTTGGTAGTTCAGTTCCTGCCAATCAGTTGGCACCAGTTCCAGGCTACTAATCTATTTCTTCCTGCCTAATTGACTATGGACAAAAAGTGGCCATGGAATATAAATAATCCATAGTTAGAGCCTAATCCAAGTTCCTGGCATCCGGCAGGCTAATCCTTCTCTTTTTCCCCAGAGAGGCAATCTGGTCTATTATGCGATTCCATATCCAAGCCACATTTTCCAAGGCCAACCCCAGAGCCAGAATCTCTCCCACCCCATTTCCCTTAAGCATGAGCTTCACAGAGAACAAGATTCTCTTGACAAGTACAGACATCGAGGAGGTTGGGAATAAACTACAAACAAGTTGCCAACCTGACTGGTGGTGCCCACAGAGTCCATATCCATAAGCAAACCTTAGCGTATGGAGCTGGCTTCAGGAACTGGCAACTTCCCATGGAGTTTTCCCATGGAGTTTTTAGTTCCTAAAGGCAGCACATAACTCAAATTGAATGGGAAGTGTGGTCTCTGAAGTCATTCCTCCTCCCAAGTCTGGGAGGATGCAGAGAATACGTAGGTCCCCCATGATCTGAGGAGGAAGGACCCAGGACTACAAGAGGACATTTTTGCCTGAATGCTCATGTTCACTCCAAATCCTGTATTTCTCACACAATATGGCCTCCTGCTGCCCCCTCCACCTGTCTTGCTACTCGTTCCAGAATGCAGTATATGCCGCCATTTGTTCAAATGTTTGCTAAGGACGGGAGGCCGTCTGGTTTGCCATTTGTCATTCAGAGCACAAACAATATGGAATCCATGAGAACACCCAGCCCTATAGTGGTTGAAGGCAGGAAAGGAAGCAGAGCCAGTGATGCAGGCAGGGCATGGCTTTGGCCATCAGTGAGGCCATTACAAAGTATTTTTTTTGCCTGTATTTGGAGATCTTCAACCTGTAGAGCACTTACAACTGCTGGTAACTTGCCAAGGAGATAGATGCGTCTGAAAAAAAAAAAAACAGCTCATTAAAAATTCTCTTCTCATTCATCAAGTCCATTCCAAGTCAGAAAAACATTTAAAAAATATATGAGCCTGTTTCATATCCAAAGCACCACGTTTGAGGTACCAAGTGTTTCACTGTACACATGGCCAGACATTTGGTGTTTTGCATTTGTCATAGCAGATTGAGTTTGCTAAATGCAGAAGCCTCCTGTGTTAAAAACTGACTCACCAGAAGTTCATGCATGTTAACAAGTCAGGTTCTCCATGGCTTTGGTCATGCCTCCATCTGCTCTCCATATGCTAACATGGAAATCCTATGTCTGACTGAGTGACATTCACAGGAGGTCGAGGGCAGATCAAAGACTAGGACATGAGCTTAGGAAAAGGTCATAGGAGATGTAGTAGAGGGAGCAGAATTCACTAGTGCCATTATCTTTGTTAAGCATCACTCTAGAGAGCAGAATTAGGACCAGCAAGTTGTGCTTACATGGAGATAGAGTGTGTATTAACAATGAAGGAAGCTCTAATACATGGAGCAGTACCAGAGTAGACCAAATATCCCCAGGAGGCAGTGAGTTTCCTATCCTCGGTGGCTGGGAGGGACCTCAGAATACTACTGCTTAGTGCAGCATGTCACTGGACAATAACATCCTACACAACACCCACAGCAAGTGGCTTGTGCCCTGTTTGGATCCCTCATGCTACTTCCCATTGCAATCCATTCCATTTTGGGACTCACTTCTGTGTCCTGTAAAAATGAAAATATTTAACTAGGTGAGCCCTAAGTTTTCTTCCATCTCCAATATGTTAGCTCCAAATGTTATAAAGTTTCCCCTAATGTTAAGGCAAACTGAGCATCACAGTAGGCCCCTGGGCTCAGATACAGACTGGATTACCATTTGGTTGGAATTACTTTATTGGGGATAGCTGCTTGAGGGTGTGGGTGAGGGCAGATGACCTTATTGATGGTGAATTTCCCTTCCAGACAAATAGCGAGTGATTTCATAATGGAGATCAGTGTGCAAAGAATACAGAGAAGCAGGAAGAAGGAATACTTTAAAAACCGGGAAAGGAAGGAAGGCCAGATATAAAGAGTGGTTGCTGTTGGCTTCATTTGAATGTGTAGCCCTTCCCTTCAATAGCTTAGCACACTGTGTGGGTCTTTTTTTGGGGGGGTGCAGGGTCAGAAAGGAGCCCAGGTCTTCTGAGACCCTGGCCACATAAATGCTTAGGCCCTCATGAACAAGGTGAGAGAGAATGTGGGGAACAGTGACGCTGAGTTCTTCAGGCTGGGGATTAGGATGCAACAGAAAATTTAGAGTTCTTAGAGTGTTGAATAACTGTGTATTTAAGGGATGCTGTTTGTGAAGCAAAACTATTCATACCATGTCCCTTGATGAAGACCGGTGGAATCCAGTGACACCTTCTACATGAGGATTCTTTGACATTCCAAGGCATGAATGAAATCAAAAGGGATCAATTGAGGAGGGCAGATGGGAATCATTATACCCTAGATTTGGAAAGGACCAAAGAGTGGAACCTTCTCATTCCACAGCAGACAAAAATTTGAGAAAGTTGGTGAAGAAACCAGTCGTATACCAGGCTAGTGGCTTTGATTGCTATGACAGGGTTCTCTTCACACCAATTCCCCTTTTGCTCTGTGTCTGTGAGACCCCCTTCTGATACCTACCTTCTTAGTAAGGTAGACCAGGAGCCGTGGCTTCCCTTTCCCTGGTTTTCTGATCTGTCTTCTGTGGATAATGCCAACAACGTTTAAATAAGCCTATTCCATATGTACATTGATGATTGATAATGTATTTAGCCATCCATTCTTGAGCAAGTTGCCAGCCCTAATATGGGATTCAGTTTCTTCATATGTAAAACAGAGAGAGTGAGTTGGAGATACTGAATTTTTCTTAAGATATTTCAGACATCGTGACCATCATGTGATTAAAAATATACTCAGATTTTAAAATACAAGAATGTAGTATCCTAGGATGAATGTGGGAAGGAACATAAGAGATCATTAAATCCATCCTCCTCATTTCATAGAAGGGAACACTAAGGCCCAGAGTGGGGAAATATATTGTCCAAAGTTATAACAGTATTAAATTACAGAGAGAAGACGTGTGTATGTGTGTGTGTGTGTGTGTGTGTGTGTGTGTGTGTGTGTGTGTGTGTAGTTCTATTTTACTGAGCTGAATAACAAAGAAGTAGTCTGGATCAAATTTGGGAGACTGTACAGTATTTCTGATGAAACTAAGCTGTCCTTACTCTGAGACATCTTCATAAAGTCAACCAACTTCATTGATCCTATAGGGATGCATCTCCACATCTTCAAATACTCATACTTGTGAATAATTTTGAGGGCGCTAGGAAGAGGCACATTCTAGGCACAAGAAGGTCAGAGTATTTCTCAAATAATGGATGTTCTGGTGTAAGAGGAAGATAGCAGCAAAGATTTGAGGACCAAAATGGAGCAGGTACCAAGAATGAGAGACAGCAGAAAGGCAGTCCCAGATCTTTGTGGTCTTCTGATAATATTTCCAAAAGAACCAGAGGGAGGCCTTGAGTGTGTGATGCTCATACCCACTGGAATATCCAGGTATAAAGAATGATTGGGCTTTGTGACAGCAGGCCCATAATGAGAGCCATGATGATTTCCTGGCATTTGCATGGGTGTCAGCCCTTACTGGATAGTAGATATCGCACTAACTGGACCACAGGCTGGAAGATATCTTCGAAGGCATGAGCCATACTAGGCTCAAGCTAAGCTCCAGCCGACTCTCCTCCATACTTGACTTATTGCCTGAAGACGACAGATTTGTTTGAGATGCCTCCTCTTGTACCTGAGGGGGTGATTTCCTCAGTTTTCACAGAGCTCTTGACCTACACAGGCCAAACTTCCAATTTGGGTTACATCCCTGGCAGTGACCAAGGTAACTCTGGCTATCAGGGACAGCTCATTTATTATTTAGGGGCTTCTAACAGGTCTATGCTGGCTCTTCTGCTAGGATTTGGTTCATCATTTGTTTTGCCTATTCCAATGGCTAGCATAATGATCATAGTAGGTGCCTAATAATTGCTGGTTTATTGCTCGATTGTGCACTCCTCTCTACCTTTGTGCTTTTCCCAATGAAGCTTAGGCAAGCATGGCCAACGTGGAGCTGTTCAAAGAGCTGCAGTGCCTTGGAATCCCCAGTAGCTAGTGTGTACTGTCCCCTGCTCCCAGCATCCCTGGCTGGTGGAGGCCCCACATCAGTGAAATCCCAGGCCAGAGGACAAATCAAAGCACCCCTTTGCATCCACACATACGCCTACGTTAATGCTCACAATTTCAGAGCCAGAAATTTTCTTTTCATCTCATTAAATAAAAGATATTTTCTAAAATCTTAAAGGATCTTCATTTAAAATTACACATCATGGCCTTTTTAAAATTTCAATCTGTGTTTACATCACAATCAAAACCAGTTTTGATTATTTCAAGCCCTTATACACATATCTCCTCTCCTGTTATGACAGGAGGCATCTACTCTTGGAACCTGCTAGAACATAGCTCTGGAAAGAGGAACCCAATTAGGCATATTGCAGTGCTTAAACAAGACCACCAGGGCATCTGGGTTCTAATCATACCTCTCTCATTTATTCTCTGTGTGACTGTGGTCAAGTCACTGCCCTTTGGAACTCCCGGTTTTCTTCTCTCTATATTGGGTGATAATAATCGTTGCATTGTTTACTTTACATGGTGATTCATGTATCAGCTGGGAAAGCATAAGTGTAAATGCATGGGGAACATTAAAACAAGAGGGCCTAGTGATTCCTGCTATTATTGGTTCAGTCTAACCAAGGTTAACAACAAGCGTTCATATAGCACTTTACGGTTTGCAAAGATCTTTACATATGTTTGGTATTCTATCCTCCAAACACCACTGGAAGATTGGCATTATTATTATTCATATTTTGCAAATAAGGAAGGCAGGTCTTGAAAGTTTGTAAAGCCCTTTACATAATTGGCCCTCAGCAATCCTGGAAGGTAGGTGCAAATGTTATTTCCATTTCTCAGATGAGAAAGCTGAGACAGAAATTACTTCCTCAGGGACATACAGTCAGTAAAGTGTCTAAGATCAGATTTAACAGAGATCTTGCTTCCCACCTGCCTAGTGCTCTTTCCCCTAGACTACTCAGTTTGCCCACAAGTTAAAAGAATCTCTTTAAATAGAATGCATTTTCCCTTCTTCACACAAATAAAGCAAGAAGGGCAGTTGTAGCTCCTCCTCCTACAGTTTACAAAGCATATTCCCCTCCACAGCCCTCTGAGTTAGGCAGTAAGTTGTTAATGCCTATTTTGCATGTAAAGAACTGAGGCCCAAGAAAGAGAATCAAGTTAGTGAAGAAGTTAGCAAAATGTAATGCTTGGATTTGAATCCAGCTCTCACGACTCCATGACTCATGTACTTTGAATTATTTCATGGTGCCTTCCGACAAACAAGGATGGCTTTGATGAAAAACGTTCAGTGTAGCTTAGAAAAAGGAGCTTCTTCAATGACTGCAGCCTTCCACTTGACCAATGGTATCTGCTAGTGAATGATCAGCTTCCCTGAAAGGCCCAAGGCTGAAGGCTCAGGCTAGGAAGGACGAATTTAATTAAGCACCAGCTTTTGCCTGGTGAACAGAACTGAGGATTTGAAAGGACGTCCATCAATTGTAGGTTGTTGGCGAGAACAACAGTGGGCCCTGTCAAGGTCGGCCCATTAAAGGCAGCAGTGGTTTAACAAGATAAATAACAAGTCTTTAATGATACTAGAAAAGCCTGAACAACCCACTGCTGAATGGATCATCCATTACAGCCAGATGGCCATCAGGATCCAGGAGGATTTCATGGTGCCATCTGCCTCCATCCATTGAGACTAGATTCCAAGATGGTGGGATTTCCTCCAGATTTCATTATTAGCAACACGTTGACTTGCTTAGCCTGATTCATGGGCTGTTTCAGGCCCTCATCTTGTCAGCTGCTGTTTCATGTAACTGGCTTGGATGGATTGCAACTGCCTCGGGCAAAGCCAGTGACTCATTTTACTTTAGAGAAAGATGCACCTCTTAGTATCACAGGATTTAAGGGTGAGGGCCAATAGAGTTAATTTAATCTAACCCTGCCATTTTACAGTGGAGGAAAATGAGGCATAGACAATTAAAGTGCTTTATAAGCTCATAGATTTAATGCTAGAAGAGACCTCAAGAGACCTTTACTTACCACAGCCATCATTATATAGATGAGGAAACTGAGGCATGGAGGGGTTGAGTGACTTGACTGGGATCACAAAATTAGTAAAGTCAGAGGCTAGACTTCCACCTAAGTCTCCTTCCTGGCTCCAAGTCTAGTGCCCTAACCACTATGGTCTCTTGACCAAGGTAAGGCAGATGAATAGCAGAGCCAGGATTTCAATGTAGGTCTCCTCTTTTTAAATCAACCTTCCACTACCTTACACTATTGCTTGATGGGATTGATAGGACCTGATAATTGATTGAATATTAGATACATAGATTATTGAGTGCCTAGATTGTGGGTCAGATGAGCTAGCACTCCCTTGGGGGAAAGGCATGGGAATCCTGCCCAGGGAGTGTAAACACACCTGGCCAAGCTTGATTAATGCCGTAGATGAGAAGTGGAGAGGACAGAGCCCAGAACTCTGACATGGTGAACTAACATAGTCTGTGTGAATGATGCTTCCATCAGTCAGAAATGGCAAAGACATTAGAAGTAGCAGGTTTTTGGGGGGAAAGCAATGAGTGGGGATCCTGATGTGCATCTCTGTTGGCCAGCTGGAAATGGCAGGCACACAAGTGCCAGGTGAGGCGGCAACCTCTCCATTAGGTCCAGGGCCACTCCCCCATACTATCTGGGACTGTAGTGGCATGTACCCTTCTGGAGATCATCCCCTAGGAACTTCATCAGAGTTCAACCAACTAACCAGTCAATCAGCATGCATTCATTATGTGCCAGGCACTGTGCTAAGCCCTGGGAGGACAAAGAAAGGCCAAACAGGTCAAAACAGTCTCTGTCTTCCATGAGCTTCCAGATGCCATCAACTGTTAGCAACAAAGTTCTCCATCACATCAAACCATGAGCTATCTTTCTGTTGGGAGATCCATTTTCTCTTGTTCTTATAAGAGAAGAGCTAACTAAGAGTCAATTTGGTGACCACTGGTTTTTCCTAATCATTTCGGGCACCTTGCTCCATCCATTAAACATTCATTAAGTGCCCTCTATTTCCAAATTTCTAGTACTGGAACACACATAGTAGACCTTAAGAATCTGCAGGAAAACAACAGAAAAGCCCACAGATAACTTAGGATGGAGGAAGATCCTTGTCACTGGGTTGATTCAAACAGTTGAGTTACCTCTAGTTAAGGAAGGTGGAGAGGTCATTTCTTGCTTTAAGAAGAGGTTTAATTCAAGAAGAGGGCTTTGTTCTGCCTGGAATCCTGACTTTCCCAATTCTGCAACACTAGGCAAAACAAGGGCCATTAAAGTTTGTTGAGGGATAATAGAGAAACAATCCCGGTGCTGCAGAAGCAGAAAAAGAGAGTGGTCACTTCTCAGCAGGAAAATGGTACAGGGGGTGGGGGGTGGGGGAAGAGAACTTGACTTCTTGGAGGAGATGGCATTGTACATTGTAAGATAGAGGATTTCAATAAGCTGAGAAATAAAGAGGGATTCCAGGCCAGAGAAAGAAGCATACTCACAAACATAATAATCCCTCACCCTCCATATGCACATGCACTCTCCAACACACACATGCACACACACATGCACACATGTGCACACACACATTTACATATATACACCCTACACACTCACACATACACACACTGTCACACATACAAATACAGGCATGCACACATACACACAATGTGGTTGTCCCTTCTCTCCCTCCATTAAATGGTTCTAAAGCACTTTGGATTTCTCCTCTGTCTCCATCAATGAATTAATCAGCATCATTCATTAAGTGCCTACCATATACTAGGTGTTTTGCTAGGTTCTAAGGCTTCAGAGACAAAGATGGGAACATTCCTCTCCCTTACTGCCTTCTTCTTCCTGTTTCCTCTGTAATCTTCTCATGTTTGGTTACAAGTTCCTTGAGAGAAGGGGATGGGGCGGGGTGGGGGGGGTAATTCAGTTTATCATCACCAATCAGAGCTCTTGAGGTCCATTCATACTTTAACTACCCTGTGGATGTGTGATGGCATCATGGGACTGGGCTATTCCCTCTCCCCATAAAGACTGTGACATTCTTTCTCATCCTGTGAAACTGTTTGATATTCCTTCATAAACCCTACACAGTAGATCCCCCCACCATCTTGGAGGCTTTCCTCTTGCTCTCTTTCTATCAAGTGGGTAGCATCATAACCCTCAGGTAGCTCATATGTTATTCCCCACTCTCACCATATAGCCTGCATAACCCTCTCCCAAGTCATATGTTTTATCAATGATCTATCCTCCACCACACCTTATATTTAGATACTCCTTAAGAATACTCTGGAGTCAACTGACATCCACCACACCTCTCTATTGTCCTTTGAGTCATGTATGGCTTTGGGTCCTCAGAGACGGTGGTGCTACAAGATCCATAAGCATAAGCATCCCCTAAAGAACACTAGCAAGAAACAGGTGGGCCATGGTGCTGGAAGAAGCTTGGGTGGCATCTATATATATCAGTAGACTTTCACCATCATCAATGTACAGTTTCCCTCTAATGATGTAAGTGACAATCCACTCTTGAATGCTCATCCTGGGTGATTCTTGACCTGTAAGAGTATCACACATGTTTCCATTCAGTGCCCTGGGGGTCCTCATTGGCTGTTCCTGACATTGTAAAGATAGAACCATACTGAACATGACCTATCCATCCATTCTCCTTTGTTCTTTCTAGCTAATGAGCCCACTCTCAGTTTTTCACTCATTCATTCTTTAAATGACATTCCTTACTCTGGTTCTTCTTGGCCATGTGTGACAGGTCTCTCACATAGAGTTACTCCATTTTCTTTTGCATTCTTTTTTTTTAATTTCTCAGATATCAATGACACAAAGCTACACAATGTCCATAATATATTCTATAATAGGAAGATAGCATTTTATTTCTGAGAGAAGTCTTTAAAGAAGTTTTCCAACTCTTCAACTCAACCTTCTCCTGTTTATTTCTGGCCCCAGCTCACAATTAGGTGCTCAAGAGATATGTGATGACTTATGATCATGTGGTTCAGCAGGAATGACTTCCTGTTGGGGAGATTGTAGGTGGAAGGGGAGCATCATGATAGGGAGGAACAACATCATAGAGGTCTGTGAATGCCATTCCATTTTCTCCACCTCAACTACTCCTTTGGGGCAGCAAAACTGTCTGTGGCCACAGCATTATGGCCTGTACTGACTTCACATCGCAACTCATTGGAGACACAGAACCCTAAGTCCTTAATCTAAGATAGAGTTTCATAGAATGAAGACAGCAGGGGGAGCTGGGAAAGGGAAATGTCTTCTTTTTGAGGACGTCCCATCCTCTTCCCTTACATCTCTCTACTTCTTCTCCATGGTTCAGCAGGGCTAAGGTTGGCTGTTGAGGCCCATTGTACAGGAGCCAACATCAGTGACTGGGGGAATCCTGTCTACTAAGAACCTTTTAGGAAAGCTAGAGAAGGCAATCAGGCCAGATCACAAGGACTGGCTGATGATTTATAAAGGGCAGTGATCAGCTCCAGGGCAGAGTTGGTGGAGACTAAAGATGTCATTTTCCATTTTTGAGGCTTAGATTCACTCTCTGTATGATGGAGATAAATATGGCCCACACCTCAAAAGGCAATAATGAAGATTCTCAAGATTTCCACAGAATTTCTGACCTCACTAATGTGGGTATCCCCTCCAGCAGCAGCAGAGATTGCAACCCAGCCAAACCTTCATATCTTGGATGACTCTTGTCTATGTTTTCCCGTTATTTCCCAATGGAGCTCTTCCCAACATACTGGGACTCTTCATTGGTTTCTCTTAACATTGTGAGAATGCAATCATGGAGGACTTGTAGTATTCATTGTTTCCTTCTCATTCTTGCTTTTTTTATTGACAAAAAAATATTCTACAAGAAGTTTTTGAGTGAAAAAGAAGATAAGTTGGTAATGTACTTGTGAAGACAGCATTTGTAAACTTTAAAGTACCAGAAAAATAGGAGCTATTGCTTTTCTTGTCATTTTTGGATGGTAATAGAGAAATTCGAGTGGGATAAGACCTGAAACATGATCTAGTCCAGCTCTCTCTCCCTTTTTACAAGAGAATGTGCAGCCCAGGGAAAGAAAGGAATTTGCCCAAGGTCACACAAGAAGGGAATGGCAGGGCTGAGAACCAAACTCAGGTGTCTCATCTTGCAACTCCAGGCTCTTCCCCCTAGGCAACATAGTTTATCCCAACAAGAATTTGGCTCATATCAAACCAATGCCAGCAGCCTGTCAAATTCACCCCAGTGTCCATAAGTGCCTCATTTCTGGACCTGCCCACTTGAAAAATGCCTTACACACTTGGGCATCTGGACCAGACAATCTGTTCTGGTGCACTAGGGAGGAAGTGGCATGTTGCAAAGTCCAAGTGGGAAAAGCTCATTGAGACAGTCTTTCCATGCCCTCCTTGCCACCTTCCCCAGCTAACTCAAGCGTGCTAGATGGAGCTTCAGCAGGCTCTGTCTCAATGAACAGATGGGTGGAAAAAACAATCTATCAGAAAGCACACACTGGAGCCAGCACAAACTTGCTTCTGAGTTCCCTGGGGGATCTCACCAAGGGGAAGCCTGTCTCTTTCTGGCTCCCAGTTTAAGCAAGAGGAGGAGAGCATGGGGCTTGCTTGAAACCACCTGTCCATCAAAAACACCTGCAGCCTCCCAGGCCCTGCCACTCATCTCAAGTCTATGAGTCAGGAAGCAAAAGAGGTTTGCACAAATGATTAATTCCACATCCCAGTGGAGCTAAGCCCCTGGTATACAAGCCTTTAAACCATCTTCTATATGTAACCATTTTATGGAAAGGGATGGAGCTGACCATCCCTGTGCCATGATAGCAAGTTAGGGAAAGATCATCAGATTGTATTAGAAGAGATCATAGGTGGCATAATAGTACTGGACTTGGAGTCACGAAGTATGTTTCTGGCCTCAGATGCTCACGCTGACCAAGTCAATGAACCTCTCTTAGTTAAAGTGTCCTCAGCTCTAACATGGGAATAATAGCAGCACCTACCTCCAACGGTTGTTGTGAGGATTCAATGAGTAGCATTCAATCCTTTGGAGACTTTAAAGTGCTATATAAGTTCCAGTTATAATAATAATATTATTTGCAGATAACTTTTTATTTTTCTCAATTACATGTAAAACTCATTTTTAACATTCATATTTTTAAAAATTTTGAGTTTCAAATTCCCTTCCTCCCTCACTTCCCTCCCCCTTCCTTAATGCAAAAAATTTGATATAGAATTTGCAGTCACGAAAAACATCCTCATATTAGTCATGTTGTGAAAGAAAACACAGACAAAAAAAAAAAAAACAAGGAAAATAAAGTAAAAAATGTATGCTTCAATCTGCATGCAGACTCCGTCAGTTCTTTTTTTTGCTGGAGGTGGATAGCGTTTTTCATCATAGGTCCTTCAGAATTGTCTTAGATCATTGTATTACTCAGAATAGCTTAAGTCATTCACAATCCATCATTGTACTTTGTTGCTGTTACTGAATGCAATGTGTTGGTACTGTTGGTTCCACTTTGAATCAGTCCATATAAGTTTCTCCAGGTTTTCTGAAACCGATCTGTTTGTCATTTTGTAGCACAATAGTACTCCATCACAATTATATACCACAACTCGTTCAACCATCCCCCAACTGATGGCATCCCCTGAATTTCCAATTCTTTTCCAAGAAAAAAGACTGCTATAAATATTTTTCTACATATAGGTCCCTTTCCTTTTCCTTTGATCTCTTTGGTATACAGCCTTAGAAGTAGTATTGCTGGGTCAATGGGTATACAAAGTTTTATACAGCCCTTTGGAGCACAACAAATTGTTCTAAAATGTTTGGATCGGTTTACGACTCCAATTAGTGTCCCAATTTTTCCATATTCCCTTCAACATTTGCCACTTTCCTTTTCTGTCATATAAGGCAATCTAATAGGTATGAGGTGGTGCCTCAGAGTTATTTTAATTTGTATTTCTCTAATCAATAGTGATTTAGAACATTTTTTTCATATGGCTATAGACAACTTTGATTTCTTTTTTTAACTGTTCATATCTTTCTATCATTTATCAATTAGGGAATGACTTATGTTCTTATAAAGTGGACTAAATTATCTATATATTTGAGAAAAGAAACCTTTAGCAGAGAAACTTGTTGCAAATCCTCCCCTCCACCCTCTATTTCCTGCTTTCCTTCTAATCTTCACTACATTGATTTTCTTTGTGTAAACCTTTTTTAATTTAAAGTAATGCAAATATCTTTTTCAATCTTTTGTAGTTCCCAGAAGTCCCCTCACATAGCTCCCCCCCAAGCTCACTCTCTCCATTGACCACTCATCCCATGTATTCCCACCAATGTGTTTACTTTTAACACCTAAACAGAGGACATAGTCATTCAAAGCAAAAACATTTATTCAAATAACATAAGGAAATGATGGGAAAATGTCATCCAGTTCATAAGTATGTCCTACTCTCTCACTCATTACCATGCTACATGTAGGGGAGGGTTTCTTTGCAAAACATACAAAAGACTGTATGGGGGCACTTTAGGGAACACATATAGACATGGGGCATCCAAGAAGGGGTGCACATCAGTAACCTGTGTTTCCATGAGGCATATTTGGGGGACCAATGGCAGAAGGCTGTAAGTTACAGAGCAGTACACGTACATGTAGGTAATGGTCTTGTGTCTCTTACATCTGATGACATCTGATGATAAAAATTTACTGAGGTAAGCTATTGATATCATTCAATACCTTTCTGTTATTTTTTGGTGAACAGAATTCTGCATCATGTCTGCTCTGCATTGTCTAGGCATTTCCACTCATGTGGTGATTTCAGCTGCTCTACAGACACATCTTTTGGACTTTACATACTAGCCTACTTCTGAATCATCTATTATTCTCTACTACCATTTAATGGTGAAGTAGTGGCTAGAAAGCCTCTCCCTTGGAAAGAAAGGCTGATATTCTTTTGTACATAACTTGGGGCTCTAAGCAATTACCTCCAATGGAGCAACCAGTAAAAGGCCCATCATTAAGATTAAGTTGGTCATCTTGATACTGATTGGGTATTGCTTTGTCCAAGATAATCCTTTTTTTTTTAAATTTTATTATAGTTTGCATCATTCATTTCCACAAGATTTTGAGTTACATATTTTCTCCCCCTCTTTCCCCCACCCACCACCTCAAAA
>CM053585.1:372925864-372942069 GCA_028646515.1 Pseudochirops corinnae
GTGTCTAGTAGTGAGCCTCCAAGTATTTCTCCTCCACTCAGACCATCAACATATATTTAACCTTGCACATGTGCTGTTGAATTTTGGAATCAGTAGAATGGGCTTTAACATTGATCCCTGGTGGATTTCACTGACATAGGGCAGCTGGATTTGAGAGTGCTTCCTACTTGCCCCTATCACATCAGGCCCTGCCCCTGACACTTCCCAGGACACTCAGACAATCTGTCAGCCTCTGGGACCAAGGATGGGGTCTACATAACCAGATTTTATGCTTCTTCCTGTTTATTTGTCTATGATGATTCACCCTGGTGACCCAGATTATTGGTTCTGAGACTTTGGAGGGCAGCCACAAGGAAAGGAGGCAATTCCCTTAACTCCCATAATGCTCAAATAGATGAGTCCCATTTAAAACAAAGTCAGTCTACACATCTCTGACCTCACTAATTTGACACAGTAGCTATCTTCAAAAATAGAATGAACTCCTCATTTGTCCAGAGAATCTGCTGAAGAGCACCATTAAGTAGAAAGCCTCCTATTACATTTTAAAAATGATTCAGTTTCTGAAAGCTCTCCTCCTATCGTGCTGCTGAATGACATGACCATTGTGTGTAGGGTCACCTACATACCTCAGAGGTTGCCTAGGTGTAATGACACTTGTCAAATTACCTCTCCTCTCTGAGCCTCAGCATGCCCATCTGAAGAGTGGGAATGAAAATATGGTCCCCCAGATTGGGAGACAGAAGTGAATTTAGAGGTCACCTTATCCAACCTCCTTATTATGCAGAGAGAAAACAAGACCAAGCAGAGGGAGTTAACTGGCCAAAGTCACACAGCAATGCCAAGAATCCAACCCAGGGATTGTGACTCCAAATCCAAAGCTCTATCAGACCACTTGCCCTGTGCACCTAGCTCATGGGGTTAGTACGAGGAAAGTGCTTGGTCAAACTTGGCCATGAAAATGGTAACAAAGAGTCATTTTTAAGATTATACTTGAGAGAAAGAGTTGCCTTGAAGAGGTTATACAACAAGTGAACTGTGTAGTGATTGTGGTCTGTGACTGCCATATATGAAAACTTCTGGGGGATCGAGTATATGGAAAATATCAGGTTATTTCTTCTGTGGATAAGTAGGACTGAATGGCTTTGAAATATGTGTTTCTGAATGAGACAGGAAGGCTTCCGGCATACTTGGCTGACAGCAGCCACACAACCTAACAAAATGACTCAAATCCATCACTTGTACCCTTTACATCCCAGAAGTAGTGACTTCTTGATACTAATAGGGTCCAACAAGGAAAAAGGAAGGGGAGACAGAGCTGAAAATGTGCCTCATTAACCATCAAGAAAATGGCCTCAGTTTTCAGGTTCTGGGACCAAGAAGGCTAACTTTGAGCTGTGAACCAAAGCTTTGCAAAATCCTCATAACCTTGTTTATTACCCAATAGAACAACAAGCCCTGATCTTTGAACCAACAGTTATGACCTTAGGCACCATCTCAGACACTAGCTGTGTGACTGCAGTCAAGTCTTTAGACTACTGACCCTCAGTTCCCTTACCTGAAACTCAAAACACTACATCACAGGATTATTGTAAGGAAAGCACTCAGTCATGAATTCTGTCTTCTCACCTTGGTGCCTTTGGACAGACTAGCCTCCATGAATGGAATGGCCTTGTTCCTCATCTTTAATGCTTAGAATCTGCAACTCCATCAAGACTAAGGCCACCTCCTACATGGGCCCTCTTGCATGATCGGATAAATTGTCAATATTCCACCTCTAAAATTACCACTTCATATTGTACTCATCTTGAATGTTCTTATATACTGTTATATTCTTATATAGAGTAGCTGTTATTCTTCTCAATAGAACAGAAACTCCTTAAGGGCAGAGGTTGTTTGTTCCTGTATCCCCTGAACCTAGCAGAGTGATTGAAAGCTAGGAGGTAACTAACGAATGCTTTTTGGAGTTGGCATTGTATCTTTAAAAAAAATAGATTTTGATTGTTATATTTTTTAACCACCATAACTTCCTCCACTATCTTTGCCCCTCGCCCTTAATGAATGGAATCATAAAATAAATAGTAGTTTGAAAAATAATAACCCCAAAAGAAAATAGTTGTGATGGACTTCCCACCTTTACTAAGGGGTGGGGACATCTCCATACTTTGGAACTATTGTTGGGTTTGGTTTTCTTCTTTTTTTTTTTGGTTGGCTTTTTGTTGTTGTTGTTATTTTGTTTATGTTTTGTTTTGTTTTTGGAAATCTGTAACATTCTGCTTGGATTCTTTCCCTATAGATGTTCTTTTCATTTGCATCATTTTCACCACGTGCCTTTGCTGACTTCACTTTACATCAGTTCACATAGATCTTCCCAGGCTTCTCTGCATTCATCACATTTTTAACTTCTTTTTAGCAAAGGAATATTCTATTACATTCTTGGAACAAAATTTAGTTAGTCATTCCCTAATCACTGTGTGGGTATTTTTTATTCCCAATACTTTGCTATCACAAAAAGTTCCACAACAGACATAACAATAACAATTAACATTTCTATAATGCCTGCTTTATGCCAGGCACCATTCTAAGTAAGCACTTTACTAATATTATCTCATTGAAGCCTCATGACAACTCTAGACAATAGGTGCTTTTATTATCTTCACTTTACAGATAAGGAAACTGAGACCAAAAGAAGTTAAGTTTCTTAACATATATCATAAGTGTCGGTGGCTGAATTGGAACTCAAGTCTTTTCCTTGAAATATAAGCCTAGTAATGGAATCTCTGAATCAAAGGATGTGGGCATATAAGTCTCTTTTTTTTTGTATAACTTCAAATTTATTCCCAAAATGGCTGTACTGATTCATAACTCCATCTACAGTCTATCTATCTATCTTCCCCCTCTGCCATTGACTATTTCCACTTTTTTGTCACCTCGGTCAGTTGCCAGGGTCTAAGGTAATATACCTCATGACTTTGGTCTTAAATTTTACAGATTTGAGCTGATTTAAGAGTTTTTACACATGTGTTCCAGTGACATGAGCATACTCTGTGTACCTCAGAACAAAGCAGGATCCTCTAAGGACTCTCGGTGGCCAGGCTTTGGGCTTCTCTCTAGAGACACTGCTTCCATTCTGACTATTCATGACTATTCATGACCAGATAATGGATCATGACTCAGCAACAAAAAGCAGTCAGAAAGATCAGAACTCACTGCTCCCTGAATCTTTATGAGGTGATAGAGGGATCAAAAAGCTGGCCCTGAGTTTGTCAACTGATCTGAAGCTTTGTCTGTTGCTGATACTAATTTACTCTAGTGGGCTCATGTTCAACCTGAGCCTTTCAGTACATTGGACAGGAGGGCTTTATTGCCTGTTGGAGCACAGTAAGGCATGGGAGACCTTCAGTGTTATCCATAAGCTCATATCTAATATACTCTGATGTCTCTGGATAAGATTGTAGGGCCCTGAAAGCATCCTGGCTAACACAGCATGCACACACACACACACACACACGCACACACACACACTCACACTCACACACACTCACACAGGAAGCCAGCCAGACCTGGGCATGGACAGGAGAATGAAGGAGTAGGTTAGAGGATGGAATTCACCTGTCTCAGTATGCCTGTCTGACTGCATCCCCAAGCCATTCCCTTAGGGAATCTGGCCTGACCAGCAGTGGATGTATCAGCTGTCTCTTTCTCTTTCTTTAGGATAACTGAAGTTGAGCTGACTGGCAGTGCCCAAACTTGACCAATATGCACAGATTTGTCCCTCGTCTAATATTACCCGAGAAAGTTGGCAGAGAATAAAAGAAATGAACTTGGCATTTTCTCCACACACCTGGCAGAAATCATCCCTCACTGTGGGTGAGGGAATGAGTGGATGTTAGCAAAACTGGCTTCATCCTGCATTTGTGTTTTGAGCGATTTTGTTTTTATTTTTCTCTATCTTTTTAAGTTAGTGTATAAAAAAAAAAAGCCTGTGCTGGTTTTTGTGTATGAGGGATACAAAAGGATGCTAATTGCATGGGTGCATAGGGACCAACTGAAATAGGTGATCTCTGATCATTGGCAAAGATACCCCTGAACTCTGGAGCCCTGAGGGCAGATCTCAAAGCACAGGAAGAAGCTGGCCCAGCCTGAGGACACAGAATACCTCTTTCCCTGTGATACTGGGTACAGGATGTCAGACAGTGCTTCTGAAAGGAGCAAACAAGGTTTTCTTGATCAGAAGGAAGCTGAAGTGTGCCATTTAGCATGGTGGACTGGTAAGATGCTTGGCATAGGGCTCAGGAGGCCTTGCACAGCCACAAACTACCAGACTCATACTTGGAAAGACTCTTTCTGCCAGCTCTGACATTCCCTGTTCTAAGGCCCCTCACAGCTCTGACATTCCTTGTTCTAAGGCCCCTCCCTCAGATCTGACATTCCCTGTTCTAAGGCCCTTCTCAATTCTGACATTTTTGTTCCTAAAACTTCTCCTAGCACTACCTTATAGGATAACATGATCTTGTATTTGATTGATGTGAAGATCCCAATGAAGTATTTCCAAGGGCCCACATAGCTGCCCCTATTCCCATGCCTGAAACATGGCTAGGGAGAGTTTAATTTTCCCTTTCAGTACCTCCTTGCAAAAGATATATCAGTAGGCAGTACCTTCCCCAAGGGCCTGAGTTAGTTCTGTTTTGTTCTTAAGTCATCTTGCTTAGATGATGACTTGATTTGGTTTCATTTTTAAGAGAGATGCTCAGGGTTCAGTGGAAAGTGTGCTTGGAATGGCATCAAGGGGCCTGGATCCAAATATGGCCTCAGTCACTTCCTGTCTGTATTATCTGTGGCCAGTCACTGAATCTTCTGGGGGACTCAATTTCTTCCTCTGCAAATTGGCTTCTGAGTCCCTTCCAGCTAAAGTCTATGAGCTCACATGTGTGCTGGTTTCAATATTAGGTCAAAAGGCAAATAAGAGACTAGTCTTTGAATGTCTTCTACATGTTCAGTCTTGTGGCTTCCTGAGCAACATTGGCAATGCCTGGGTGCAGGCCTCCCCCTCAATCCAGCACTTCCAACACCTTTCTGTTAATGGGATTACTAGAGGTAGGGGTGATGAGACATATAATCAGAGAAGTAGGAGAGGAGAAAGGAGAGAGAGAGACAGAGAAAGAGAGACAGAGACAGAGAGAAAGACAGAGTGAGAGAGACACAGAGAGAGAGAGACAGGGAGACAGAGACAGAGACAGAGAGACAGACATTTATTAAGGATTTACTATGTGCCAGAGGCTGTGTTAAGTGTTAGGGATGCATATATTAGCAAGCAAATAGCCTCTGTCTCTGAGGATTAGTGATTTTGAATATTGAAGAAAAGAGTATCCTGGACCTATAGCTATTTGCCTTTCCCAGTGGTTACTCAAATTAACTCTATCTAGAAGGAGACACCATCATCATAGATGATCCAATGGACAGTTTAGAGTTTGATTTTCATCCAAAGACCAGAATTCTTTTCATAATGAGGGCCAGGACATCAATCCCTCTCTTAAAATCAATTGCTATAACTTACAGAAGGGAGGGACTCAGAGGTCACCTAGACCAACCCCCTTCATTTAACAGATAAAGGAAATAAAGCCTAGAGATGATGAGGGAAATGAACAAAGTCATCCAAGCAGAACTTGGATTCAAACTGAGGTCCTTTGATTGCAGGTCCCAAGTTTTCCCTTCAAGGTCTTGCTGCATTTCTCAGATCAGCTTTCAGCGTTCATTCTATGACTTGGCTGATCTTCTGAATTTTTTTCCTGTCTAGGTTGCCTATTTTTCCCTTTCTCCGATGTGTCTTTTTTCTCTGTACACATGAAATATCATGGATCTTTTATTTGAGTCTTGGATTAGCTGCTGTTATGTAATTTTTCTGAAACCTTTTGTCATGCCATCCATAGGGTGATAAAGGTTGGTTTTAATTTATGAGAGCTGAGTCTTTGAAGAGAGCTTTGGTATCGAGGAATCTCTGTATCTGCCAGAGATTTGAAAAACAGCTTTTCCCCAAGGGAGGAGACCACAAGGATAGGGAATTATGTCTATTAGTCAGGTATCAGTGACAAACATCACAGGCATCTCATTTCCCGGAGTCCTTGGAAAGGAAATTACATGTGACTGGCTGACCCGCTGGGGCAGTGGCAGCACAGTCTGGGCTCCAACTGAAATTCCTGTTGGCCAAGGGAAGGGTCATGGGGGATGGGTAATCTTTCTGTATGGGCTTGGCATGTCACCACCTGGGTGTAAGTCAATTCAAATTCCCTAAATATGCAAGTTCTATTTAAAAAAAAGGAGGTGCTAATACTTGGCAGAGTCAGAGGCATTAGGGCATTGTGGAAAAGGGCTAGACTTAAGCAAATGCAAAGAGTGAGCATCAAGGACACTGAAGTGAGTGATGGATGACTTGAATTCCAGTGCCAGATGTCAGACTGCTGGCCTGCTGTGTGACCTTGACCAAGTCACAAACTCTCTGGGCCTTGTATGATCCCATATTCTGATCAATGCTGAAACAACATGCATTCTTCTATATCCTTTAACATCATTTTCTTCATCTATAGCATAAAGGGGTTGGAAATTATATTTACAGAAGTGGAAAATGCTTTTATGGAAATAAAGATAGATCTGAATGACTAGAAAAATAATCACAGCTAAAATGGCAATATTACCAAAATTCAATTATTTGCTTATTCGGTATCTTACCAATCAACCTACAAAAGGGTATGTTAGATAATTAGAACAAAAATGATAACAAAATTAATTTGGTGAAAGAAGACACATATCTCAAAGGAAATTATGAAAAAAATAATGGGAATGAAGGTCGCCTAGCAATATCAGATGTGAAGCTACACTACAAAGCAGTCTTCACCAAAATCCTTTGGTACTGGTTAAAATCAAACTAGGAAGGTTAATAAATGTAACAGACTATACAACACACAGGAGGAAATTATAGGAGCTTATGTTTGATAAGCCTAAGTATACCAGCTACTGAGATAAGGACTTACTGTTTCACAAAAATTCCTGGGAAAACTGGACAGCAGTCTGGAAGAAATTAGGTATAGACAAATATCTCACATCATTTGTCAAGATAAGGTCCAAATGGACACATGGTTTAAATATGAAATAGAGAGGAGCCTCGGTGATAGAAAAGACAATTTTGATTTGTTGTTCAGCCATTCAGTCATTTGTGACCCCTTGGACCAAAACACACCAATACTGTCTGTCCATGGGGTTTTCTTGAAAAAGATATTAGAGTAGTTTGCCATTTCCTTCTCCAGTAGTTTGAGGCAGAGTTTAGATGACTTTGCAGGGTCCCACAGTTAGTTGATATATAAGGCTAGATTTGGACTCAGGTCTTCCTGACTGCCAGCCCAACATTCTGTTCACTGAACCATGTAGCTGCCTCCAGCAATTTTTATTACATCACATTAATTCAAGTCAGCAAGCATTTATTAGGCACCCACTATGTGAAGGCATTGTGATAAATGCTGGGGATACATAGAAGAGACTACACTTAAGGAATTCAGAGTCAATTATGGCAAACACAACTCTTTACAAACACTTTATATAGAGGAGAAATGGGAAATTATATCAGAAGGAAGGCACTAGCATCAAGGGAGATTAAGAAAGGTTTCTGCTGGAAAGTGAGATTTAAGCTGACACTTATAACAAGGCAGAGAAGGCAGTAGGCAGAAATGAGGAGGGAGAGCATTCTGGGCATGGAGAGTAACCAGGGGGTGGCTAGGTGGCCAGTGAATAGAGTTCCGGCCCTAGAGTCAGGAGGACCTGAGTTCAAATCCAACCTCAGACACTTAACACTTACTAGTCCTGTGACCTTGAGCAAGCCACTTAACCCCAATTGTCCTGCCTTCCCCCCTCCAAAAAGCAAAAGCAAGAGAGAGAGAGAGAGAGAGAGAGAGAGAGAGAGAGAGAGAGAGAGAGAGAGAGAGAGTAGCCAGGCAAAGTACTCAGAGTCTGGAGATGGAGTGTCCAGTACAAGAAACAACAAGGAGGCCAGAGCTACTAATCACAGTGTGTGGTAGGGGAGGGTGGCATAAGAAGAATGGTTAATTCTGCTGCACCCAGAGATCCCTTTCAATTTTTTGTGACTGTGTTACCCAACACATGGCCATCTAGTCAACCATACCCCAAAGAAACCTCTATTACAACAAACCCAACTTGTGTTTTTTGAACCTCTAATTGAAGACCTACTGAGGTAGAATGCACACTTCTCAAAAGCCATTCATTGAACTTTTATATGACCAGTTGTTAGCAAGTTTGTTTTATTTGTTTGTTTTTACCCTGACATCATCTAAATGGGTCTATCTGCACCTACCTCCCATTGTTCCTAGTTCTGTCCTCAGGGTTGAATCAGAGAAATTCAAAGGTCTTTTCCAAATGACAGGCTTTCCAAAACTTTAAGATGGTGATCAAGTCTTCCTCCAGCCTTTGTTTTCTCAAGGATAAACATCCCCAGTTCTTTCCAAGCACTCTTCATTTGGCATGGCCTCAAGGCTTTTCACTATTATGGTTGCATTCTTCTGCAGGTGCTCCAGGTTATCAGGGCCCTTCCAACTGTGGTACCCAGAATAGGACACTTGATTCCAAATATGATCAATGATGAAACAACAAGAATACCAATGCCTTTTTTTGGAACTTCTACCTCTAGTAATTCATCCTAAGCCCCTTTATTCAGGTACCAGCTAGAACAGAAAATGACTCAAAAGTCACTTCCAACTTCAAGAGTAAATTCTCTCATTAGTTTCTAGGTCCATGTTTTTAGAACTCATTGACTATGTCTCTTCCTAACTTTCCACAGTCAGTGAAGGGAACTCAAATGTCAAGTCTCCGACCTATGGTCTCCCTTCATCCAACTCCACACTCTCCCTTTTGCCCCAAAACATGTCTCAGAAACTCTGGATAATTTCTATGGCTCTTTGATTGACTATCGTGAAAATTTAGATGAAGAACTTGGCTTCCTTTACAACTCAACACAGCAACATAGCAAATACTTATCAGCTTTTATAATGCATAAATCACTCAAATCATGGAAGTCATTAGGGTATGGTAACTTTCAGACATATAAGTAGAAGGTCTGAAAGAGCTAAAAAGCTTATAAAAATGGTGAGAGCCTTAACTTAACTCTACTGATTCAATGAACTCAAAATGAACTTAGAATCATAGGTAGGAATAGAACTTAAAATAGAAATAGGTGGGTTGAAGATGTTGTAGTGCATTTGAGGGAAAGGGGAATTTCCCATTCCCGAAGTGCTATCATCCACAAAATATAGAGGGGTCACCATCCCCTACCATGGAGTACCACAATATATTTTTAAAAATTGGTTTTTTCCCCCATAATTATGACTTCTTTATAAAACACTCATCCAACCCCTTTATACTTCACTATTATTTTTTTTTCTGAAACTATGATTTCCCTGGCACACAAAACTCCCAATGAGGGAACATTCTCCACCAGTGAAGATCAGCACCTACTTTGCAACTTTGAAGGAATTTTAGAATGTAAGTCTGTGAAATGGATTTACCCAGGGACAAAGAGCTCATAGGTGTCAGAGGCAGCATATAGACCCAGGGCTTCCTGATTCAAAGTCTAGTTCTGTATGTGCCATACTAATAATTTCCAAATACTCAGAATGGGCTGCTGAGATCTGATGGTCATCTGATCTGGTAATTAGACTTTCTATTCTTATCTGAACTGGACTTCAGAAAACAGAATTCAAAAAATGAAAGTGACCTCGGTGTACATTCAGTGTAACTATTATCTGGACAGAAATCCCCTCCAGAATATCCCTCACAAATGGTCATTGCCAGCAGAGGTGGGAGGGCTATTAATTCTAGAGGAATGTCACTCTACTTTTGATGGCTCTGATCATTAGTACATTTTTCCCTTACATCCAACCACATCTCCTCAACTTGCTTTCCACTCTAAGAAACCAAGTAAAATAAGTCAATGCAAATTGTTCTTTATCACAAAAACCCTTCAAATACATGAAAACAGTTTTAATGCCCCCAAGTCTTCTCTTCTCCAAACTAAAAATCTCCAATTGCTTGAACTTGTCCTTTTATGTTATCATCTAAATCCCTCTTATTATCATGTTCACACTCCCATGGATGTCCTAGAGACAATCAATGTACTTTCTGAAAGATGATGCCCAGAAACAGACACGATGTTCCAGGTGATCCTCCTGCCAAATGGCTGTTTGTAATTGAGCTAGTCACTTCTCCTTGGGCCTTAGTATTTTGATTTGGAAAAAAAAATAAAAAGTAAGACTAGATCAGTGTTTGTCAATCTAATTTCTTTCTAGAACTTTGAAAAACACTGATGGAGTCCATAAATTCTGGTAAATGGTTTATTAAACAGCCTCGGGATAAAGAGTAGATATAAAGGAAAGAAGAAAATAACATGTTTTATACTTTTTAAAACTGATGGAAAATTGTATTTTCCTACATGAATAATTTCTTATTTAATATGTCAGAGAGAAAAAATATTGCTAGCATGTACATTTTCTCAAATAACTCATCAAATTGTGTGAAATGCCAAAGCTCCATAGAGTATAGTTTAGGACTTACTAGCCCAAGTGATCCCTACATTGTCTTCTAGGTTTGAGATTTAATACTCCAACTTCTACAGAGTCAATATGAGTTAATAGTGAACAATGGATTTTGTCTAAAAGGATATGGTGACTTTAGGGAACAGAAAACTCAATATTTCTCAACCTAGTGATGTGACAGTCAAAAACAAAAACACCTCATGTAATCTTGGGTTGCATGAAATGAAGGGAGATGATAATCTTGGGGTCCTTTTCCTTAGTCCTTATATCTAGAGAGACTATTAAGTTAAGAGTTGAGCATTATATTTTAGGAGGGACACTGACTTCAACAGAGGAGAATAATTAGTTTGGTGAGAGAGATGAGATCATGACATATGGAAATCAATTGAAGACGTGTTTAACCTGGCACAGAGAAGAGTTGGGGTTGGGTGCAACATGAAATCTGTCTTTGAATAAATATTTCAAGTAGCATCATGTGGAAAAGATGGTAGGTGTATTCTGCTGGGCCCAGGGAATGAGACAAAGGGAAAAGAGAATCAGAGGGGGAGAGAGAGAGAGAGAGAGAGAGAGAGAGAGAGAGAGAGAGAGAGAGAGAGAGAAAGAGAGAGAGAGGGAGCATCAGGCTCAAGTTCTACAAGAATAAAAACTGCAGTGATGTTAGAGTTTCCTGGTAGTAGAAAGGGATGCATTAGAAAACCTTCAGGCGATGTGATAGCCACCTTCCATGGTGGCATTTATTTAGTGCAGAACTTTGGATTCCATAAATTCAATCCAAGTTAATCAATGTTTCTTCCGTGCACTTAGTACCTATTGAGCATAAGACCCTCTTCTTGGTGTTAGTTACAAAGATAGAAAATGGAGATACCCTTTTCTCAAGAAACATTCAATCTAATAGGGCTGATAGGATGTAAACAACAACAAAAAAGTATGATAAAGGTCATAATGTAAGGAGTCAAAGCAGAGGACCAAAGAAACACTCTAAGAAATTTTGAGGATGGAAGGAGTTTTTAGCTGGGGAAAGAGTGTTAGAGGAGTGAAAAAAATAAGGCCATGTGGAAGAGGTGAGCTCTAAGCTTGACCTTGAAGAAAGAAAAGGATGTTAGAAGGCAGTGATGGGTATGTAAGGAGTGCATTCAAGGCATTGAGGGAAGCAGAGAAAGGAGATTACATGTCTGAACGAGTTCAGGAAAACTTAGCACAGTAGATAAAGTGTTATATTTGAAATCACAGAAACCTAGATACAAATCCTAACTCAGACATATACCATACCACCCTTGGCAAATCACTTCACCTCTGAGGCCCCGTTTCCACAATACTAAACTAGGGGCTATAATAGCACCTACTTCATTGGGTTGTAGATCAAAACAGATAATATACAAGGAATGTGTTGCCCACCTTAAAGCACTATGTCAATACCAGCTAGTGCTGGAATTAATCTGTAACAGTGGTGATGAGCTGTCCATGGTTCTGAATCTGTGAAAGAAGGCCACTGAAACTCTGCCCAGATGCTTTGCCTTTGCTTTGAATCCAGGTGTGGATTCCATAAATTGATATTCTGCTCTGCAGCTGGAGCCAACTGAATGGCAGTTTCACCCATTCAGGAGAGGTCCTATGCAGTTTCATCTATAAACACAGCAAGGAGCCCAGATGCCTTGCTGGTTATTCATTCAATAACGTTGAACAAGCATTTATTAAACAGTTATCTCTCACACTGGTTGCTTCCCAAAGAGTTTTAGAGATTGTTAAAGATATGATTCAATTACAGATGAGGAAACTCAGGGTAAGGGTAAAATGACATCTACAAAGTTGCCTAGCTCATAAGAGGCAGGATGGGGTGTGATCCTCAATCTTCTGACTGCTTATAAGTGACTTCATAATATCAATCAGATTTTTAAAGATGGAAGGTATGCTAGAAACACTGTCATCTTCCTACTCATTTTATAGATCAGAAAACTTAATCTTGGAGAAAAGTACTGATCTCCCCAAGAGCTTACTACCAGTAAGTGTTATAAACAGGATTCTAGCCCAAGTCCTCTGCTAACTCAAAGTTCACACACACATTCTCCCTTTTCTTGATAACTATGTACAATATGAGGGAAGTCTCTTCAGAACTGCCTGACCAAAGGAATCCTTCCCTGGCAGCATCTAGTGGCTTGTCTTCACTCCACAATGCATGTATGATTTCTACTACCATTCAAGAACCTTAGCACTAATTGTGGAGAGACATATCACTACTTCTTTACTTTGGGAAGAGTATGTTCCTAGCTAGGTATCTAACTGGGATTGGAAGGGTTCCATCCCTGGTCATAGTGAATCAAAGCACTGGACATAGGAATCAATCTACTATTTTCCCTAATGAAGTTCACCATTTTGAGGCTTTACCATTATAAACTGGCAGGAAAAGCAATCAAGATGAAAAACAACCAATCACATGTGATTGACATAATTTACTCTCCCTTATTTACATGGATATTTGTCCATGATCAGTACCTTCCTCCTCACCTAAGATATCTACCTGTCTCTTTTCCTTTGAAGGCATAAGCCCCACCCCTCTTTGTCATTCAGTTTGTTCTGTCTCCATTTCAATTAAACAACTCAATTATACTTACCAAGTACCTGTTGAGAATAGAAAGTCATGGCCTCATCACTACAGGGATGCAAAAATGAAAAAGTCCTTGCTCTCAGGGAGTTCTTGGTCTCCTGAAAAGATAAGACATTTGTATAAATAGCATTATATGAAGGAGAGTGGGATGAAATACTAATGGATAAACACCATAAGAGGTCATATTAGAGAGAGAACATTTTCACCTAGGGATATCAGAAAAGCTTCTGAAAGAACATGCCTCTCCAGATGGATCTTGAAAAATGGGTCTGATTTCATCATTCAGAGATTAATGCGGGAGAAGGTAGGGGCATTCCTGGAGTAATAAATAGTATGAGCAAAGAATGCACAGCATAAATTCAAGGAATATTGAGTAGTATGGATTGGCTGGAACTTGGTGTGGGCAGAGGAAAACAGAAGCTATAAGATAAAACTTTATTAGTAGGGTGAAGCCATATTGGAAAATACATTGAAGGCTAGGGAAAAAAAAAATCACCTTGGAATTGATCTTCTGTTCTGCTTTTCCTTCTGGTGCTTTTTTCTTACTTTTCTCAATTCTCCAAAATATTTTTAAAAGCAGTAACTGATAATCATATGATGCTTTACTGTTTATACTTTCTGAGACATCTAAAAGTGGCATAGTAGAGAATCAGATTGACAGAAATAAATTTGAATCCTACCTTAGAAACTCACAATCTATCCAACCTCAGACCAATTACTCTCTCAGCTTTAGTTTCTTTGTCTCTAAATGTGGATAGCAATAACTTTATCACAAGATGAGGAAACATAAGAAAAGTATTATTCCAACACTAAAGAGCTATAGAAATGTTAGCTATTATAACAAAGTGTTTATCTTGGTCTTCCTTAACAGTGATGGCCCCAAAATTATGAGAGGTGATGACTGTGTGATACGACCCATTCTGTCAATGTGTGCTATAGATAAGGTGATTGCCACTCTGGTCTGTTCTAAAGTATAACCCTCTGAACCTCCTTTTAAAGTAAATAGTATTTTTTTCCAATTACATGTAAAGATGATTTTCAACATTTATTTTTTAATAAGATTTTACTTCTAAATTTTTCTCCCTCCCTTCCTCCTCTCCATCCTCCCCAAGATAGAAAACAATGTGATACAGGTTATACATGCACATTCATGTTAAATATATTTCCACATTAATCATTTTGGGAAAGAACAGAACACAAGTGAAGAAAACCATGAAAAAAGTGAAAATAGTATGCTTCAATCAACATTCAGACTCTACAGTTCTTTCCATGGATGTGGATAACATTTTCCAATACAACTCTTCTGGAATTGTTTTGGATTGTTGTATTGCTAGGAAGCAAAGAACTGTGCTGAGCACTGAGAGAAACTGAGCTGAGGACACAGGAGCTTAGAATTGAATGAGACTCCAGAGGTCATCCTGTATGACAAGTGGCAATAGCCTTGACTCCAAGACCTTTGCAAGGGTAACTTCATGATCTTCCAAGACTATATATTCCATTAGTGGATACCCCTTCCCTTTTTTTCTTCCAAGTTTCACATTCAAGTAAGAGTTTTAAAGCTTTCTAGGACAGTCTCCATCCTAATGGAGTACACAGTCTAGTAGGAGGAAGGAATGAAAAAGAAAAAGATATAGTACATGTATACACATACACAGATACCTATATACACACATGCAAGTGTATATTTATACAAACACATACATTGTATATGTATCTATATGTGTGTATGTACGTATGAGGATGCACACACACATATCATACAGTGACAAGTGCTTTAGAGGGGCCAAATAAAATGCTCTCTGAAGTCCATGGCGGAAGCTTCTTATGTAGCAGAATCAGGGTTTGGCCCTTTATACACACCACTCAAGTTGAGCCTTCCCTGTAAAAATATGGCTCAATCCCTCTCCCCAAATTCACCTGTTCTTTCCAACCTCCATTGTTTCTGAGTCTCCCTCCTTCAACATCTCTGATCTTAAGGCCTCACCAGAGTTCATAGGAGCATAGATTTAGATCTGGAAGTAAACTCAGAGCCCATTTAGGCCAACTCCTTCACTCAGGAAACTGAGACCTGGAGAAAAGAAGGAATTTGCCTTAAGTAACAAAAACAGAAAACGGCAGAGGAAAAGTTTGAACCCCGGGGTCCTCTGACACCACCTCCAGGGTTCTTTCCATTGTATCACACTGTCTGGCCTGAGCTCTTTGTCATCAATGTTCCTTCCTGCCTCTCATCAGCCCTACATCTTACACACTTTCTCATTTTGTCCCCATGACAAATTATCTATGTTTCTTTCTCTCTGTCTCTGTCTCCCTGTCTGTCTCTATCTCTGTGTCTCGTCTTCTATTCCTCTCTCTCCCCATTCTCTGCCCTTTCCTCTTTCTATTCTACATTTTTTCCTTTTTTTCTCTCCTTCCTTCCTTCCTCCCCTTTTCCTCTCCCTTCTCCAATGTGTTCCTACTTGTCTCTTCTGAAAATTAGTGGATAGCTTTTTCAAATACCCATACAGACCCATCTGGTCTCTCCTCTCTCTGTTCTATGAGTGTCATATAGTGCTAGCACACACACCATGACACCCTCCTCTAAACTGAGGGGAGAGAATGGTAATAGATCCAGTATTCTACAGGTTAATTTTTTCTTGCTATTGGGGATATAGCAAGGGAACTAGAAAATGCTATACAGCAACCAGAAGACATGATCATAGAAAACAGGTATCCCTTGTCTCATCCCATCCCCCATATGGAGTATCATAAATGTTTGAAGCAAAATCAGAAAAAACTCAATGTGAGATTCACCTCTGGTGCTTGCTAGTTATATGAACATGGAAAAGTCTCAAAATCTCTGGTATGTCAGTTTGTGAAATATTATAAATTGTGAATTTAAAAATACCTGGAAATATCTACAATAAGAAAAAAAGTGACTAACTAGGGCAAATACATTGAATCAAATATAAAAAAAAAACAAAAGATTTGAATATATATGTGTACATACACACACATAGACATACATATATATACAT
>CM053585.1:372942569-372959877 GCA_028646515.1 Pseudochirops corinnae
CAACATATAAACAACAGAAATATATAAGACAAAAAGGCATCCCCCAAAAGATATATTGTCAAAGTGATGAACAAACCATTCACAAAAGCAAAAACTTTTTGAACCAGGGAAGGTAGGGCAATTGGGGTTAAGTAACTTGCCCAAGGTCACACAGTTAGTAAATGTTAAGTATCTGAGGCTGGATTTGAACTCAGGTCCTTCTGATCCCAGGACCAGTGCTCTATTCACTGTGCCATCTAGTCACCCCAAAAGCAAAAATTTGAACTCTTAACAAGCACATGGTAGAATACGCAAAATCATAAATAAGGGAAATAGAAATCAAAATAACCCTGAAGTTTGACAACAATTAGGTGCATTGGCAAACTAGACAAAAGATAGGAATAACCAGTACTGAAGGAGCTATGAAAGAACAGGAACCCTTTTTTTTTTTCTTTTCTTTTTGGAGCTGAATTCTTACAACCATTCTGGGAAGAAATTTGAAATTATGTAAATAAGATGCAGAAATCCCACACTGGCACATTCCCCCAAGGAAGCTATTGACAAAAAGAAAGGCTCCATGTACTCCAATATCTTTGTGGAACCATTGTGTGTGCGTGTGTCTATGTGTTTGTGTGCCTGTGTGTGTCTGTGTATGTGTCTGTGTATCTGTGTCTGTGTGTGATAGTAAAAGATTGGAAACAAATCTGATGCCCCTTGAGTAGGGGATGAGTAAATAAATCATAGTACATGAACATAATAGATTATTGCCAGGCCATAAGAAACAATCAGAATGATGAATATAAAAAAGTATGAAAAGAATTGCATGAATTGATCCAAACCAAAGTAAAAGCTAAGAAAATAATATATACAGTGGCTATAGCAATGGAAATGGAAATTTAAAAAATATTAAATAATTGAAGCTTAGCCACCTAGAAGAAACCTGAGGAAACAACTCCTCCATCTCCTTAGCAGAGAAGGTCCATGTTGTGGAACATTGCATTTAATTTCAGATTTTAAAAAATATATTGATTGATTTTTGCCTTTTTCCCCCTTCTGCTTTTTTAATGTCATTTGCTATATGAGATGGTTCTCTGAGATGGTGAAGGAGGGAGGATGCAAGAGGAATTCTAGGTAATAGTGAAACAAAAGATAGTGATGCAATTTTAAAATAAAATGCTTCATGCAATGTTTTTAAAGGGGCAGGCCTAGCAAGCAAAGGTCCTGATGTTTAGGGATCAGGTTCTACTTGTGGTAGTGGTTGTGGGTGTGGAGCAGGGAGTCACTAGATGCCTGCATAGAAATGCCATTCCATTGCTGTGCACTGGGCTGTGCTCATTGTGTGTAAGGTTGGGCCATGCTATATGGGGTAATTTCTCAAGTAAACTGATATCAAATCAGTTTATGTAGACTAATTTAACCTTGAACAAATAGAAGCAGATAAAGTACATTCCAATGTAAAAAAAAAAAGGTCAGAGAATTTAATCCACATTCATTAAGTTGGATTTTTTTTTAAATAGCTGCCAATGTCACAAAACAATCATTTTGTGTGTATGGGGGGTGTGGATGCAAAAAAGTATTAAGAGCTTCACAGGTACCTAGGAGTTTTAATGTCCAGACTCCAAGAAATGCTGAGCTGGCCATCATAATGACCTCATCATGGGTCTCTGTGGTTTGTTTCAATCAGAAATCCAGAGCAATCCTCATGTTTATCCTGTAATTCAATCACCTTCACCTAATTGAATAAAAAATTACATTTATCAGTCTAATGCTATCACATGTATTGATTGCATTTTGCCCTAGTGCTGTTAGTTTGGGGAATGAAGAATGGAGCTGTTTGTTGTCTGGCTCAGTTGGCAGGAGGACCCAATGGAGAAGCAGGAAGTGGTGAGGTGAGCAGAAGGGTCCCATCCATCCCAGGCAGTGGCAGCTCATTGGGCTTGGAGTCAGTGGATGGCAGGTAGGATCCGAGCTCTGCTTCTTACAAATGACCCTGTAACCTCAACAAGTCTTTTTCCTACACTCTCCCTTAGCTTCCTCATCAGGAAATGTAATGTGTTGGGGTGAAAAAATTTTAAAACCTCTTTTCATCTTGAAACTTCCTGATTAGAGCACAAGGCTTTGGAACACAAGAAGAAAAGTGGGAGGGAGCTTAGAGACTCCTTATCTCATGATCGATCCTTGTTAATTACCACTGTACACATTTGTGGTGATGCTACAGGCACATTTTGGCCATGATGGAAGTTTCTGGGATTATGGAGATGTTCCTTGAACTTGTAATTTGAAGACCCACATTAGAATCCTAACTCAGCTACTAGTTATTTGTGACCTTAGGCAAGTCATTTCTAAGTAGGTCTTAGTTTTCTCTTTTGTGAAGTGAGGGCATTGAACTCAAGATCCTTTGCAGTTATAAAGATTTCATGACTCAAATTTGAACTGAAGATGTAATGGTTCTCAAATTTCCTTTAAATATTTAGTTATTAATTCATTTAATAATACTAATAATAAACCAACTACTTGTTAATATAACCTATTTTATGAAATAATCATATTTTAAAAAATACTAATAGTGGCATAGTTTTACATATTTTTGCAAATCTAATATCCAGCCTAAGAGGAGACAGCTGGATTGCATGACTGCTTCTGCATTTAAATCGTTGTAATAGGTTGTTTCAGCTGAAGCATCTGAAAGAAAACCAGCCTCATGTAGATAGGTAGAGGGGAAAAGGAATATTTTAAAAGGTAAATAATGCCATCATATTATTATGAAAAATAGTTTTGACCTCTCAGATGTCCTGAATGTATCTTGAGAGCCCCAGGGTTCTGTGGACCATGTTTTGAGAATTACTGGATTAGAGCATTTCTTTGCACTAGCTCTGGAGACAAGATTTACTTAGAACCCAAATGGTATAGGTGAGGGCAGGGTTTGATGTCTCAGACAGAAGGACAAAATCATGGCAAAGCTGTTTAGCAGCACCTTGTGAACTGCATGGGGTAGGGGCCACAGTGGTGTCAGTCAGCAGAGTCTCATTTGCTTGACCTGCAGAGAGTCGCCAGAGCTATTAAATAGACTGTTTTGTTTGAAGGCATGGCATCATCATGAGGCTTAGCCGATATTGTGTCCCTGAGTCCAGCGGTCACAGGGCTCTGTTTCTTGCTACAGCTGGTCACCTTCCCTTGATGTTTGCTTGAGCCAATCCAATCCCCAAGGCCCTTGTTCAGTACTTACTACCCGTCCAAGGTGCTAGAGATACAATGGCACAATGGACACAGTCCCTGGCCTCCAGGACCTCACATTCAAGAGGGGAGATACCACATGCAGACAATCAGGCACCGACATGACTCTGTAGGGAGCAAATAGAAAGACCAATGGCCAAGGGGAGCAGGGAAGGCTTTCTGTAGGAGCCCCCTGTGTGCTACTACCTGGTGTTAAGTACTGACTTCCGGTCAGTTATTAAATATGTCAGTCAGTCAACAATCATTCTTTTTAAATTAAGCACTTGATATGCAAGTGTTTAGGATTCAACGAGAAGCAAAAGGCTCATAGACAGACCTAAAGTCACTGCCACAGTGGCCAAGCCACTGCAGAGCCCTGAACTGTTCCTGACTAGTTCCTGATTGACTAAGACTGACACAACAGTTCTGTGGATGTGTGTCCCAGAGTCCCTAAGGGGTGACTGTGTAGGCAAAAAAGAGATATTGTGTCTCAATAAATCCTCTGATTCATAAGCAACTAATTTGACAGCTTTTCCCAATGCTTCCTGGCTCAGCCTCAGATCAGAGGCAGTCCATTGACTGGATCAATATAGCTGACCCAAGGTTATACAGTTGATCCAGTGTTATCAGACTTTGCACCCTTTCTAGAACCCAGGACAGAATTTTGTACACAGAAGGTATTTAATACATGTTATAGAAAAGGTAGTTGCTGCTCCTGTTTCACGATTCCCAGTGGGGCTGGGATCTTACTGTCTACAATCAGTACATAGATGCACAGTCCTGTTTCCATGCAGACAAGACTGAGAATTTGGAGTCTGTCTTTCTTTCTGATTTGCATCCAAAAGGTTGGTTGCTTAGGGCTGTTATCTATGAATTACTCACTTTAAAAAATCAATTCTCACCGGTTTTGTGGATTGTCTGAAGGGAGAGCATTTTAATTCTCCTACTAGAATGCCTTTAAGGTAAGCAAGGCTTTGAGGGTTGATGAGCCATCATTTACCTACCCACTCCCAGACCCAGGGTAGTAGGCTCCCTTCTCCTCTCATTTCTATCACGAACAGAACACCTAGAATTCAGTAATAAGGTGTTGACTCTGGCAGTCAAATTCTATTGGAGATGCAGGAAAACTGACATTCTTTTTATACCAATGCAGAATGCTTACCTCAGCAGGTAACGAGTTCCACATAATGAAAAGTCTTCAAGCAAAGCTTGGATGACCATTTTGTCAAGGATGATCTAGAGAAGATTTGTTCTATGAAATAGGTTGGGACTATATGCCCTCTGAGGTTCCTTCTGCCTCAGAGATCCTGTTGTTCCGTGGTTACTTCTTCAAGACATCTATGTTTTCATTTGTTTGGGTAGTCGCTTCACATGCCCAGATTCCAGCCCTTCCAACTAGTGGTTTCAGGAGTTGCTGGTGACCAAAAATCAGGTTGTGAGTCTCTCTAAACCGAGTCAAGCTGGCCCTCAAACTCAGAACCTTTCCATATTGATAGAACCTCTGGTAGTCCACAACCAAGTAGCATAGGTGCTAAAAGTTCAGGTTCACCACAGCAGTGAAGGGAGTCATTGTTCGTCTGTTAAATGTGTGCCTTCTCTCTCAGAAGGCAATGATCTGACAAACTCAGCCTTTGCCCATCTGGAAAAGGGTACAAAATAATCCTTCCTCAAGTCCAGAAGTGACACTGAAATGTCTTCCCCAGCAGGTCTCACATCTTTTCTCAGAGTCTAATCATTCTCATTCTGTACCTAAATCAGACACTTTAAAAGGATAGCTGCAGAGCTGGAAGGGACATTCCTTAGACATCATCTATTCGAAGTCTCCCATGTTGCAGATTCAGGAAATGAGGCCCAGAGAGTACAAAGAACTTGCCTTGAAGTTCATGCAGATAATAAATCAGAACTTATGAATGTAAGTCTTTGGCCTCCCAACCCAATGCTCCTTTATGCAATGCTCCCTCCCTCTCCAGACTTCTTTATCTTCTCCCCAGAAGCCTTGTCTCCTCTTCCCTCAACCTCTAACTCCCACTTTCCAGTTTCTCTTTATGCACCATCTTCTTCTATTTTACATTAAGCTCTGAGAGCAGGCATTGTTTCATTTCCTAATCTGCATTTTGAGTACTTAGCATAGTTCCTGACACAAAGTAAAAACTTAATAAAATTTTATCTATCTCACCATGTCTCCTTTCTGGCTATCTATATCTCTTTATCTACCTCTCTCTCTCTCTCTCTCTCTCTCTCTCTCTCTCTCTCTCTCCTTCCCCCTCCTCTCTCTCTCCCTCTCTCTTTCTGTGTGTGTATATTCTCTTTCTGTCTCTATCTCTCTCTCTCTGTCTCTTGGTCTCTCTCTCTCTCTCCCTCTCTCTCTCTCTCTCTCTCTTTCTCCCTCTCCTTCCCCCTCCTCTCTCTCTCTCTCCCTCTCTCTTTCTGTGTGTGTATATTCTCTTTCTGTCTCTATCTCTCTCTCTCTGTCTCTTGGTCTCTCTCTCTCTGTCTCTCTCCCTCTCTCTCTCTCTCTCTCTCTCTCTCTCTGTCTCTCTCTCCTTCAATCCCTCCATCCCTCTCCTTCTCCCTCCCTCCCTCTCTCCTCCTGATTACCTGTCTTGCCTATCTGCCTATCTGCACATATACCTTTCTATGAAAAAGGGAAGGAGTGGACTTGGAATTACAGTAACTGAGTAGAGTTCTGGAATTTATAGAATTTAACCCTGGGCAAATTCTTTGCCCTCTTTATGACTCATTTTTTTCTTCTGTAAAATGTGGTTTATTAAACTCATTTCCTGCCTCCTGGGGTTGTTGGGAGGAAAGGACCTAGTAACTCTTCAAGCATTTACACAATGGGAGACAATATGATATGAGGGGCTATTCCAAGGGGTGAAACAGTCATCCACACCAAGAGAAATACTTCCCCTTCCCCTAAGTAAGGAGCTTTGGAGTGCACCAGAGAGTTCCTCCCATTGTTTCCCAAAAAGGCCAAAAACTAAACTCTGCTTGCTTAATCAGAGGCAAGCATAGCTGTCTGGGAAATACATATCTATAGAACAATCCAAGGTAGAGAAAAGAAAGGAGTCTTGCTGTTTAGTGGGTCCAGCATTGGCACTATCAAGCTGAGATACCTTGAGCAATTACCCTTCCTTCTCTGAGCCTCAGTCTTACCCTCTGGACAAAAAAAAAAAATGTAGGGAATCATCCCCAACCTGCCTGTGTAGAGGACACAGTGAGAGGCAGGATGGGAAAGCACTTTGAAATACACACAGTGCTCTGAAAACATTGCGTCTAAAATGCATTCGCTAGATAAATATTCTGTATGCTTCTTCCCCTCCTAAGATGAGAGCCAGGGCTCCCAAAGTCCTGTTTTGCTGTTATAGAATCCAAGATAATAAAGCGTCCTGCCATGCTGCCTTAGAGAAAAGGCAGAAAGCAAGTTACTGTTACCAGCTAGACCTGCCTGGGAATATCTATTTTTTATGGCCGATCATATTTGCCTGAACAAATTTATCAGGGAAGCTGACTGCAGATGACAAGGTTTAAAATACTTTCCATTTCTTTTCCTGCCAGCCACTGGCACCTCATGGCCCCTGGGGGAGGGGGTTGGCGAGAGACAAACATCATCAGCTCACATCACTTCAGTATCCAGAGCCCAAGCAAATGCACTGAGATGCTTAGTAGCTTTTGTTTTTGTTTGGCTCACATTTTTTTTTCCTTACTAGACAGACCTAATCCCTGGGAAGTTAAGTAAATGCTGTCCCAACAGATATCACCCTCACAAATTCTGCATCAGCCAATTCCAGCAGTCATGCCTTAGGCAAAGAGGGTCCTGACCAGAATTCAGATCATAGGTCAACCCAGTTGTAAGGCTCTTTTCCATAGCACATTCTCCATCCATTAAGGATGCCACCTCCAGGACTTTACTCACACCATTTCTTGATCTAAATGCCCTCCATTCTCCCAAATGATCTGCTGATTTCTCATCCATTGTTGAAAGCCTAACTCCAAAATCACCTCCTCCAAGAAATCTTCCTTGATCTCTCCAGTACATATGACCCTGCTTCTCAGTCCTCATTGCCCCTATCCAATGCCCCCATCTTCATTGTGTATTAAAGGTAGGTGTCAGTGGTTCTCTGAATCTCCTAGTCTGTGAGCTCCATGAAGACAGGGGCTGCTTTTTTGTAATCCATGCCACAAAGCTTTGCACCCAGTAAATACATGAAAAAGTCTACTGAATTGCATGATGTTGTTAAATGCACCCCTGACTGCGCTTGAATTGCTCTTTGGTCAAATGTGGAGCCTAATAATGCTGTCTTCAGCTTTCCTCCAAGACCTATCACCCCAACATGTTCTTGTATTGCCAGAATATTATTTTCCCTGAATGAGGTCTTGTTTTTATTTTCCTTTATTGTTTTTTGTTTGTTTTGTTTTGTTTTATATTCATAGGATCATAGATAATGATCTGGAAGGGGATTTGAATGCCATATTGGCCACCCCTTCATTTTCCAGCTGAGAGACTTTTCCAATGCACCATACGTCATTAGGATCCAAACCCAAGTCCTTGATGGCAAATTCAGCATTTTCTGATCTCATTACTTAAGAGAAGTGCTGGGTTTTCATGGATCTCAGTTGAATTATCTTCATTGCCCCTGACTAGAGAGAAGCCACAGCAGAATAATCCCTTATGTCATCATCTCTCAGAGCTTCACAAGCACTGTCCTCAGAATAGTTCTGAGCAAAGTAAGAGTCCATGACTTCCCCCTTCCCCTTCTGCTGATAGATTTGTCTTGAATGAGATCTTTTGACACTGCATGACCTGCATGTGTCATCACAGAAAATAATACAGCCTCAGTATGTCTTCCAATCTTCCACAGTCCAATTCTTTGGAAATTGGGGTGTTCAATAACTCAGCATTACAACAGAACTGAGAACTGACACATCAGTGACATTGTGAGGATAAAGTGAAATAGTATTTGGAAAGTACTTAGGAAATCCCAAAGTGCTATAAAATGTTAGAGGCTTTCATCATCATCATCATCATCATCATCATCATCATCATCATCATGCATCTCATCTTTTCCAATTGAGTTCAGATAAAACTGATCCTAGAACAAATAACAATCCTGCATTTGTTTTTGACTTGACCTCCAATTGTCCCAGTATAGGGAACTCCTAGTGAGGAAATTTCATCTCCCAGTGCAGATTTGTACCTTCTCTGAGGCTAATTCTCTTAGAGCATTGCCCAGGCTCTAGAGCAGTAACCTTAAGTGACTTGTCTAGGGTAAGACAGACTAGAAGAGGCATGCCTCAAACCTAGAGAACTAGATTTCATTCCCCTAGGCTATGGTACCTCCCACACACTCAGAATAGAAAGTCATAAGCAATACAGAGGTTACCTTCAGGGAGGTTACATTCTAAAAGAGAAATAAAAAACATGTTCAGAGATGAGTACAAAATATATATCAGAAAAAATATGCTGTGATTGTGGAAGGGCATCATGAGTGAGGGGATACTAGATCTAAATATTTAAAGGGTTGAAAGGTTATGAGAGGCTGATCTCAGGAAAAAGAGCATTCCTGACATGTAACAGCCAGCCTGTGCAAAGGCAGCAAGTTGAGAAACTGAACTGAACTGTAAATACAAAAATTCAGGTAAAGGGGGGGAAATGTTCTGATGAGAACATTTGGGATGTTTTGAGATGTCTCAAAAAGTTTACTGGTTCGAGAAAAGGGATGTACCCACTTTAAACTCAAGGTGTGAGTTTTCTTTTATCAAGGAGGCATCTTGAAAGGCATCTACCTCAAGGAGAAAGGAGGTTAGAAGCTTCTGGGGGCACCTTTGCAGCACCTTTTGATCTCTTTAAGAGTGAGAGATCCTAGACAGTTAATAGTTTCAGTGCCTCAGCATACAAGTATTATCCCATCAAGAGGACACTCAGGAATGTCAGAGATGGTCTGGAAGACCAGCCAGCACCAGAAATGATTGGTGATGCTATCAAGAACTCTTGACTCTCTTATCATGAATCATGCCTGGCAGAAACCAGTTGCTTTGTAAAACAAAGTGAAGACAATTAGAAACAAAGAACTTGGGGACTCCTAGTTTCCTATTCATGATGCTAAAAGAAGGTGGCTAGCTATAGTTTATGAGGAAGCCTTGGGAAAAAAGAGGAGCTAAAAAGCTAACCAGTACATTAGAACACAACAAGAACAAGGGAAAGGAAAGAAAAGCACATGAAAGAAGAGGGAAATCACAGAATGCCTCATAGTGAGCCTCATTAGAATATCTGTAGGGGAGTGAATCTCTAAAGACCATGTCACTTACTTTGAGGCATCAAAAGATCACTGTTGGGCCAGGGGAAACAAGCCAGGGAGTTGAACAGGGTGCAAACACAATCTCTTAAAAAATATGCTTGAGAATAATCATAGCAACTGAAAGTTCTTTTTTAAAAATTGATTTAATTGACTATTTTTGCGTTTTCACATCACCTTGTTTTCCCCATACGTATATCCCTTCCTGTCCCAGAGAGACATCTTAAAAAAAAAAAGTAATTTATTTGGAAGAAAAAAAGAAGAGAAAAAATCAGCAAAATCCATCAATACATAAAAATCCCCAAATTATATTAAATACAACCTAACTTACCAATAGGTACATCTTACAATGTTATTACCTCTTACAATGGTAGTTGTTTTTTCCCATTGAGATTGTTGCACTCATTGTGTCTATTGTTTCTTTGGTTCTGCTTTCTTCATTTCATATTTGTTCTTAGAAGTTTTCCCATGCTTCTCTAAATTCATCACATTTGTTTCTTAAAGCATGGTAACATTTCATGACATTTACAACTCATAATTTCTTTAGCTATGTCCCAATTGAGGGGCATCTACATCGTTTCCAATTCTTGACTTGCACAAAATGTAGCAGATTACACTTCTGGGGACTATTAAGATTTTTTCACAACAGTTTCCCTGTAATAGATGAGGAAGCAGAGGATCAGAGAGGCTAAGGGACTAAGCTGTAGGCACCCTGCTAGTAAATTACAAAGCTGGTACTTGAACTTTGGTCACCCAGATCCAGGTGGAGCCCTATATCCACTCCAACATGTTGCGTTTCACATCCTCTACTAACTGAATCAGTCACATAATGAAGTCCCAACCAGAACAACCATGCTAGCTGGCTCGATGCCAAATAGGAATTGTTTTACTGAATACTGACAAAATCAGATTACCGCAAATCAGAGCCAGTCACCCAGGCCAAAGAAGAAGCTGGGAGATATGCACCCATGATTATCCATCAATGTCTTTCAATGCTTACGGGATGGGCTTTAGGAGGGAGCTCCTTTCAATGACTGGGCTTGCAGCCTGGTAAGGACTTGTGAGTTTTTATGGTTATAAAAACAGATCCTTTGTTGTCAAGCAATCTGAACATAAGCCTTCTCACACTTGGCCAGGTTGGTTCTTGGATGAGAGGCTCACAATCAATCATTGACCATGAACCGTAAGCCTCTCTAACTGGGTAGGGTTGCTCAGAGTTTGGACCCCATGGGCAGAGCCTTCAGGAGCTTAGGGATTCGTCCACATCATGGGGAAAACTCAGAGGATGATGCCAGCAGAGGTGATAGAGCAATACCAATGCAAATACCATAGAGATAACCTATATTTTTTTACCAAACTTTTGTCTGTGTGCATATGATGGGCACCCAAGAGGTGGAGCTGGGTACAAACATGAACAAGAGATTCTGCACAGATCAGAGTCAAGGAGTAGTGTGTTAGGTTGGTGACAAAGCTGCCTTGATCCTCAGCTGTGTTGAGGGAAGAGGCAGAGAGAGTCCTTCTGTCAGCAGTCCTGGCTGGACAATACTTTAGCCTTGCTAAAGGGATCTTCACAAGTCAAGGATTTGCAAGCCAAATTAAGATGCCTCTCAGCCTCCACATCTCACTACTGACAGTGAGAAGAGAATAATCTTTAAAACACCTTTTTTCATATAAACTATCTAGCCAAATAATCCTCCCATGAATCCAACAATTATTCCATTGTCTTCAAGTATTCATTGAGTTCAAAATCACCAAATCATTTCCAAGGTCCACACAGCCAGGTGTCATCCTTTGCTATCACCCACATTCCCACCCCTTGCAGGGCCTTGCACATGTCAATGTTAACACCATGTTTAGAGCTGGAAGGGTCCTTAGTGGTGACCTAATCCAATCCTAACCCCATTTTATAGATGGGAAAACTGAGGGTCAGAGAGATGATGAATAGCAGAGTTGAGATTCCAGAGAAATTGAAGACCTCTAGCTCCAAAATCTGGGTTTTTCATACCCCATCACTCTGGCTATAAATGCATTTGCCTCATCACAAAGTCCCAGAGCTGAAAGAGCCCCTGGCGGTGATCCAATCACATCTGAACTGGAACAAGAATGAATTCAAACTTTACAGAATAAATCCCCTTAATAAAAAGATTTGTTCTGTAAAACTTGGACTCAGTCAAAGGACTGCACTTGAGGTCACATGTGGCCTTGAGGGCCCAGCTTCCCACCCCTGGGTCAAAATATCCTTTTTTTCCTTCCTCAGATCTTAGGATTCCTCTTTGTTTCTAGCATTTTGCCAAGTCCCTGCCCTTGAAATGTGTCTGAAGTTTTGTTCAATTCTTTCCTTCCCTCTCCACTAGCTCTCCAAACTTCTTTTGCCTTAGACATTCAGTAAATCTCTTCATCTCCCAAGAAACTACATTCTGATGGGGGAAAAAAAAATAAATGCTAAGGTAACTGCTTTGGAGGCAGCTGTCCATCAGAATCCACATATCAGTCACAGCAGTCGATGGGAATCTCAGTAATGCAGGCCAGGGCATTAGGTTCAGCCATAACAAGCAAGAGCAACACATCCCCACATCCCCGTTGACTGTGACAGAGAGAAGCTCCACAAGGACCCCAGAGAGAAGCACTTCTCAATTATACAGCCTCAGGATCCTCTGAAAGAGGGCAAAGAGCATTTGTCAAGTGACCAGGAACATTCTCAGGATAATTTGCATCATAATTTGCATCGTTATTTCATTCCTTCTTTCATTCATTGAGTCAATAAGCATTTACTATGTAGTCATGTTTCAGACTCTCTGCTAAATGCTACAGATAAAAAAAGGTCCCTGCCCACAAGAAGCTTATACTCTAATGGCAGAGAAAATATGCAAAAATCTAGGTACAAATAAGATTTATATTCAGGGTAAGTTGGAGATAATTGTAGAGGGAAGTCACCAGCATTAAGGGGGCCCAGGAAAGACTCCTGCAGAGGGTGGAATTTGAGCAGAGTCTTATAGAAAGTAAAGCACTGGGCACAGACAGAGAAAAGACCCAGATTACAGAGATGGTATCCTGTATGAAGAATGACAAGGAAGAAAGTGTAGGTGGATCATAGAATATATGGAGAGAAGTAAAGTATAGAAACAGCGAAGGTAGAAAGGGGGCAGGCCGACAAAAGCCAAACAGAAAATGAATGAAAGAATGACTAAATAAATAAATGAATGAACGAATGAATGAATGGATAGATAGATAGATAAGTGAATGCATGAATGAATGAATATAAATAAATAAAAACCCAACAAAAAATTTCTGTTGGATCCTGGAGATAACAAGGAGCCATTGGAATTTATAGAAAAAGGGATGACTTGAGGTAAGTCACTTAGGTAGGTAAGTGTAAGGTGTATTGTGGAGAGAGATTTGTGAGTGGGAGAACAGAGAAGCTGAGAAGACAGGAAGTAGAGAAGTTTTGAAGATTTTGGAAACATGGAGTTTGATATTCCTATAGTCAATCTAATCCAAGGTTGGAGGAGAGAGCAGTGTTACCAAAACCTGGGAAGAGAGAATATCCAGTAGGAGAGAGGGATTGAGAGCATCAAGGGCTGCAGACTTGGAGACTGAGGGTCATACCTGATAAGGGGGATGTACTCAGGGCTGGTCTGGAGTCATTTTGAACTGACTTATGAAAAACAATCATTACATTTTCTCTTTGAGGGTTTACACCTCAGAAACTGGCAAATGCTACAAACAGGGCTTGCTTTATTTTTTGATTGATTTAGAAAGTGATGAGGAAAATGCTAATGATGCAGATTAAATTTAATATAGTCTGATGGGCATATTTTTTTCCTCAGAGGACCACTTTCAAAAGTATTTCCCAATACATTCTTGGGTGTACCCTTTCTCTTCTCTCTATACCATTTCGCTTGGTGATCACATCAGTTCCCATGGTTTTAATGATCATCTCTTTGCTGTGATTCTCAGATCTACTTACTCATTTCTCATCTCTCTCCTAATTTCCAACTGCCCATGAGACAACTCAAACTGAATGTTCTGTAGACATCTTAAACACAGTATTCCCCAAACTGCTTGATAGCTCTCCCCTAAATCATCCCCCTAAATTTCCCCATCCATATCAAGGATAGCACTATCTTCCCATTCCATCAGGCTCCCAACTTAGCTATTATTCTTGACTCCTCAACTCCCCAGATCTAATTTGTTGCCAGGTCTTGCAAATTTTGCCTTCAAAATATCTTTCAAATACCTCCCCTTCCCCTCCTCTGACAGAGCCACCAGCAGGTGCTCATCACCTCATGCCTGCTTTATTGCAATATCCTGCTGCTTGGTCTTCCTGCCACAAGTCTCTCCTCATTCTAGCCCATCCTTCACTCACTGTCAAAGTGATTGCACTAAAAGTACAGATCTGACCATGTCATTCTCCTATCCAATAATCTCCAAAAGTTCTTTAGTACCTCTAGGATGAAATATAAAATCAAAGTCCTTTAATTCCTGACCCTTTCTGACCTTTCCAGTGTTGATATATCTTACTCGCCTCTGCATAATTTGTGATCCAGTGACACTGCCCTGAACTTTAAATAACCCAACCATAATCACACAGCACTGATGATGAACCAGGCTATCTCCCCCCTCCCCCCACACACACCTGGCAGATAAAATGGACTTGAGAAGAAGAATGAGGCATACATATTTTGTAAGATTTTTCAATTACATGAAACAACAATTATTACCGTTCACTTTTAAAAATTTGAGTTCGAAATTCTCTCAATTCCTGCCACCCCTCACCCCTCCTTGAGAAGATGACAAGGAATATGAAATGGGTTATACATGTGCAGTCATACAAAACCATATTTCAATATTAGTCATGTTGTGAAAGAAAATACAGACTAAAAAACACCACCACCAAAATATATATTAAAAAATGGTATGTGCCAATCTGCATTCAGACTTCATTAGTTCTTTCTCTGCAGGGGAAGAGCATTTTTCATCATAAGTCCTTTGGAATTGTCTTGAATCATTGTATTGATAAGAAGAGCTACGTCATTTACAATTGACCATCATAAAAATTGTAGTTATTGTGGAGAATTTTCTCCTGGTTCTGCTCACCTCACTTTATATCAGTTCATGTAAGTCTTTACGATTTTTTTTTCTTTCTGAAAATACCTTGTTCATCATTTCTTATGATGCAACACTATTCCATCATAATGATAAGGCACAATATGTTCAGTCATTCCCCAATTAATGAGCATCTCCTCAATTTTCCAATTCTTTGCTACCACACACACACACACACACACACGCACACACACACACAAAAGCTGTTATGGATATTTTTGTACATAAAGGTTCTTTGTCCTTTTTTTTTTTTAATATCTCTCTGGGATACAGGCCTATTAATGGTATTGCTTAATCAAAAGGTCTGCACAGTTTTATAGCTCTTTGGGCATAGTTCCAAATTGTTGTCCAGAATGATTGGATCAGTTTACAACTCTACCAACAGTGCTTTCAGTGTCCAGTTTTGCAAATTCCCCCCATTTGTCATGTTATCCAACATGGTGGGTATGAGGCAGCATCTCAGAGTTATTTGAATTGGCATTTCTCTAATTCATAGTGATTTAGAGCATATATGAGTATAAATAGTTTTGATCTCCTCATCAGGAAGCTGACTGTTCATACCTTTTGACAATTTCTCAATTGAGGAATGACTTGTATCCTTAGAAATTTGACCCAGTTCCCTACATTTTAGAAATGAGGTCTTTTTCTTTTTTTATATTAAATTTTATGTTTATTTTTAGTTTACATCATTCATTTCCACAAGATTTTGAGTTACAAATTTTCTCCTCATCTTTCCCCTCCCCACCAACCCAAAACAGTGATCCCACTGTGTATCCTCTCCCCCAGTGTGCTCTCTCCTACATCATCCTCCATGCTCCCTCCGACTTTCCAGTAGGGCAAGATAGATGTCCATACCCTAGTGCCTGTATATCTTATTTCCCACTTGCATGTTAATAATAATAATAATACAATTTTTTAACATTTGATTTTAAAACTTTGAGCTCCACATTTTTTCCCTTCCTCCCTCATCACCTGCCCTTACTAGGAAGATAAGCAATTCAATATAGGTTGTACATGTGTAGTTACTCAAAACATTTCCATAGTGGATACATTGTGAAAAACTGACTATATTTCCCTCCATCTTATCTTGCCCCCCAACTTGTTATATTCTCTACTTTGTCACTGTCCCTTTACAAAGGTATGTGCTTCTAACTACCCTCCCCCCAACCTGCCCTCCCCTCCACTATCTCCCTCTCATTCCTGTTCCCCCTACTCTCCTGTAAGACAAGATAACCAATTTATTGTGTATGCCATTCCTTCCCTAAGCCAAATTCAATGAGAGTAAGATTGACCCATTCCCTTTTGCCTTCCTGTTCTTCCCCTCCATTGTAAAAGTTATCCCTTACCTCTTCTATATGAGATAATTTACCTCATTCTGTCTCTTCCAATCTCCTCTCATTATATTCCTCTCTCACCTCTAAATTTCACCTTTTAAGCATCATCCCTTCCTATACAATTGATCCTGTGCCCTCTGTCTATGTATACCTGTACACATACATACACATACTCACATACATATTCTTATGCACATATACCCTCCTCTATAGATACATATATGAATGTATGTGTGTATGTGTGTATATATATATTATTTATGTATACATACATACATACTTCCTACATACATACACATATATATTCCCTTCAACTATCCTCATACTGAGAAAAGTTTCATAGGTTATAATTATCATTTTTGTATGTAGGCATGTAAATAGTTCAACTTTGATAAGTTCCTTATGATTTCTTTTACCTGTTTGCCTTCTCATGTTTCTCTTGCTTCTTGTGTTTGAATGTCAAATTTTCTATTCAGTTCTGGTTTTTTCATCAAGAATGCTTGAAAGTCCTCCACCTCATTGAATGACCATATTTTCCCCTGAAACATTATACTCAGTTTTCCTGGGTAAGTGATTCTTGGTTTTAATCCTAACTCCTTTTACCTCCAGAATACCATATTACAAGCCCTTCGATCCCTTAATGTAGAAGCTGCTAGATTCTGTGTTATCCTGATTGTGTTTCCACAATATTCAAATTGTTTCTTCTTCGTGGCTTGTAATGTTTTCTCCTTGATCTGGGAACTCCAGAACCTGGCTATAATATTCCTAGGAGTTTTCTTTTGGTGATCCTTTTAAAGAGGTGATTGGTGAATTCTTTCAATTTCTATTTTGCCCTCTGGTTCTAACATATTGGGGGAATTTTGTTTGATAATTTCTTGCAGGATGATTTCTAGGTTCTTTTTTTTTGACCATGGCTTTCAGGTAGTCCAATAATTTTCAAGTTATGTCATTCCTTCCCGAAGCCAAACTCCGGGAGAGTAAGGTTGACTCTTTCCCTTTTGCCTTCCTGCTCTCCCCCTCTACTGTAACAATTATCTCTTGCCTCTTCCATGAGATGCTCAACCTCATTCTGACTCTCCCTGTCTCCTCTCAATCTAATCCTCTCTCACCTCAGAATTTCACCATTTAGAATATTATCCCTTCCTATTCAATTGATCTTATGCCCTCTATCGATTCATTTATACATATTCTCAGATATGTGCTTGTTTACATATGTAAACCTTCTTATATAAATTTATGTGTATGTATATGTACATATACATTTGTATTCCCTTGCCCTTTCCTCATACTGAGAAAAGTTTCATCAGTTACAATTGTCACTTTTCCATGTTGTCATGTAAATAGTTCATCTTTGATAAGTACCTTATGATTTCTTTTCCG
>CM053585.1:372966211-372999364 GCA_028646515.1 Pseudochirops corinnae
CAGTTTCAGGAAGTGGTTGAATTGTTTGAACTTGCACTGCATATTTCCATTGTGCTGAAACCAAAGATCATATCTTAGATAATTACAATTTTGAATAGTTTCAATTCAACTCCTTGTCATGGAGCATTTAGTTTACTATGTGCCACACACCACACACTGTGCTAAGCACTGGAGATACAGATTTTTTAAAAGTCAGAATTCTGATTTGAGTCAGAGGTAGAATTAGGGGGAGGTTGTATCGGCTTGGTTTTTGGGTTGAGTGTTAAAACTCAGAGCTTGTGAATCCCACTTGTGGGATGGACTTGTTGATGTGAAGAGAGAGGGCTGAACTGGGAGGAGCCGTGAATTGGGAGAGAGGCCCAAGCCTAGAGAAGGCCAGAAGGACTTTGGGAGAGCAGTATCAAGTATTGTAGAGCCTGAGTTGCTGAGAGAGACTGCTGAGAGCCCGTTGGAGCTGCCCAGGACTTTTGAGAACTGCCACCAGGAGCTACCAAGAACTAAGGAGGCATGGCTGTGATGCCAGTATTTTGTCTGTCTGTTTTGATGTTGTTTTTCCAGATTCACCTAATGGTGAAGGACAGTGCTTCTGTTGTAGAGGTCCTGGAACCTTGTTTTTGATTCAGAAGCCCTGAAGGAGAATTTTCTTGTGGTATGTTCACAGAAATCCTGGAAGAGGGTCTTGCTGATGTTTTCAGGCATTCTGGGACTGTTCTACAGGCAGAAAGTGACTTGATGAAGACACTGGCTATGGCTTTGTTGAGCAATTGATGTTTTTCCAATTAGTTAGATCTGATTTTATTTGTGTGAAAAGTGTTTTGTAGTTGTGTTCATAAAGATACAGGGTTTGTTTTGGCAGGTAGATTCCCAAATATTTTATAATGTCTACATTAACCTTAAATGGGGTTTCTCTTACTATCTCTTGCTGTTGGACTTTGTTGGAAATATATAGGAATACTAAGGATTTATGTGGGTTTATTTTATATCCTGTAACTTTGCTAAATTTATTTATTGTCTCAAGAAGTTTTTTACTTGATTCTCTGGGATGGGAGGGATTTCTTGCTGTAATCTTGTCCCCTCCCCTCAGAGAAGACTTGGTAACTGAGGGTGTGGAAGCAGTCTCCTTCATAATGAGATTTCAGGTGATCCTGGGGACAATAATAGGGGTGGGGGATGAAGCAGGCCTCTATGCCTCATTGTTTAGATTTTGATGTCTTACAAGAGTGTAAATACCTATTACTTTTTATTCAGCCAGGAAACTTTGAGTGTGTTCCCCTGTCAGTTTGATATTTTGTGATGGTAATTCAGCTATCTTTTGTCTCAATTCTTATCTAGCCTTAAGTCATTAAAAGGGCATTGCCTCAGTCAAAAGAAGGCCTGGGAAACACCTTAATTTAGAAAGACCCAGGTCACCCATGGCATCCTAGGTCATTGACATTGTCTAAACTTCTGTTCTGCCACTTGACTGGGATAATTCTGGGGGAGATCATGAAGCTGAAAACTTTGCAATCTGCTTCACTTGAATGTAGTTCACAAGTCAAGATATCACCCTCCTGATTTCATTGGTTCTCTGAAAATGAAGGGTGAACAAGAACAACTACCATAACTTCTCCTTGGGAGAGTTGGAGCCTAGGAGCTAAGGGTGATGAGGAGGTGATAACTGCAATGGAATCCACCAATTTCAGGGGATTCATTATTCATACAGCTAGGGACCTGGCTTTAGTATTTATTTTTATCACATTAAGTCATAAGTAGCATCATTAACCCCAGGCCTTCTTGCTCTGAATTGTGTCCCTAAAACCAAATAGCACAAGGCTTAACTCTTTCAAGTGGCAGAGCTTCAGATGTTTGACCATAACTATCATTTGTCTCTCCACTCCTTCCAGAAAAATCTTCTTTTCTTCAGGCTATATACTCTCAATTGCTTCAACTGGTTCAGAGTTTCTAATCACTTGAAACAGGAGTAACCAAACTGAGACCTTCCTACCGGAAAGCAATCCATGAAATTGGGGTCAAGGGAGTTTTGAAATCTAAACAGATCTCTGAGCTCACTGTGGCCTCCTTGCACTCACAGGGCCAGAATCCATTACATGGGGATGGGGAAGCTTCTGAACCTCTCTGACTTTCTGTATTTTTATGGACACAGTGCAATCACTACTTAAAAGCTTTTTCTATTACCCTGCCAATAGGGGTAAAAGAATTATTCTGAATAATGGAAAAAAAGGACTCTGGGGTTAGAAGGCTAACAAAGGAACAGGAGTTTCTGTAAATTTAAATTTATACCTTTCAAAATTAAATTGTTGCCTTTACAATACAGAAGCGCTAGTGCTAACAGCCTTGAGATCTTAATTTTGTGATATTTGGAGCTTAATAAACTCTCATTACTACTCTAAGGACGCTCTCAATAAATGTTTAATGACAAACCAGGCAGTGGAGAGGCCTACGTGGCTCTTAGAGCAGCAGGTCATGTGACACAGTGGGCAGCCCTGCATTCTAAGCTAGAACTTCCCAAACATTCAATCTGTCTCAATGAAATGTTCTATAGATAGTAAGTTCCCTGTCCCTCAGGCCCTCTAAGACCCAATGGGATGACTATCTGTGGCTGTTGCTGATAGGAGTCAGACCACATGACCTTCAATCAGTTGAACTCATTGCAAGGCCCCCAGCATTTTTAAAGTGATTGTTATATTCTAGATACTGTTTTAAACACTGGGGATAGAAAGACCAAAAATGAACATTTTACTGATCAACGAAATGAATCAACCACTAAACATTAATTAGGCTCCAACAGCACACAGAGGCCAGTGCTTAACATGAGGCTGACATCAAATGGAGACCGGCATGGCCCCTGCCCTCAGGAAACAGTCTAGGAGATTCTCTGTGGCTCCTTTCAACTCTTTCCCAAATTCTAGTCCCAACCACCGGCTCTGTGAATTTTGCCTCTGCATAGTTGAGTTGTCTCCCCTATTTCAATTTAGCTCCTCAATCTAACAAGCACATATTAAATACCTACTAGGGATAGAAAATAATGATGCCTATGGAACCTATATTATAGTATAGTTCAGATGATCATAAGAAGTTACATAACTAAAATCTCTAGAAAATTCACTTTGTGAAATGGCTAATGTTAGCCATACTTGCTCAACATCCTGCATGCCTACTGCGTGTGCAGCCCTGTGAAAAATGTTAGGAAGGCATGGGGAGACACAGAGGAAGGAAAGGACCAGGCCCCCCAGGAGCTCATGAACTGGTGGAACAGAAATGTGATGCTGATATCATCTCTGCCCTACACCCATTTACTACAAGTCCTGTCTTGTAGGATTTTCCCCCAAAGGTAGAGGACCTGCTTGTCCAAAAGACCACTTAGCATAACTGTAAGTGTTTCAGGATTTGCAAAGAGGCCCACAGAAGAGATACCCTGAGGCTCCAAAGATCAGGAACTGTCCAGGAAGTAAACAGTTTTTGCCAAGCTCCGCTGGAAGTCCACCCCCCAGGCAGTATATTTCAGAGCCTGAGAGAGCCTGAGACATAGAGGGGATGGGGATGGCAGTGCTACTCACTAGCCTCCATCCCAGAAACATTTAGGCCAGGACTTTATCAGTCATGTTAGGGAAGGGCCTGATGCTGATGGCTAATGCCGTTAGGCCCTCTTTGCTCAGCTTGCTAGTGAAGGCCATTTTCAGAATGAGGTCTCTGAACACTCCCATTGAAAGGATGCTTGAACCTGGCTCTGGAGCCTGAAGGAAGGGGGCACCCCTGCTACCCAGGATTCCTTCTTCAACAGTCCCTTTTCTGTGAATGTCTATATCTCCCTTTGGTCTGGATCTCAACTCCTGTCTCAAGAGAAATGTGACCTATTCATATGTGCCTTGGGAAATGAAGGGTCCCCATGGGCCTGAATGCAAATTCATCCACATCCACATCTATTTCACAACATGGGACAAAATCAGGAAGTTCAGGAAAAGAACGAGAGAGAGATTCATTTACCTGAATTTTCAGTTGGAGCTCTATTACTCTTTTACTTGTGATCATGGAATCTTTCACTCTCCTGAGCCTCTATTTCCTCTCCTGAAAAGTGGAGATAGTAAAATTCTTTATCTTTGATGAAAAGTAGTGTAAGGCGAGATTGATTAAACCTTCTCTGAATGTACTCCCCTGCCATTATTTAGAAAGTAGCCATGAGAAAAAATGGTAACTTATCAATTTATGGCTTTTCATCTCACCAAAGAGTAGTTGAGATATCCCCCATTTGGGGATGATGCCAGGAAAGAATATACCAAAACAGGAAGAGATATGGGGAGTTCAAAAAGTCTGCTACACTGCTACACAGAATGGAAGACACGTGGCCACCAGCTGGACATCTGAAGAAAAAAAAAAGATTTGGCTGGTTGGTATGTAGGAGGGAGGAAGTTAATAGACTGTATGGTCAAGTAAAACCAATAATGTTTTATGGCAGTCAGAAAAGGCAACCACAATCTGTTGTTGTTGTTGTTGTTGTTGTGTTTCTGAACTTAACATCAGAAAAGGAGCACCAAAATGGAACTGTAGGTGAAACTAGGGTGTTCTATTCTATCCAGCTTGCTGAATAGTAAATATGTTCCACATGGTAATTCTAGAGCTGTATTGTCATTCCTTCTGGCCTTTACTTTGTTTATGTTTGTGCACTTAAAAATATTTTAATGTCTTGATTTTTTGTGATCTAATTTTATATATTTATTACTAAGCCTCCTCTTTTCCCAAAATGTTTCCTTGTAATTAAAAATGCAAACATGTATATTTATATAAAATGTTTAAGTATTATTACCAATTTATACCTAGGAAATAGGCTGTGGAACATAATGGTCATGTCTGAAAACATATATTCCATTCCATACATTCAGTTCATCACTTCTCTTTCAAGAGGAATCTTTGTTGATCATTGCATTAATCAGAATTCTTAGAACATTCAAAGTTATTTTTCTTCACAATGTATTTTAATGTAAATTATCTTAGTTCTCCTCACTTCACTCCGTATTGGTATATAGAAGTCTCCCCAAGTTTTCCTGAAACTACTCCTTTTGTCATTTCTCAGGTCAAAATGATATTCCATGACATTGAAATACTTTAATTTTTTCAGACATTCCCCAGTTGATTGGTGTTAATGCAATCTTAAACTCCATTAAAAGAGGCAGATAATCAGGACTGGCAATATGTTTCACCGAACCACTACAGTTTAGTTAGACCATACCTGCTTCTGGGAATGATATTTTAGGAAGGCCATAAGAACATTATCACACTAGAGTAATACAACCTGAACAGTCAGGAAACCATAATCTAACAGGGCTAAGTTGAAAGTTCTGGGGCTATCTGTCCAAAAGTAAAGTAAAAGTGGGGAGTGGGCAGGTGAACTGTCTTCAAGATTTTAAAGGCTATCACATGGATATGTGCTTAGATATTTTCTCACTAGCCACCAGAGGGTAGAACCAGGAGCTGGGAGTGGAAGTTGATGCAGAGAAGCGGAGCTGTCCAAAGTGAAAGGTGCTGCTACTACATCATGGTGCCACAAAGGTGCTACTACTCACATGTAGTGAGGTCCCCAGGAAAATCCTAGGAAAGCATTATCTAGGTCCTGATGTATTGGAGAAATAGAAACTGTTGTTATATTCTGTGCTATGATTATTGTGGATGTTGTTATATTTTCATTTTTATCAGTGATATTCAGATAAAAAATGGTCTTGAACCAAATAATTGTTCTATTTATGTTTGATAGTTAAAATTCTCTATACCATTGTCCAGCTATTATTATTATTATTATTATTAATTACTGTATATTTTGTCCATGCAACCGAGGCAGGTTGGAATGTTCAATCAGAATCTATGTGGCAACCACTTCCTGATGGAGCTCCTGGTGATGCCTGAGGATGGAAAATATAATAACCACAGCCCAGGGATTATTTTCATGATTTTATTTTCTGTAGATTCATAAAGAAGTTTTCAGCTTGCTAAAACTGCCTCATAAATCACGCGGTAGAGTCACTCTGATAAAAATGAATAATAATGGACTCATTATTCCGGCAGGTGCCAGTTTTGTAGTGTTCCTCTGCCCTCCCCCAACCTCATCTCCAGCCAGCACCGTTTCTGAAGGAGGAGAATGAAATCAGAGGAAGCTTGATTGGCATTTTAAGCCTGTTTTACTTGAGCCAGGTGTTCAAGCCCCCTTGGGACCTGCTAGGCCATAGGCATTCCTGAAGGCAAAAGAAGCTGGAAGTGCTCCAGGAAATAAAAAAAAAGAGATATCATTACGTGTTATTATTATCCCCAGATGCCCTGGAACTTTAGGTCCAGGGAGGAGAGAGGCTTTGGAAGTACCACATGGGGGGGGGCAGCCACCTCTGGAGGATGAAGAGGTTTTCTTAGAGAGACAAAAGAGTGGAAATGGACACTGGCAGTCTCCTCAGAACACCTGGCTTCTTTTACTGCTCATTTTCACAGGGCAGGTTATGAAGAAATGTTAGTTGTATTATTTATTTGACCTTGGGTAAGTGACTTCTTGATGAACCTCAGTCTCTTCATCTGTCATATGGGAATAATATTCACCCTGCCTATCTCACAAGGTGGCTAGAAGGAAAGCACTTTTCTAAGCTGTGAGGTATTGCAGTAATGGGAAGGATGGGGGGTTATATTAGCCAATGAGCCAGTGGCCATGAGGTCTACTCTGAAATTAACTGAAGTTGAAGATTTCTGTATTGCCTCTCTGAATTAATACAGGCTTTCATGCAGGGAAGGATTTTCTCTCTAACTTCACAGACAAGGAATCAACTAGCATCTTCTTGGATACTTTCAGAGACTATAAGCTCACTTCTTCTGAAGGCAACTCATTCCATCATTGGAAAGTTTTCTCATTGCCAGGAAACTCATTCTTAAGTTAAACTGAAATCCCTGTCTCTCTAACCTCCCTGATTTTGCCCTATGAAGCCAAAGAAATAGTCTAATCCTGGGGTGGGGAACCTGCACCCTCAAGGCCACGTGTGGCCCTTTAGGTCCTCAAGTGTGGCTCTTTGTCTGAATCTAAAATAAACATAACAAATAAGGGTCTGTTCTGCTTGTTTTGTTCACTTTGGATTCTGTTAAAGGGCCACACTTGGGAACCTAGAGGGACATATATGACCTTGAGACTACAGGTTCCCCACCCCTGGGCTAATCCATCTTGTACATGAGGACCATTCATATATTTAAAGACAGAAATCAGACTCTACTTTTCTTCTTCCTGTCCCATCTAAAATTTTCTCTGTCCTATTTTCAAGTGTCCTGCATAATTTCTCCATTCCCTGGAGAAGGCATCAAGAAATTGAAAGTCAGTGTCACTGGGTTACTTCAGTGCCTGCTGACACTCTTCAACCCACTTGAGTCCAGTTGCGAGACTTGGGTGCCCTGATCTGCCAGTCTCTGATCCAGACAAAAGCAGACTGAAAGATTCCTCTGGGAAGATTTCATTGACCACCAGATGGCTATCTGCACTAGAGGAAGAGTGTATAGAGTGTTCAACTGGAACATTTCAGCAATGGCTGTGAGGCAAAGGGATGATGATTATAGCACTAGAAGCACAGGGCATGGCAATATCTAAAAAAAAGAATTTAAGGCTATAAAATAATTGACTTTAGATCTATAAGTCACCAAAGAGATCGAGCCTAATCCTTTCATGTTAGGGACCCCAATGACCATAGGAGTTAAGAGATTTGCCAAAGACACATGGCTAGCAAGAGATAGAGCTGGGATTTGGACCCAACTACTCTAATTTCAGATGCAATGTTATTTCTGCTGTGCCATAGTATCTTAATAACCAGATTTTCCAGCTGAGGAAATGAATGGTCTGGTTACAGTAGAGATAATTGGAGTGTAATGGAATAAGGATGGGTAGAAAAATGGAACTGAAGTTAAGAAATCAAAAGTTAAGTTCAAGACTACAGAAAGGATGCTGCTGCATTAAGCCAGGAGAATTACAATTTGTCACATTCCTTGAACTATGTTCACATTTTTTTTTTTTGCTTTATTTTATAAATTGGGCTATGTACAGCCTACTTTGCCCTCCAGGTTCTCCTCAGGTCACTTCCATTGGAGAGTTCAGATACTCTCCCAACTCTCATTCATTTCTGTGATCCTGGGAATAGCACAAAAGCAGACCTCAGAAACCACTTAGGATATGGCTGCCTCCAGACTGGGTTGCCCAGGCTAAGTCCAGACTGGGTTGAGAATAACAAATACCTCCTCTGGTTCTTATTTTCTTAAGAGGATGGAGGTGGGGTGGAACTCATTCAATTCAAAGGCCTTATCTCTTGAGAGAATCTATTTCTATTTAACATACATAGTATCAAACTGAGCTCCAGTCTGCTGAACAGATAAATCAATAAATCAGCCTTTATTAGGAGCTTCCTCTTTGCCAGGTACTTGTGCTAGAGACTGAGCATACAGAAAAAAAAAAAGGGAAGACAAGCCCCTACATTCCTACCTTCACACAGTTTATTCTTCAACTACCTGCAAGAAGAAGTACTCTTCCTGGTTGGCTAGGAAATGCTTGATTTCCCTGGTGTAAGGAATGCCTGCTTCCTCCTCTTTCTCAGAGCAATTGAGGGGAAGCAGGTCAAGTCCTCAACCTCCAAAATTCAACCCTCTTTCCACTCTAGCTCACTGCCTGTTAAGCCAGTGAGGAGGAGGAATCCCATTCATTTGATGCTAGGATGCTCTCATTGTGGGGAAGTTCCCCCATCCACATTACTTCACATCTAGATTCATCTTTCTCTTCCACATATACCCATTATCCCTCTATGTTCTGCCCTCCAGGCTCAAGTAAAACAGGTATGGCCATGTTTTCCACACAGGAATGTTTTATATCTTTACTGATAGCTATCACATCTCTTGCTGACTTCTCTTTTGAAGATAAATCCTGACTTTTTCTGGTTTTTGTTTCCCATGACCTATTCCAGTATTGACCAAAGAGTAACCCCTCCATCTGTGCCCCAAACCAAGCTGTGCTCGTCTGATAAGAATTGATCCTCCTGGATGGCCTTCACTCCATAGATTTTTCATAGCATCAGAGCCAACAAAGGGTTTAGCCATTGCTGGCCTGGCTAGAGAGATCAGTAAGCTTTGCTCCACAAACCTAAAAGAGAAGCTCTTAGGTGCCCAATCTGGAGATTTGAATGGTAAAAACAGACCAAGATTCATTGGATTTGCCAGGATTTGTCTGGCAAATATAGATGTGGCTGGTGTTGAAGGAGCTTGATCTGGAGAAGGAAAAACTCTGATGCCTATTTCACGTTATACTTTGTAAAGTATTTTATGCATAATATCTACTTAATCCATATGTTACTAGAGATGGAAAGAATCTTCAGAATCACCAAATCCAACCCCTTTGTTTTCCAGATGACAAACCTAAAGCTCAAAGTGGTAGCAGAATTTTTCCAGTGTCACAGTGGTACAGAAACCCCAAAGCCAGGATTGAAGCCCAAATCTCCTCCTATTGTTTGGGGATGTTTCCATTCTTGAAATCAAGTTCTCTCAAGGGTCTGCTGAAGTATACAATGCAAGTTCCTACAGAGGAGGAAAAAGATTCAGAGAGTGGAAGCAAACTTGCCCAAAGTCATGCAGGGGTAAATCTGGCCTGGAACTCTGGCCTCCTCCTTCCAAGTCTAAGGCCTTCTTTGCCTTCTGCCATGCTATGAAGCCCCAGGAGCTGATTTGGGGAGATTCCCATATTTTCTTGTCCTCCCTTTCCCACCAAAGCTCAGCGAAGAGGAGAGCAGCGGATGCTCACAGAGACATCTGTCTAACGGGTGTGTTAGGGGGAGTGCTGATTAGGCAATAATGCAACTGATTAATTAAATCCATACTATCATCACAGTGGACAATCTCCCCAAAGCCTTGAAATGGGATCCAGCAGCCTGATAACTATGATTATCATTGTTACTGTTGTTATTACCCCTTTGAGCTGCTGTAGCTTAGACTGGGTAACATCTGCTACGCTTTTCGATAACTTTTCTCTAATCATTTTGTTTTCTGTCCCTGCCATTATGAGTTAACCTAATAGTACAGGTTTTGGCAGCTGGTTTTTCCTACAAAAGTCAGTTGTGAGAAAGCGTTTCTGCCATTCAAGCATTTGCCTTGCTATATAGGTCCTGGTTTTGGGATCTATTACCACGTTGACTTTCTTCTTATGACAGATGGCTATGCCCAATGGACAGATTTACGGTGAGAGTGTGGGTTTTGAATCTCTGCTCCAGTCCTTACTAGCAGTGTAACCTTGGCCAAGTCCTTTCCTCTCCCTGAGTCTCAGTTTCCTTATCTGAAAAATTGGAGGTTTGGGCTCAATGATCTTTGTCTAAATTCTCTCTCTCACCTTCCCTCAGTTTCCAGTTATGTGACTTTAAGCAAGTTACTGTGAAGCTCAGTTTCTTTTTTCCTCTATCAAACAAGGGGAATAATAGCTGTACAATTACTATTACAGAATTGTTGTAAGGAAAATGCTTTGTAAATCTTAAAGTACAGCAGATAAGGCAGTCCATGTTGGGATTTTCCTCATTTTAAACACATTCCTGCCTGTTCCTGGTAGGCCCAGAGCAAACATCCCTCAGGAAGCCCAGCCCAACTAATTGGTCTCTCCTGCTCTCTTATCTTAGCACCTCCTGGAGACTTCCCCTTCAATATGTGGTTTAAGGCAGTCATGATACTCTTGCTCTTTACCTCCCACAGTTGCCCATACTGTATGTAGGCAGCTCAGTTTTTCAGAAATTTTCTCCTAATATTGAGTTAGAATATGATTCCCCGTAACTTAAGTTCAATCACAGAAGTATTAAAAAAAAAATAGGATCAATGTTTATCTAGTTCAAAGGCTCCCTGACCTAGAATTTCTTACACTGTGTGACCTTGACCAAGTCTTTCCCCCTGCTTTGGGACCCACTTCCTTAGTATATCTAAAATGAGAGGATTAAAAGAAATGATCCCTAAGGTTCTGCCCAGCTTTATATCTATGATCTGATGACCCTGAGTCACTTCTAGTTCAGGGATACTTCACCATTTTTGTGCCATGGACAACTTGAGTAGACAGGCTGATTAAACCTGTGGATGTCTTCTCAGAATGATGTTTTTAAGAGTATCAGATAAAATTAATAAGATTCCAAAAAGAAATAATTATATTAAAACAAAAAATGTATTTCTCCCAACCAAGTCCTCAGACTCCTCTTGTTCATCCACCCTCCCCCACCTGCAAATCTATGTATAGATCAATTCAGGTACTCAAGGTTAAGAATTCTTTTTTTTTTATTTAACACTTTTATTTTTTAAATTAATTTTTTCATTTATTTTTAGTTTACATGATTCATTTCCACAAGATTTTGAGTTACAAATTTTCTCCCTGTCTTTCCCCTACCTGTCACTTCAAAATAGTGATCCCACTGAATACCTCCTCCACCATTCTTCTCTCTCCTATATTTTCCACAATTCCCCCTCTGACTTTCTGGTAGGGCAAGATGGATCTCCATATCCCAGTGCCTGTATATCTTATTTCCCAATTGCATGTAAATAATAATAACAATAACAATTTTTTTAAAAGATTTTATTTTAAAACTTTAAATTTCAGATTCTTTCCCTTCCTCCCTCTTCTCCAACCCTTACTGGGAAGATAAGCAGTTCAATATAGGTTGTATATGTGTAGCTATGCAAAACATTTCCATAGTGGATATATTGTGAAAGACTGACTATATATCCCTCCATCCTATCCCTCCCCACTTGTTTTATTCTCTACTTTGTCCCTATCCCTTTACAAAATTGTGTGTTTCTAACTACCATACCCCCCCCAACCTGCCCTTCCCTCCATCATACCCCCTCTGATCCCCTTCTCCCTACTCTCCTGTAGGGCAAGGTACAGAATTCAGAGTGTATGTCATTCCATCCCTAAGCCAAATTCAATGAGAGTAAGGTTGACTCATGCCCTTTTGCCTTCCTGTTCTTCCCCTCCATTGTAACAGTTATTCCTTGCCTTTTCTGTATAAGATAATTTACCCCATTCTGTCTCTCCCCATCTCCTCTCATTATATTCCTCTCTCAATTCTCAATTTCACCTTTTAAATATCATCCATTCCTATTCAATTGGTCCTGTGCCCTCTGCCTATGTATACCTGTACACACATATACACACACTCATATATGTATTCATATGCATAAATATCCTTCTATATAGACATATATGTGTATATATGTACACACACATTTATGTTGCCTTCAGCCATCCTCATACTGAGAAGTTTCATAAGTTACAATTATTGTTTTTCCGTGTAGTCATGTAAATAGTTCAACTTTGATAACTTCCTTATGATTTTTTTTTCCTGTTTACTTTCTAATGCTTTTCTTGCTTCTTGTATTTGAATTTCAAATTTTCTGTTCAGTTCTGGTTTTTTTCCTCAAGAATGCTTGAAAGTCCTCCATCTCATTGAATGATCATATTTTCTCCTGAGACATTATACTCAGTTTTGTTGGGTAGGTGATTCTTGGTTTTAATCATAGCTCCTTTGATCTCCAGAATATCATATTCCAAGCCCTTCAATCCCTCAATGTAGAAGCTGTTTGATCCTGTGTTATCCTGATTGTATTCAAATTGTTTCTCCTTGGCTGCTTGTAATATTTTCTCCTTGGTGTGGAACTCAGGAGCCTGGCTATAATATTACTAGGAGTTTTCTTTTGGGGATCTTTTTCAAGGAATGATTGGTGAATTCTTTCACTTTCTATTTTGCCCTCTGGTTCTGAAATATCAGGGCAATTTTCCTTGAGAATTTCTTGAGGGATAATTTCTAGGTTCTTTTTTTGATTATGGCTTTCAGGTAGTCCAATAATTTTTAAATTGTCTCTCCTGGATCTATTTTCCAATCAGTGGTTTTTCCAATGAGATATTTCACATTGCCTTCTTTTTTTTTTCATTTATTTGGATCTGTTTAATAGTATCTTGATTGCTCATAAAGTCATTAGCTTGCATTTGCTCTAATCTAATTCTGAAGGAATTATTCTCTTCAGTAAGCTTTTGAAATTCTTTTTCCATCTGGCAAATTTGGCTTTCTAAGGCATTCTTCTCCTCATTGGCTTTTTGGGCCTCCTTTGCCATTTGAGTTAGTCTATTTTTTAAGGTGTTATTTTCTTCAGTCAATTTGTTGACTGTCTTTTCATGATTTTCTTGCATCATTCTCATTTCTCTTTTCAATTTTTTCTCCACTTCTCTTCCTTGATTTTCAAAATGCTTCTTGAACTCCTCCTTGATTTTCAAAATGCTTCTTGAACTCCTCCATGGCCTGTAATCACTTTATATTTTTCTTGGAAGCTTTTGGTACAGGAGTTCTGGCTGTGTTATCTTCCTCCCATTCAATGCTTTGATCCTCTTTGTTCCCAAGAAAAGAAATCTAAGGTTTGATTGCTGTGTTTGCTTTGTTTCCTTTGCTTGCTCATGTTGCCACTCAATTACTTGACTTTGGAGCTCTTTGCCACAGTAGAACTCTGCTTCCAGAGGGAATAACTTTGTCCCAAACCACTGGAGTTTTTGCAGCTGCAGGAGCTATTAGGAGGGCGCTGTCTCTACAGCCCCCACCAGCTTTGGCTCACTGGTCACACACCTCAGGACCATCACCCAAGACCGCTATCCCAATCCAGGGAGATTAAGGGAAGAGTGCTTGGCCTCTGAATGATCACTTGGCCCCCCTATGATTTGCAAGCCAGGATTTCTGGAGCAACCACATGGAGGTGGCTGCAGGGCTGCTGCTTCCACCACTTCTCACTCCGGGGGTAGAAGTCAGACTACACTCCATCCCCCTCAGATCCAGGAGAGTTCCACTGACCTTTTACTTTGTTTTTTGGATTTCTGGGTTGACAGTTCTGGAAATAGTCACAGATGCTGGTGGTCCACTCTCAGGAATGCTCCAGGTGCAGTTGGTCTGGGCCATCCTGGGGCTGTGATGAACCCTTCCTGTCTGTCTGCTGGGCTGCCTTCAGCAGGCTTTTGTTTCTCTCTGTCACTTTGTGGATTCTGGAGCTCTAAAATTTGTTTAGAGTCAAATTATATAGGTATTTGAGGTGGTTATGGGCAGAGCCATGGGGTTTTCCTGCTTCTACTCCACCATCTTGAATCCTGTTCATGGTTAAGAATTCTTGCTCTACAGAATTTCCAAGTGATCATCCAGAATCCTCTTGAAGACTTATAGTGAGTGTGAGCTCACAACTTCCCTAGGAAGCACTTTCCACTCTTCAGAAATCCTAATCCACTGTGATATGAAATGTTTCCTCCCAAAGGGCCAACATCTATAGCCACCTTTCTGTAACTGCTCCCTATTGTTCCTTTTTCTGTCAACTTTTCACATATCTATTAAACCTTCCCTACCATAGAACAATGGCCCAGTCACTGGGAAGAAAGAATACAGAGTTTAGAGAAGAGAGTCTGCTCCTAGATCTTGTTTTCCAAGAGGGCAATAAGTTACAACTACATGGTAATTATAATAATGTCACATGAGAAGAACATTAGGGAGGAAAAAATAATAATTCAAAAGTCAGAGGCCAAGTAAAAATCCAATCTGCCCTGTGTTAACCCTTCAGATATTTGAAATCAGCTACCATGCCATTCCTAAGCCATCTCTTCTACAGGTTAAACATTTCCAGTTCTTTCAAACAGTCCTCTAATTCTATTGTCTTAGCTTATCTCATCTCCCGGATCTAATGCCCCTAGACACGTTTAAATGTTCCTCCAAAAATATGATTGACTCTCTACAAGATTTGTGGTCAGGTTCAGTCAGAGACATAGCAGATTGGCTTTCTCTCTCTATTTTTCCCTCTCTCTCCCTCCTCCCTCCCTCCCTTCCTTCCTTCATCCCTCTCTTTCTCTGTCTTTCCCCCCTGCCCCACCAAGAAAATTTCTGAATTATAGTATCTGGCCCAATGTTTGGTCTAGTCAATTTTCCCAGGTCCTTTACCCCATCCAACCTCATCAGAGGTTTTTAAAAACAACCACCTCAACTTGCTTTGAGTTTCCATGTAATTATTTGTACAATTCCTTTGGCAATCAATCAGATTTTTAGCACCTCCACAAGGGTTATGCTGAACTGGTATCATATCTTATATAAATAGTCAACTTTTTCCTTCATTTAGGTTTCATTTTCCCAGCCAGCATTGGGGAAATGTTCAACTGATAATTGAATTTTGGTTCTATAAGTCAGAGAAGACTTTGACAAATTCCAGAGTATCTATAGAAAGATGATCGAGATGGGGAGGGGACTGAAGACCATCTTATTCAAACATTTCTTGAAGGAACTGGAGTAGTTTAGCTCTGTTGCCCACCTCTTCATGACCCTATTTAGGGTTTTATTAGCAGAGATACTGGGATGGTTCACCATTTTCTTTTCCAGCTCATTTTACAAATGAGGAACTGAGGCAAACAGAGTGGAATGACTTGCACAGGGTCACACAGCTAGTAAATGTCTCAGACCAGATATGAATTCATGAAGATGAGTCTTTCTGACTCCAGGCCCAGCTCCACCTAACTGTCCCTAGTTTAACACACAAAAGAGAAAATGTGATTTCTGTATTTAAAGAGTTGCCATGAAAAAGATGGATCAGATTTGTTCTATCCATTCAAACAGGGTTTTTCACTGTTACTCATAGGTTTTAAGATGGAGTCTGAGTTCTCCTTAAGCTCTGTATCTATGACCTATTCATGGAATAGAGAAGAGAGCAAATCAACTTAATTCATGTTTTACTTCTGTTTTCTGTACCAAGTACCAATAATCTCTAGGTAAGAAAGGCTAAAACAATTAATAGCTAATGCAAACATGAAGTACCAAAAGACCACACATGGACAAACATGTCAAAGCTTTTCACAAAGAAGGAGGAAGATTCTCGCAAGCATAGACCAAGGAGCTGGTTTATTCAATTCTAAGCAAAACTCTATAATATGTGGTTAAAGGGGTAAAAGCCACATGGTCTAACTGGTAGAGGAATTGCCTCATAGTCAGGAAGACTCTAAGCCAGAGTTTGAATCCTACCTCTAACACATGTCAGCTAATGCATGATAATGGGCAGTCACTGGTCTTTTCAATGTGTCAGATGACTCTGTGACAATCTCATTTGCAGATTGTTTCAAATCTGTGATAGAAGTTTTGGTCTCCAATGTATTCTGATAGTAGGGAAGCTAGGTGGTACCATGGATAATGTCCTGGGCTTGGAATCAGGAAGACCCATCATCCTGGGTTCAAATTTGGTCTCAGACACTTATTATGTATATGACCATAGATAAGTCACTTAACTCTGTTTGCCTCAGTTTTCATATTATAAAATAGCTAGTGAAGAAAATGACAAATCACTCTAATGTCTTTGCCAAGAAAACTCCTAATGGAGTCACCAAGAATCACACAGGGTCACATAGCTAGTAAATATCTGAGGCCATATATGAACACATGAAGATGAGTCTTTCTAACTCCAGATCCAGCAGCAACTTTCTGATGAAATAACAGTTATTGAGGCAGAACCAAGACAGTGGAGTAAAAGCAGGAACTTGTCTAAGTTCCTGCTCCAACCACCTCCAATACCTGTAAAAAAAAATGACTCTAAACAAATTTTAGAGCTATAGAAGCCACAAAGTGACAGAGAGAAACAAATCTCCTTCTGAAGGCAGCCTGGCAGGCCAATATGAAGAGTCTATTGCACCAAGATGGGAGCCTAGCCCAGCCATGTGGACCATGGGCCCAGACCCAGGGCACCTCAACCAGTGGCCCAGACCAGGTAGAGCAGACTTAAGGAGGGTGAATCACCAGCAGCTGTGGAAATTTCCAGACTTCTCAACACATATATGCCAAAGAGAAAGTAAAAGGTCAGTTGGGAACTCTGTTGGAACTGAGTGAGAGAGAGCCAGTCAGGCCCCTGCCCCCAGGGCAAGAGGAGGCAGAGATATGTCAGCTGTAGCTGCTGCCCTGTGCCTGCTTCTGAAGCTCCTAGTCTACAGATCATAGGGTGACTAAGTAACCATTCAGAGGATAATCTCTCTTGCTTTGACCTGCTTGGATCTAGGCTACAGTCTTGGGTAGTGGTCCTGGGGTGTGTGGCCAGTGTGCCAGAGCTTGTGGTGGCTGTAAAAATGGCACCTTCCTCATAGCTCTCGCAGCAACTTTGGCACAGCTGTGAAAACCCCAGTAATTTGGGATACAGCTCTCTCTACTCTAGAAGCAGAGTTCTACTGTGGCGAAGAGCTCAAAAGCAAAGTAATTGGCTGGTAAGATGAGCAAGCAGAAGAAGCACAGTCAGACCATAGAATCCTTTTTTGGGGGACAAAAAGGATCAAAACCTGGAACCAGAACAAGACAACAAGGTCAAAACTCCTGCATCAAAAGCTTCCAAGAAAAACATGAATTGGTTATAGGCCATGGAGGAGCTCAAGAAGGATTTTGAAAATCAAGTAAGAGAAGGGGAAGAAAAATTGGGAAATGAGAATGATGCAAGAAAATCGTGAAAAGCAAGTCAATAGCCTGACTGAAGAAAATAACACCTTAAAAAATAGACTAAATCAAATGGCAAAAGAGGCCAAAAAGCCAATGAGGAGAAGGGTGCCTTACAAAGACAAATTGCCCAGATGGAAAAGAAATTTTAAAAATTCACTGAAGAGAATAATTTCTTTAAAATTAGATTGGAGCAAATGGAAACTAATGACTATGAGAAATCAAGATACTATAAAACAGATCCAAACAAATGAAAAAATAGAAGGCAATGTGAAATATCTCATTGGAAAAACCACTGACCTAGAAAATAGATCCAGGAGAGATAATTTAAAAATTATTGGTCTGCCTAAAAACCACGATCATAAAAAAGAGCCTAGACAACACTTTTCAAGAAATTATCAAGCAAAATTGCCCTGACATTTTAGAAACAGAGGGCAAAATAGAAATTGAAAGAATTCACTGATTCCCTCTTTAAAAAGATCCCCCCCCAAAAAACTCCTAGAAATATTATAGCCAAATTTCAGAGTTCCCAGGTCAAGGAGAAAATATTACAAGCAGCCAGGAAGAAAAGAATTCAGTATTGTGGAAACACAATCAGTATAACACAAGATCTAGCAGCTTCTACATTAAGGGATGGAAGGGCTTGGAACATGATATTCCAGAGATGATAGGAGCTAGGATTAAAACCAAGAATCACCTACCCAGCAAACTGAATATAACGCTTCAGGAGAAAATATGGTCATTCAATGAAATAGAGGATTTTCGATTATTCTTGATGAAAAAAACAGAGCTGAGCAGAAAATCTGACTTTCAAATGCAAGTAGCAAGAGAAGCATGAAAAGGTAAACAGAAGAAGAAATCATAAAGAACTTATTAAAGTTGAACTATTTACATTCCTACATGGAAAAATGATAATTGTATCTCATGAGACTTTTCTCAGTATGAAGGTAGTTGATGGGAACATATATGTGTATATATATGTATACATAAATATGTATGGGTAAGAGGGTACATGTATGTATAAATACATATGTGAGTGTGTATATATGTGTGTACATGTATATATAGAGGGCACAGGATCAGTTGAATAGTAAGGGATAATATCTTAAAAATAAAATTAAGAGATGAGAGAGGAATATAATGAGAGAAGGAGAAAGGGAAAAATAGAATAGGATAAATAATCTCATATAAAAGAGGCAAGAAAAAAATGTTACAATGGAGGGGAAGATCAGGAAAGTGAAAGGTAATGGGTCAACCTTACTCTCATTGAATTTGGCTCAAGGAAGGAATAGCATTCATATTTAACTGGGTATCTTACCCTACAGGAAAGTAGAGGAGAAGGGGATAATAGGAGGCATGATAGAAGGGAGGGCAGATTGGGGGAGAGGGTAGTTAGAAGCAAACAGTTTTGGAAAGGGACAGGGTCAAAGTAGAAAATACAATAAGTGGAGGGGATAGGATAGAGGGAAATATAGTTAGTCTTTCACAATATAACTACTATAAAAATGTTTTGCTGTAACTACACATGCTCAACATATAGTGAAATACTTTCTTCTCAGTTGGGATGGATGAAGAGGGAAGAAGGGAAAGAATCTGGAAATCAAAGTTTTAAAAACAAATGTTAAAAAATAATTTGAAAAAACATAAAATGAAATATTAAAAAAAAAATTACAGTTGTGTCCTCCCTCCCCCAATGTTTGAAAGCATGATTGGTAGGTATTAGACAGGGGACCAGTGACCACCAAGAACTAAGCTGACTTTATCAAGAATAGGTGAAAACTGACAGGCCTCATTTCCTTTTGTAATAAGGTTACTACATTAGGGGATGCTTTTAATTCATCTTTCTTAGATTTTAGCAAAGTATTTGACCAAGGCTCCTGTGATATCCTAGGGGACAAGCTGGAGAGGCAGGGCAAGATAATAGTACTGTTATATAATCTCAGAACTGATTGAATGAACCCGAGAACACTGATTAGTGGATCAATGTCACTCTAATTGAAATCTCCTGGGGAAGTGCCCCAGGGATCTGTCCTTAGTCCTGTGTTATTCAACATGTTTGTTAATTACATAAATAAAGACATAGGAGGCCAGATTATCAAATTTTCAGGTGGTATGAATCTGAAAGCTACAGATAATAAATTAAACAATGGAATCAGAATCCAAACATATCTTGACAAGCCAGAGGTATGTGCCAAATATGAAGAAATGAAATGCAAGAAGGATTAAAATCCTTTATATGGGGGTCACAAGGAAACTTCATCAATACTAGATGAGGAAAGTATAACTAGCCAAAAATTTCTGTTAAAAAAAAAAAAATTCAAAGGCTTTAAAAGAAGCCTTGTGAAGGCAACCAGGGAGAGGCCCATTCAGTCTGGCTGCCTGCTTCTTAAGATGTAAAGGATCTGCATAATGAAAGGGATCAGCTGCTTCCTTGGACCCTAGTTAGATCACATCTGGAATACTAGGTTCAACTCTAGACACCACAGGACAAACTCATAATCAGAGGATGTCAAACAGGAAATAGAAGGAGCTGAGAGCTATGTGAGGGGATTATTTGGAAGAAATTGGTAGGATCACTCTGAAGATCACTCCCAGGACATGTGATCCCTGCCTTCAAGCATTTGAAAGAATATCAGTTGGAAGAGGGATTCATTTTGTTGTGTTTGGCTCCAAAAGCAAAACTTTGAAAGGGGTAGAGAAAGCCCACAATCCTCCTGACTGCTTGGAGGGCCTTCACTTTGCCAGTGTTTTATTCTCTTCCTCTACATTTTGGGACTCTGTTGTACTAGAAGGGCTATCCAACCTGAATGAACACCCAGAGATTTCTGCCTTTTAAATTTGTAGCATTGGATCCAGGAGCTGTGGAGATAGAGCTGAGAACAAGCTCCTGGCAAGTTTTAATAGGAGAAGGGGAACAAAAGGAAGGGCTATTGTCATGTTAAATCCTGTGGGTGGGAACAGGAAACTAAGAGAGGAAACCTAGTTGGTGCTTTCAAGCTGCCTGGAGCTCTCTTGCCCTCCTTCATTCAGGGCTCTCTTTTATTCCTTCTCATTCTTTCTGTAGAAGGAATGGGGGAGAGGGAGGGAGAGGGGGGGAGAGGGGAAGACAGAGTGGAGACTTGAGCTCACTCCCATGTGGCCAAGTCCTTGTGTCACACAATACCAGATAGTATTGAAGCGGTGCTGAATGGCCTATGTAATATATTTTGGGGTAACTTTATGATTTGCATTGTACAAATCATAAAGTTACCCCAAAATATATTACATAGGCCATTCAGCACCACTTCAGTATGAATTTCCAAGTTAGAAAGGGATGGGCCTACACAGAGGCTTCAGTGGATAGAATGCTGGACCAAATCAAGAAGGAGTGGGTGAGGGAACACTTAGAGATACTGAAAAGATCTTGGACAAGACCTTCACCTCTGCCAGCCTTAGTTTCTTCGTATATAAAACTATGGGGTTAATAACCTTAAACCCAGTTCACTCTGACGTTATACACTGGACCACACTAGGTTCCTGCCCAAGCTCCACTTAATGGCTGAATTTTGGGCTCGACAGTCTTAGCGTGAATGTCTATGGTAACTGTTTCTCTTTGGAACAGCAACCAGGAGGGTCTCCACCCTCCCAGCTGGATTTCTTTTTCTTTTTTTTCTAATTAAGATGCCATACCTTGACTGACTCACTTCTTCAAGAGGCTTATTCACTGAAAAGGTGTTACCTCATGCTAAGTGAGGATGTGAAAAGGCCTCAGGCTAAAAGGGCCAGGGTCTGCCATTGCATCCTGGGTCATCTCCAGTCATCCTGGTCTATATCTCGCCCCTGGACCCAGATGGGTCAGAGGAGAAAGTGAGGCTGATAACCCTGCACAGACCTCCCTCCCTCAAATGGAAGTCAACTGCAAGACATGTCATCATCTCCCTGATGCTGTTGGCCCCTTCAAAAATAAAGGCCAAACACAACACCAGCAATAGTGGGGTTGGGCTTGGTTGCCTCTAAGGTACATTTCAGCTCTATATCTCTGATGCTATGATCTATAATTTTGTACTCCATTAACATCTTTATATCTTTCTTCCCCTCTATAGGAACGATATCAACAAACACTTTCCCTTTCATTGATGTGTACAACTTATTTCTGAAACAACAATAAACCTTTTCATTTATCCCTGTTGAATTTTACCACATCAGATCTGGTCTGATATGATATTTTGAGTAATGATTGAGCTGTTCAATGTGTTAGCTATCTACCTTAACTTCATATGGTCCTCTCACTTCATAGCTAGGTGCCTTCTTTGCCTTCATCTAAATCAGTAATTAAAATATACTGGATAGGGCCGAGGATTGATCCCTATACCACTCCACTAGAGACTTCCCTCCAGATTGATATCAATGCATTAATAACACTGTGGTCCTGTACTACAGCTTGTTTTCAATCCACTATTCTTTTAAATCACCTAGTACCAATACTTGCGTTTTATCTATAAGGGTATTGTCAGAAACTTGATCAAATGATTCGCTGATATCTAAGCATACTAAGTCTATAAAAGTTCAATGGGAAAAGTGAAACTTCTCAACCCATATGGTTTGTGGGAGCAAGCCGGAATTTTGGTTTCACCCTTCCCCCCGTCTTTACTATTGCCACCTCAGCATTAGGCCCCTTCAGACTTCCAACCTTGTATGTCACTCCCTTATCAGCATTAGGCTCTTTCTGAAGTTTGTGCCCTCCATCCTTGCTTGTGACTTTTTTCTTTCCTTTGCTTTAGCTTCTACCAAATAAAAACATGAACAATACCATGTCCTATCTCCCAGCCAATAAGAGATAGTGGCAGGCTTCTTTGTTATCCACCATTGGATTAGATTTCTCACAAAGACTGAAAGCCCACCTCCCAGGCAATTGGAGAAGGGACATGGAGGGGAGGGGGCTTTATTGTGTTAGGGTATAAATTCTTGTTCTGTCTTTTGTAATGTTGTAACAGCCATTTTGTGAACTTCCCCCATCTTTCCCATCTTGGGTAAGTTTGCCTAGGAGACCTTCCTAGAGACTTGCCTGAGCCCCAATAAAGTCCACCTAGTAAACCTGCCGAAACCTGCCACCTAGAACCCATAGGGCCCCCCCCCCCCCATTGTATAGTTCTCAAAATAGACTTGGGAACTTTCCAGCTGGGCAACAAACTGTTTGCTGGGCAATGATCATTGAGCAATGAACTAATTGCTAACTTTGCCTTCTGTATTTTCCTACTTGCTCATAATAACTGTCAAGTTGTGGTTTCCCCTTGGTAACAGTTATGTTGTGGCTTGTGTCTATATAAGCCCTTAGCATATGCATCTCGGGGCTGCTTGATTTGGGTTGTGTCCACCCTTTGCAGTCACTGGCTTATCGAACTCTGCTTAAAACTATGAAAGATCTCACTCACTGTCACTTTCAGTAAAACAGTAATACCCCTCATTCTGCTAGTTCACACTGGTGGAAGGGATGCCCTCTTCTCAGGAGAACTGAATAAACTTCCTGTTCCTTCCTCGAGATACTTCTGACTTTTAATTTTTCTGGGTAGGGGATTTTTGGGGTCCCCATACCCTATACAAAGTCAATGAGTCAGTCATAACAAACCCATAAAAAAGAAGGAAACGAGGATATTATCTGTTCTTAAAGAAGCCATGTTGATGTTTAATAATGTCTCTCTCCCTTTCTAAGTGCTTACCAACTATATTTCATTATGAATACTTCATCAAGTCAGATTGCAAGATACTGAGAAATAAGTGGGAAGTGAACAGATGATAAAAGATAGGGAAAAAAATGAGTGTAGTCAAGCCTTTGTAGAATGGATATACGACAAAGGTATGATGCTTTGGTAAAGTTAAGATTAATAAGAATGATGAGGTACATGCTTGAGGGAAGACTTGAATTGAATTCATTCAGGCAGGACCCAACATATAGCTATTTTGGAGTCTCGAGCCCTAAACCCCAAACCCCAAAATAGAGAATAGAGGAGACCTAGGCATGGGATCTGGAAGAGTGGTTAAAAGCCAGACTCCTTCTTACCTGCCTCCCTTAGCAGGGACATTCCCTTCTCCTCCCATTCACTCACACTGTTCCCCACATCATATTCCAAATGCCTTCCCCAATCTGCAAATTGATTGATTGTTCAACGCTGCTGTCAAATCTGACCTCCCTGCAGTAGCTATCTTAGATTAACTCTGCCAGATCTGATTGTCATTTCCTTTCCTGCTGGATCACCTCATGAGAAATTTAGTGCCCCAGTATATGTAGCCTGCTGCTTCTTTCATCTGGTTCATCTTGGGCTAGCCCTCCCCAAAGTCACATAGGCAGAAATGGACCAAGATGAGAATTGCACACAGGTCTAGTCACTTTGAATTCAGTGTGATTTCTAGGGCACCATGCTGCCTTGTGAACTTCCATCACCAGCCCTCCAGTCATTCAGTCAATAAGTATGTTTTAAGTGCCTGTTATATCACCAAGCCCTGTGCTAGGTGCTGGGGATACAGAGAAAGGCAGAGGATAGTCCTGGTTCTCTAGGAGCTCCCATTCTACTGGAATTACAAACCTTTAGAAGCAAACAGAATGAATGAGATTGGGACCAAATGTAGTCAGTCCTATTTGCTGTTCAATTTGAAAGTAGGCAAATCTCACAGCTGCCATTTTTCCCTTTTGTAGACCTCCAACTTCATTTGGGGATTTTAGATTTTACTTTGAATATCAGTGTCACTGGGGGGAATCATTTTTCTAATCCAGAAATAAAATGTCACTTCTGCAGATGCTGTATAGTTCAAATGATTCAAGTACTCCCTCTAATTAGTATTCCTACCTAGTCAGGAGCAGAAAGTCAAAATCTACATTTAAATGGAGATATTCCAAAGGAGGAGTATAGTGCTTTCTGCAAGTATGAATTCTTGTCTCTCTCAGCAATACTTCTCTGTGAGCTTGGACTTCAATACTTCCAGATGCATCAGGCTTTGTACCTTTGTCTACATTGCCAAAGTGATAAGTGTGCAGTGACTTCGGATATTAACAGGTTTCAGAGAGTCTTCCTTTAGCTGGAATTTTTATGGGTTGCCAATGGATAAATACACACAAGGATCTGCTGACATCATTCCTTTGGCACAAGGGAGAAGGGAATTTTAAATGCAGATAGGCCACCATTTATCATGGATTAACCAACTACTACTCCTGTCCTAGAAATGTCGGCATCATTCAAGCTAAAGATTCTGTTTATGGCCTGCCCATTTCTCATATGAACTAGATATTAGCAACTCCAAGAAAGTCCTCATTATATCCCTTGCAGCTGTTTGCTTTCTGAATAGAACTTCCTGCTCAATATTTCCCATGGATTTCTTTACATAGTTGTAACTAAATATATATATTTTTTACTGATATATTAATGTAATGGGCAGTTTCCCTTTCATCTTGGGTAATTCCATTTTAGAATTTGGTTTAGTGTTGGAGAAAGTGCACACCTTCTCAGCTCAAGCCAATCGTGCCCAATACCCACAAAATCACCAGAAATCAAATAATAAAGAAATTAACTTAAATATCAAAGATAAAAGAGAGGACAATTCAGTCAATAAAGTCACACCTAACCTCTAAGTAGCAAGGTATAAATGAGTCAGCCACACTGAGTTTTAGTTTTCCATCAGTCTGCTCTTTGACTTACTCCTATATTTAATCATCTTAAACTCTAGAGCATAAGTTTTCAACCAGTTTCCAAGGGTAGATTTCATGAATTTTATGAACTTGAATGAGAAAAAAATACATCTTTATTTTTTTTTCTAACTTCAAACTCAAATTTAGTATTCCATTCAACTAATTTAAAACAATATTCTGAGAATGAGTTTATAAGCTTCATCAGATTACCAAAAAGGTCTCTGAAAAACACACACACACACACACACACACACATGCACACACACATGCACGCACACACATGCACGCGCACACACACATGCATGCACACACACATGCATACACACGCACACACATGCGCACACATGCACATACACATGCACACACACACACGCACATACACACACGCACACACACATGCACACACACGCACGCACACACACACATACATGCACACACACGCACACAGGTTTTAAACCCATTTTTTTAAAGGAATCTGGGACTATGTTCAGATATTTTTAATTAATACAATTTTAACCTCTTGAACCCTCACCCCATTCATTGAATATTATTTGTTGAATAAACTAGAGTAACTTCCTTTCCAAAAACTAGTTACTCATATTTCTTTATATATTAAATCCTAATCTTCTATGAATAAATATTAGAATTGCTAAATAATTTATTAACACATGAAATCAATAATAAATCAAAAGTATTAATTATTGTTTACAAAATTTTTGGCTGTGAGAATTATGAAAGTCAGACTCACCTCAAACCTTTACCTTAATGGTATATGCCTTCTCTTCACTTTTGAAAATACAATTTCACAATTCAGTTGATTTCAGAAACTGATAGTCTCCCAGGAATCCTTTTTATATTTCTCCTCAAGATAAGAATTAAATTTTATTGCAGGAATGTATATTTTTTTTCTTTTCCCTTTAGTCTACTATGACAGGAAGCAGATTTTCCAGAATATGTAGTAAGCTGTCAATTCCTCATACTGTTCATAATATTCTCTTTAAATATATCTTCAGAACATAATGATATGTAGGTCCCATGAGAAAGCTATTTTATCTCACCTTCTCTTTCTGACTTCTCTGGAATTTCATCCCCCAAATTCTCAGAGATCATAGGTAAAATCATTGCCCCTAATCATGGAGAGAAAAATGTCAATTAAGATAGGTATAGCTACTATTCCAAAACTCCCAACTCAAATTCCTCACCTCCTCTCAACATTCCATTTGACTCTTAAAGATATAATAACAGTATGTATATTATTTATGGGAAAGCTTAAAAAACATGCTTTACAAATAAATGGGGGGAAAATTTCTTTCAGATTCCTATGCTGATAGTGTTGAGGTTTAAGGTTTAGGGGTGTGCGAGACCCCAAAATACCAACATGCTGGGTCCTGTCAAATGAATTCAACTCAAGTCTTCTCTCAGCCAAAGTAAAGCAAAGTTTATTAAAGGTGCACCATAATGGATAGACTCTTAAGAAGCCTAATTATCTGTGAGGCTTGCAGATCCTACTCCCAGGTCTCCTCTATTCTTGTTGAAGTTTGGGGTTTAGGGCTCAAGACTCCAAAATAGCAACATGCTGGGTCTTGCCTGAATGAATTTTACTCAAGCTTTCCCTCAAGCACATACCCCATCATTCTTGTGAATCTTAGCTTTGTCCTATAACCATTCTACAAAGGCTTGACTACACTCATTTTTTTCCCCTCTCTACTCACTTCCCACTTATTTCTCAGTATCTTGCAATCTGACTTGATGAAGTATTCATGATGAAATGTAAGCACTTAGAAAGGGAGATAGACATTACTAAACATCAACATGGCTTCTCTAAAAATGGGTAATATCCTTTTTTCCCATTTTTTGACAGGTTTTCTATGACTGAGAGACTCATTTACTTTGTGTGGGGTATGGGGACCCCAAAAATACCCCACCCACAAAAATTAAAACTCAGAGGTATCTTGAACAGGAAGTTTATTCAGTTCTTGGGAGAAGAGGGCATCCCTTCCACCAGTGTGAACCAGCAGAATGAAAGGTATTACAAAAGACGAAAGGAGAATTTATACCCTAACGCAGTCAAGGCCCCTCCCCACCATGTCCCTTCTTTCATTGGCTGGGAGGTGGGCTCTCAGTCTTAGTGCAAAATCTAACCCAATAGTGGATAACAAAGAAGCCAGTCACTATCTCCTATTGACTGAGAAGTGGGACAAGAAACCAAGGTATTGTTCATGGCCTTATTTGGTAGAAGCCAAAGCAAGGGAGAGAAAAAGGTCACAAGCAAGGGTGGAGGTCAAAAACTCCTGAAGGGGCCTAATGATGATAAAACAAGGGTGGAGGTCAGATGACTCCTGAAGAGTGAAACTTCTCAGCCCATAAGTTTCTTGGGAGCAATCAGAATTTCAGTGTCACCCTTCTGCCCCTCTTTACTCTGCCACATCCACATTAGGCCCTTTCAGGAGTGGAGGCAAGATGGAACTTATATACAGGGAGTTTGTGGGAGGGTTCTAGGGGTGTTCTAGAAGAGGAGTTTGGGAGAGTGTTCAGGAGGAAGAAAATGAGGTCAGACTCCAGTAATGAGACTAAGGGTGGTAAATAGCTGGAGGCTACCTGGAGATGGAAGACAATGGAGGGCTAAGGGAGTTTAAGGGTAACAGATTTGTGTATAGATATTTTGGGAGGATCAGGAGTGGGAAATAGCTGGACAATGAAGGGCTGGCTAGTAACAGAGATTTGGGTTGAGTGATAATGATAGCCTTATGGCCTCAGGCATATTCCTCATCAAGTGTGAAGATTCAAGAAGAGTTCAAGGGGGTTCCCAGAGCCTGTACCCCATCAGTAGGGAATAGGAAGCAATTCTTCATGGTAGGGGAGAAGAGACAAACATTCTCCTGAGATCATGGAGAAGAGCTTCCTGACATTGCTGTTGGAATAGCTCACCCAACAGCATCTTACCTCCACAGTTGTCATTCACTGAGTCTCTGTCTCTGCCACTCTTAATCACCGCAAGGTCAGTGTCTACTTACTGATAACTTCAACTCTTTTCCTTTCTTGTCACTCACTGAAACTTAACCTCACCAATTTGTCCCAGAGTTAGGGCCCCCTCTCCATCTCTGACTCTAATGCTCCATCTCAGTAGCCTTGATTGCAGTTTGCGAAATCATTGTTTTAATTCTGTCTGCTGTCTCTGCTCCAGCTAAGTGTTCTCTTAGATTCAGACCTCCTAGGCCTCATGCCTGGAAGCTATTATTAACTCACTTTTAAAATTAAATCTTTCAGAGACCACCCTAGGCCACATGCCTGGAGGCTATTCTTAACATTTTTTTTTGTTCTGTCTTCTTTATTGTCTTCCAAGCTCTGCATAGGGGGCACCCAAAGGGCCTTCCATCAACCACTGTGAGACTCCTTTTCAATTTTATTTACCAATGATATCCATCCCTTACCTCTGTCTAAGTTAAGTGAGTGACTCTTCCATGCCTCAGAAGACAGATAACACACTTCTCCCACAATCCATAAGGCATATTGCAAGAAAAGGTACACCCTGAATTATTGGTATTTTCTAGTTCTATAGTATGCAATGAAAATAGAAAAGACAAAGGAACCCCGTCCCCCCCCCACAACCCTGAGAGGGCAAGGCATAATGAGCGCACTTCTGCCAGAGATTGGCTAAGCAGTGCAGTAGATAGAGTGACAGGCCTGGAGTGAGGAAGAACTGAGTTAAAATTTGGCATCAGACACTAAGTGTGGGACTTGGGTTTGCTTCAATTTCTTCCTCCATAACATTAGGATACTAATAGCACCTACCTCCCAGTGTTGTTGTGAGGATCAATGAAGTCATATTTGTAAAGTGCTCAACACAATGCCTGACACACAATTAACACCATATAAATGTTGGTTATTATTATTCCAATTCCCTTACGAAAGTCATTGCCCTGTTTTCTACTCACAATCATATCCACGTTTCCATATCATTTTTAAAATCTAAAACCACCATTTCACAGTCATCCTCTCTTCTGATCTTTGCTGAGGGACCTGTGAGATAGACAGCAGAGAGATTACAAGTCAGTTTGACCGACAAGACAGAGTGCAAAACTGACTTGCCAAAGGGCCCCAGATTCTTAGACCCTGAGTTAGCACTGGAAGGAATCATAGAGTTTATCTGATCCAACCCTTTCACTTTCCAGATGAAAACCCAAAGCCCATGACTTGCCCAGGGTCTACAAGTAGTAGGTAACCAAGACAAGATTGGAACCCCACACTTTCTCCTGACAAGTTTAGCACTTCCTTCACCAAATTGTAAAATGATAGCTGCGGGATTCAAGTCCAGAACTAGGAAATTAACATTAATGAAATATGATCTCTGCCCTCATGGAGTTTATAACCTAGTATGTGTGATATTATATATACTTTGATAAATATAATTTCATAAAGAATATGGAATCTCAGAACTGGGAGGAACCTCAAGGACCATCTGGCAAAATCCCTTTATTCCATATGGCAGAATACTTAGAATACTGGGCTTGGAGTCAAGATCAGGTTCAAACACCACTCCCAATAATTGCTAGATTTAGCATCTCAGTTTGCTTCCTAGAGGGGCCCTCTGCGAACTGAGACAAGTCCTCCAAACCTCAGTTTCTTTTTCAGTGAAGTGGGGCTAATAATATTTATTTTCTGAACTTTCTGAAGCTATTGTTGGAATTAATGAAAAACATATCACTTCATATTTCCACTGAGCTTTACAAAGCTGTGAGAGGAAGAACCAAAGAACTCTCCATTTATTGACAAGTATAATAGAAAGGGAAGCTTTGATTATAAAAAATGTGATCCAACAATCAGATCAAAATCTACATAGGAAGAGCCCTGCAGACCATGTTGGAGATGGAAGGGACCATAGAAATCATGGAGTCAAATCTCCCCATTTTTACTAATGGGCAAATTGAGTCTTGGAAAGAAGATTGTCCACATTCATATAGATGACCTCGATTGCAGATTTGAAGCTAGGGCTTCAGACTACAGAACAGGTGTGTTTTCCATGATACCATGCTCCCTCTGGTAAGGAGAGCTTGATGTGGGCAACACTAATTATGGCATTATTTTATTTTGTCCCTACTCCTCTCTCCCTACTCCAAATCATCCTTCACACAGCAGCCAGGTGAATTTTCCTTCTCACTAAGTCTTTCCTCACTTCCACTATCCCAAATTGGTAGTGCCCTTTCTACCCTGGATTTAACTATTTTGTTTTTTATTTGCAATTATTAAATTTATATTATAATTATATTATATATTATATTATAATTAAATTTATATATATATAGTATAAATATATATATGAGATAGAAAACCAGATAAAGAACTTGGTGTTCAGCATATGCGACCTGGTCTTTTCCATCTTGATTCAAAATGTCTTTCAATCTGCATAGCCTACCCCTTTGATGGCACTAGGAAAAAAAAAGCCACTGTCTGGCATCTGAATGTTTGTTTCTACCAGATAAAAGAATTCACAAGTGAAATTCTGAAACCTGGAAATGAGGAGATTTGTTATTTCAATGGAATTTCTCTGCTTGCAGAGGAATTCACAGTGAATTGCTAGGGGTGGAATTAGCTGTGGGGTGGGATGGTAGAAGAGGAGAAAGCAAAAAAATGTTTAATTACATAAACTACTGAGGACATCCATTTGTAAAGCTGAGGAAACACAGGAAGAGACAATGTGCTCTTCAGCTCATCTCAACATGGCAGGAAACATTGGCATTTATTTGCCATCAAACTCCAATTTCTAGCAACACGCAAGGAGACAACAAGCTCAACATTAGCATGTAGCAATGCAGCCCAGAAGAAGAGCAGAGTGGGCAAAGTGTGGCCAGCATATGATCTTCCGAAAAACATTGAGGAGCTAGAAGATCAAGGTTTAGATTTCAAAACTTAAATAACAAGCACATGTTGACTAAAGACCCTGTGTCCCTGAAGGATTGTAGGGAACTGTGCCAGGAGAGCTGGAAAAGCCAAAACCTAGAACCACAGAACCTCAAATCTTAAATGGATATCAGTGGCCTCCAGGTTAGCCTATCCAGAATGATTTCTACTATATCCCTGACAAGTGACCCAAGATTTTCAAAAGGGATGAACTCAGCATCCATTAAGCCATCCTATTCCATATTTGGAGAGTTATAATTGTTTGGACTTTGTCACAGTCATCTTCTGCCCTCCCAATGCATCAGTCTCCTCAACTACCATGACATCCATCTTTACTCACCACAGCCACTAACAGGGATGGCCATCACTCTCTCATTATCACTCTAATGGTGATATTTTTATGGCCCTGAGATGTAATCATAATAGTCGATCCTTCCATCTCTCCCTCTGCTTCTCTCAAAACTATATTTTATCTTCATTTCAACCTTCATTCTTTCTTTCCTTGTTCTCCAAATCTGCTACCCTTGTTCTGCCCTCACTTTCCTTTCTTGGGTTAATCTCTGATCTCCCCACCCTCAGTACAACTCAGTTGATGAGGAGGAGGATGGTGATGATGATGGTGTTGGTGGTAATGATGGTAATAACAATTTGTAGAGCACTTTAAGGTTTGTAGATCACTTTACATATCTTATGGCTCACCTTCACCTCTCAGGATCCTGATCTTCCTTCCAAGCTGTAGTCAGTAGCTTTCTCCTTCAGTGTGAAACCTTCAATAGGTCCCCCTCCCTCTCTTCCTCCTCAAAGTTTCCTCAAGCATTTTATCCATCTCTCTCTTGCTCCAGCTACTATCTACTTGCAGTTGGTCAGCCATTTTCAGGTCATTTCCTCCCACAGAACATAAGTTCCTTGAAAGCAGAAACCATTTCATTTTTGTTGAAGTCCAGATGATAACTTAGCACAAAGCACAAATAGCTCAGTGCTCTTTTATAAATGTTTGTTTGAAGCAAATTTCACTGGAGTCATGCCTTCCCACTGCCATCTTTGTTGTCTCCCTTAGACATAAGGTCCTTGAAGACAAGGATTGGCTCCATTCTAAAATTTGTATCCCCAGTGATTAGCAAGTGTTTAGCATATAGTGAGTACTTCACTAACATGGTAAGCTCATTGAACTGCCCCATTTTACAGATGAAGAAACTAATACTCAGAAAAAGAAAGACACCCAGAGCCACTCAACTAAAAAGTATCAGTGTTGAGATATGAATACAACCCTATTTAATATTAAGTTGAAAAGTATTGTATACTTGGTTTATTTAAAAAAAAAGTCACAAGAGAGGCAGTCTAATGTGTGGCTAGAGATCCGGCTTGGTATCAGGAACACCTTGGTTCAAGTTTTTCCTCTGTCATATACAAGCTGTGAGACCCTGAGCAAGTCACATACATTTTCAGGGTTCTTCAACAAATCTCTAAGACTATGAAGTTGTAGAGTATGTGGCAATCTGCATCAGTAGAAGGAGTTTCCTCATGAAGAGAGTTTCCTATAGTAATGAAATCACAAGACTTTTCAAAAAAAAAAAAGAAAGGAAAAAAAAAAGAAAAAGAAAACAGACAAAAGCCAGTACAAATGTTAGTCTTTCCCCCAGTGATTTCAGATCTTTTGAAATAAAATTCAGGCTGTGTGCTGGGAATTCTGTTCTCTTGATAGCCTAGTAGAGTTTGTGTTAAGATAAAAATCTACCCAACCCTGGTCTGGTCAAGCATCTATTCTCCCTTGATTCTCATAGAGTTGTGATCCTATAGAGAATGTCATTGTCCTCAATCAACCAGCAGCTGGTACAGTAAGTAGTTTTACAAATGAGATAATTACCTGGAAAGGCTTATACGGACTGATGCTAAGTGAGAAGAGCAGAACCAGGCAAAACCTGTACACAATCATAGACACATCGTACATATGATGACCAACCTTGATAAACTGTACTATCCTCAACAATGCACAGCTAAAGACAACTCTACAAGCCTCAAGAAGGAAGGAGATACCTAAACTCAGAGAAAGATATAGAAAGACTATAGTTTAAATGGAGACTGAAGCAAAACTCGTTATCGTTCTCTTTCATG
>CM053585.1:372999864-373028516 GCA_028646515.1 Pseudochirops corinnae
AGTTTTGTTCATAGAAATCAAAGGGTTTGTGGTAGCAGTAATATAATATAGGCTCAGTCATTATCACTACATATTATAGAAAAGAATCATCCTAGACTGATCCTTCAGAATTCTGGAAGGAGTGGCCAATCAAGCAATATAAAGTGTTTTTTGTGTTTCAGATACTGTGCTAGTCACTGGGGATACAATGAAAAGCAAAGAGAATCCCAGCCCTCAAGGAACTCCTCCCCTAATGTGAGAGACAAAGTGTCATAGACAGCTATACAACAAATACACACAAGATAGATACAAGGCAATATTAGCAAGAAATGTGCTAGAAACTGGAGACACTGGGAAAAGGCTCCTATAGACAATTTTATTTAAGTTGAGTACTGACAGAAGCTAAAGATTCTGAGAGTTAGAGGTAAGAATGCAGAGCATTTTAGGCAACATCAGGGAGTAGATGAGGTACAGAGGGGCAAATAGGACAAAGGTAGGAGATGGAGTTTCATATGTGATAAACAGGCACTATGTCAATATGGCTGAACCAGAGAGTATGTAGAAGGCAGTGATATTTAATTTATTTGATGATATTTAATAATAATACTAATGGGAAGACAGGAAGGGGTCAAGTTGTAAAGAATTTTAAAGGGTAATAAGAAAAACTGTAATATATCACTGCAGATTGCAAAAATGTAGCACATACTGAATACCCCCAAGCTAACTAGAACTATATATTTGAAGATCATTATCTTTTCTAAAATAAAGGTGAGAAATCTCTGTACCATAAACTTCCAAATACACCAGAGAATTCAATTAAAAAAAAAAACCAGCTGAAATGAGGGCATCTTCACAGCACAAACTTGTCTATAAATCACTTGGACGTTACCCTGACCTACAAAACTATAAAAATAGCGGGGTTTTTCTGAATAGGTGATGTCATTTTGAACATTTAAAGCCTCCAAACTGCATGTAATCAAAAGCTCTCAAAACATAGAGACTGGGCCAGAAAAAAACAAAACCACATGGGAGCAAGCAGAAGGAAGTCTAAATCATTCATTTTTCCTGTCTTTCATTTGACTCGTCCCAACAATGCTGTCTGTGTGCCAACAGATGTGCAGACATTCTAATAGTTTTATTCAGTTCTAAGAAAGAGCTATTTTTTCTGACTATGGTATAGCCTGAAGAATATTAAATATAAAAGAGTGGTAGCCATATAATACTTTGTCATGTAACTGTTTTCAAAATAATGCCATCAAAAAAGATTAGAAGGAAAAGAATAATAACACCAAAATACAACTTGTATCTTTCAAGACTATTAGCAGTAAAGGTACTTCATCAATGTTTGCTTTCTATTATTGTGTAAAAGCAAGCTCTGAACATTTGAGTTTGTTTTCTTATGTCTTCTAAATTTTTGGATTTCCTTTGCTTCTACCACTATTATCATGCAGCTGCTCTGGCCTTCTGAACAGAAGAGAGGGAATTGACTGGTTGGCTGACTGGCTGACCACTCTAGATCTCCACCATTTTGGGGGAAGCAACTCACCTCATAATGTCAACATAGCCTTAAGCAATTCCTTTCCCCATTAGATCTTTTTTGTGTGACTGAAATTTTTATAATTCAGTGATTAGCACCTCATAATGAAAGCCACTTCTTAATTATAACAATTCCATTATAAAATCCAATATGCTGATTGTCTTTATTCACATTTCTTTCCCCTTAAAAAGAACAAAAAATAAAGCCACAGGGTTTAATTTTCTCCAATGAGTTCATCTTCACAGAGTATCCGATGGAAATGATTAGAAAATGGGACCATTTATCTTAGTAAGGTAAATATTGTGATAATAGAGAAATTGACTTTGGTCATATCCATGGAGTTTATAATGTATTCTGGCTACCACCCGGAGAAGTAGAGTGGGGCAAAAGAAACAATAGAGAAGTGAGTCAGGAAAGATGGGTTCAAAGCTTAGCTGTTTCACTTATTATCAGTGGGACCCAGTTATTTCAGTTTTCAGCATGCCTGCCAGTCTGCTCCAGAGGAGTGGTAAGGTGATCAGGAAAGACCATCCAAGAATTTTGCGATCCTAAAGTACTGAAAGAATGTGCATAATTGTCATTGAAGCTTTTGAATCAAAAGGAAATCACATTTAGGAGCCGATTTTGCTCGTGTCCTTTGGAGAATAGTTTAGAAAGACATTCAGAGGGAAAGTTGAGTTCATTTCAGAGTTGTTAACACTCCAAACTCCAGAAACCTTCTCTTTTCCCAGAGGGGAAAGTTGTGTTCTACAAGACTCATGGAGGCTGCTGGCTTAAAGGGGTGAGAGGAGAGGTAGGAGAAAAGAGAAACACTTTTATAGCTCATGCATTGGGAGGTAGAGTATGTTCTATAATTTCATAAACATTTATTGCATCTACCCCCATGACAATGCACATCAGGCTCTTTTGGAAAGTGGTCTAGAGATTTGAGATCAGTTCTGACTTTCTCTCTTCCTAGTCATGGGACCTAAGGCAATGAGACATTTCTCCGAAATGCAGTTACAGCCTTTGTGGTGGAAAGATAATACGCTGATAACTCTCTACCTCCCAGGGTTATTGTGAGAAAACCCCTGTAAGCTGAGAAAACAATGGACGTGGGGCAGGGGGGCAGACTTTTTTTGCTCTTGGAGCTGTACCTCTCTAGGCTTTGGGAAGCAGCACTGCCTTTGGACATCTGTGGTCAGATTAGATGCCTGCCTGCTTTTACCTTATTTATGGGTTTATTTGCATAAAATCAAATTCTATTGTTTCATTCTATTCGTGTTTGGAGGTTTCTTGCGATCCCCTTAGATGATGAAATGCAGACATGGAGTAAAGGTGTGAGCTATTGAACAGCTTGTCTCAATTTATTCTCACACTTCTGCGGTCACAGGTGGATCATTGAGGCATTTTTATGCAGAAGTGAGTATGTGTGAGTTCCCAAAGCTACAAAGAGCTGTTAGGGTTTAGGGAATGTTTTCATTTTTTCTCCTAATTCCTTTTCATACCTCTTCACCCCCAACAAAATACTTTTGCAACCTGCATGAGAAACTTCATACCTATGAGATGCTAACCTTCTGAGCTTTGCATTAGCGAGAAAAGATGATTCTGTTTAGTCACAAGATGTTTTATTTGGAAGTCTGACATCTGAAAATTGCCAGATCATAGGGAAGCACGGATTGGATAAGACCATGGGAAAGTTGTTTCAATGCAATGTAACACAACACAGTAAGCATTTTCTAAGTACTTGTCACATACAAGAGACTTTTTAGGTCAAGGGGTGGGGGGGAGGGGAGACAGGAAGATAAGACTGAAAAGCAGGCCTTGTTCACAAGAAGCTTAAATTGTACTATTCTCCTGGTGGGATAACTGAGGTGGGGAAGGGAAGAGGGTGGTAGACAAAAAAAGGGGAAAGAAGGAGAGGAAAAAGATGAATGTGAAGATGAATAAGAGGGAGTGGGAAAAATAGAAGGAAAGAAAGAAGGAAAGGCAGAGAGAAAGAAGAGGGAGGAAGAAAGAGGAGGGAGGAAGGGAAAAATGAAAAGAATAAAAGGGAGATGTGCACACAAGATCATTTGAGTGTGTAAAAGGCAACAACATCTAAATGAATTAATGTCCCCAAGTTGGAGGTGCCATAAGAGCTGACCCTTAAAGGAAGTTGAGGATGGGAAGAGAGTAAAGTGAGGGATAAGGGCATTCCAAACCTGAAAGACAACCTATGAGAAAGAATGTGTGTTGGCAATGGAACTCCAAATTCAGAAAGAATGAATGGACCCATTTGGCTATGGAAAAACACAAGTGAAGTCAAATGATGGAAAGTCAATCTAGAAAAGCAGGTCAGCCTTTGAAGGCTTGTCCACCTCCAGTAAGGACCAGAATTACATCATGCTATCGAAATAAATCAAACCATCTCCTTTTGATTGGACTTGTCCAGCTATTTTAAAAAGTCACTTAAAAGCATAGCCTGTTAAAAGCATACTGGAAACAAAGAAGAGGACGCATTATTCACCATGAACATGTGTTTTGTTTTGTTTTGTTTTGTTTTAGAGGAAAAAAAAAATTGTTGTGATAGCACACAATGTATAGGTGGTGGACTATTATGGAACAACCTTTAGAGAGGAGCAAAGCCTGGTGTAGTGAGAAGAGATAAAACTTAAATCAGAGGAAGTGGATTAAAATCTTGGCTCTGCCACTGCCTCTCTACATGTCCTTCAAAAAGTCATTTCCCTACCCTGGGCCTTAGTTGCTTCATGTATAAAATAATAGAATTGGATTAAGTGATCTCTAAAATTCTCTGTGGCTCTAAATTCTATGATTCTACTCTATGCTCTCTTACTATATGCTCTTCTGCTATAATATCCAGGCTGACTAGGTGTTGGCTGAGCAGAAATATCATAAGCAGGTAACATAGTCCGGTAAGGGATAAGTCTAGACAGGGAGAGGAGGCAAATTTCCCAGGCATGGGTTTTCATAGCACTTGCAGTTGGCAGGTGTCTCTTGTCTTGCAGTCAAGTAGTCCAAATACCTCAATTTTACAGGAAAATCTAGGGCCCACACAAGAGAGCTGGAGGCCAAAAAAGCCTTTCCTAATCCCCCTTAATACTCTTGCCTTCCCTCTGTTGAGTTCCTCTCTTTTGGCCTTGCATAGCTTGTTTGTACCTAGTAGTATTCATGTGGTCTTTGCTATTAGAGTGGGAGCTTCCTGAGAGGAGGGCTTCTTGTTGTTGCTGTTGCTTTTCTTTTCTTTGCCTTTTCAGCATTTATCATAGTATGTGAAACATGTTGCTCAGTCCTGCAGACATACTCAATTCTATGTGACCCCAAGGACTTTGTGCATGGGGTTTTCTTGGCAGGATATTGTAGAGGTTCACCATTTCCTTTTCCAATGTGTCTCTATTTTCCAGATGAGGAACTGAAGCAAATAAGGAATAAATGATTTCCCTGGGGTTATATAGCTAGCAAGTGTCAAAGACTGGATTTGAACTCAGATCTTCCTGATTCCAGGCCGGAAACTCTATTCATTGCTCCACCTAGCTGCCAACATGGAAGACGACTTCTAACTGAGAAACCCAGGCTTTTAGTCTGGACTTAGGTTATGATCAATGATTCAGTTCAAGAACAAAAAATGATTTGGTTCAAAGCACAGATGGCAAGCTTATATGTTGTCACATGATCTATGTTTGTTGGGGAGGAGCAGGACAGAACTAATGGTTGGATGAGAGAGCCAGGGTGCAAAACAATTTTCTGGCAGATGACACCGGACCAAATTGAAATAAATTATGTGGTTTGGGGGACTCTGCTTGTGATTCTGGGTGTGGGCCCCTCTAACAACAGAGGTGAGAGCCTGCTCAGCAGACTTAGAATCCTGGAGTGTTGTTTGGACACCAGGGTGTCAAACAGAATGTTTCCAGGTAGGATGTAAAACCAAGTCTTCCTGACACTGAAGCTGCCTACTTAAGCATTGCCCCATACTGCCTTTACTATGGACAGAGGCACAAATAGAGCCTCATAACTAGAATTTTTTTTTTAATTCTCACACAAATACAGGACAGGAATAACGGACCATTTATGTCAAAAAAAAAAAACTGGAGGTCTTACTGAATAAGTTGGAGAGATGTAGGATGAAAAGAAAAATCTAATGTGATGTGAGGGTACATTCAGAGAGATAGGGGGACTTAAGTTCAAATTCAGCTTCAGATGCTTATTAATGTGTGATTTTGGGCAAGCCACTTAACCCCAGTTGCCAGAAGGAGGGAGGGAAAAGGGAGAAAAGAAGAGAGAGAGAAAGAGAGAGCGAGAGAAAGAGAGAGAGAGAGAGAGAGAGAGAGAATATTCAGAATGGTGAGCCAAGGCACTGGTGCCCTCTGCTCTGGTCAGTCATACAACTTCCATTGAAGGAGGGAGCTCTGCTCAGAACATCTCATTTTTCACCAGGCCTGGTGAAGTTTGTGAGACAACTGTCAGACTTCTCCTCATGCCCCTTCATCAAGTAGCTCTCCTGCCCTTCAGCTCTGTTTTGTGGTTTTCTTTCCCCATTAGATTTTAAGCTTCTTAAGGTCAAGGACTGTCTTTCTCTCCCTTTTTTTTTTCCTTTTTGTATTTGTATAGCCAGCACTGATAGTAGATGATTAATAAATCTTTTTTGACTGTTGATTATTGGAGTAGTTCTGAATTCCACATTTTAGGAAGCACAAGGACAAACTTGTATGTGTCTGAGAGTCTCTGTGGGGTGGTGAACAAGATGGTGAGAGAGTCAGAGATCAGCCTTCTTTGGATCCTAAAATAACTGTGTTTTTTAGCTTGGAAGAAGAGAATCTTTTGAGCAAGGCTGCTTGTCCTCTTCAAGTTTTTGAAGGACATTCCCAAGGAAGAAGATTTACACTTTGCTTGACACCAAAGGGCAGAACAAGAGAAAACAGATGAAAACTGCAGAAAGGAAGCTTATTTAGCCTGGATTCAAGGAAACAGCTTGCAAAAATGAGAGCTGTCCCCAAGTGGAATGTACAGCCTGGGAAGGTATTGTCATTGTCATCCACCTCCCAAAATGTCATGAGAAAGAAGTCTTCAAGAAAGTATTGGGTGGTCACTTGTAAGAAATATTATCCAGGAGGTAACTGCAGCGGTCTGGGTTGAGCTAGAGGGTTCTCTAGCTAAGAATCTACAGATTACTTCCAGCTCAGAGAACCTGGGGTTGTCAACATGAACAAGGAAAGAGTTGATCAGAAAGCTGTATCTATATTTAATACACCATCATAATATATAGTCATAATATCGGGACTTTAATGCATTCCTTTAACTCCCTGTTGGTTAAGACAAAACTTTTAGCTTCAGCCATCAAAATGAAGAAAAATCCCCAGTCTCATTGAGAGAGAAACAAAATGTCTCAGACTGAGAATTTACATTATAACCCAATAGGGGACAGATTAGAGGAGAAATATGGTGGTCCAGCTCATAAAACAAACAAAAAAATGAGAGCAGAAAGCAAGTATATTTATTAAATAAGGGAAAATGGAAGGCCCAGGGCCCAGAAAAAGAAGTAGGAAAGAATTTTCATTATTTCTGTAAGCAAAGGACCACGGGAACTGTGTTTGAGGAATAGCTTGCCTCAGAAGAACAGGCTGAGATCCCACCCAAAGTTTCCTGGATGAACATAATGGAGTTTCCTGAGGCTTGGAATGCAACCTGACAAGTCAGGACCTAACAGGAGATAGGTCTGTTAGAGGAGGGGATCAGCCCCATCTCAAGGGGCCTGCATACTAAAGGTGCACACTATGTTGCTATGCACCAAACCAAAAAACCGTTCCTTAATCCAGCCATTCTAAGAGAGGATTGATAAGAGAGGCATCAAATAGACATGAATGTCGATCTGAACTCCTCAGTGTATCTGGGAAAGAAGAACTCCCAAGGGGCTGATGATTCTGCCGTCACTAATTTGACACCTTAGCTTAATAGAAGCAGAGAGGGCTGGAAGGAATCCTAGAATATAGAATTTTAGAATATCAGAGCTCAAGGGGCCATTAAAACTTGGAATGTTAGAGGTGGGAGGGACCTTAGAACATGGAGTGTCAAAGCTGGGAGAGACCTTAGTCTAATCCAAAGTCATCTTTTTACAAATGAGGAAACTAAGCATCAGAATGTGGGAGACTTGATCAAGGGTATACGAGTTAGTAAGAAAGGCACAATGGAAAACAAGGTAAGTTAAAGAAGAAACAACCACAATATTTATGCAGGTTATTTATAAGACTGTTCTATAGACACATTATTTTGGGAAAGATGGCAGCATGCCTATTCCCTTTCTATTGAGCACAAGGTCTGGTGGAGTCAAGGAGGGCAAGCCCATGCAATCTTGGGCTATCTGGAGAATCTTGGCTTAGAAAAATAAAGGGAGACCCACTGGACTCTTCCTCCATCTGCACCATTCATGGGTACCATGTTTCATTAAGGTCACTGAAAGGTAAGGCATAGGGAGGGCACCTCAGGTGATCGTGAAAAGACTTGAGTTCATGCCTTCTGAGGAGTGAAAGAGAAGAAGAGATATTTGGGAGAACAGAACATCTCAGGGGCAAATCATAGCCATCTTCATGGAAGGAGTTCCACATGGAATTTTCCATGTTCTGTATGTGCTCAGAAGATTAAATGATGATGCAAGAAGAGAAAGAACAGTAGGTAGGAGTCATAAAGAAAAAAAAAGGATTTGGCTGGAAAGAAGATAGAACTTCCAGGCAAAGACAGTTTTCTACAAGAGGAAAAGGTGCCTGAGGGGGCAGGGAGTTTCCCTTCACAAGGAATCTTCTAGCAAAGAGGGAATGATCACTTACGTGTCAGGTGGATTAGAAAGAGGATTCTTTTTTCAGTTATGAATTGGTCGAGTGGTCTAGTCAAGGCCTTCCTGGCTCTGAAACTAGTGGGTTTTAGAAAGGTTTTTATGTGGTTGTGTCTGGGGTTTAGTGCAGAAACCTGGACCAAGAAACTTTGCCCTTGGGGACCCAGGTGGCAGACGGTGATGGTGACTGGCCAACATACAGGTGACATTACTGAACAATGACTGAGGGGAAGGCTGGCATTGCTTAGCAAAAGCCTAAATTGTAAAGTATTTTTAAAGACCTACAATTAATTAATCTTGATTCTCAGTGGCAATGTGGGCATGGAACTACTATAAAACGGAACTTAGAGATCATCAGCAGTAAAGTAGGTCTTGAACCTAGAGCCTATCAACTTGTACATATGTGTATGTATGCATTATTGTGTGTGGATATTACACATGAATGTATATAAGTAAATTATATGTGTGTGCACATGTATGTATGTTTTTAGAGATAAACAGCTAGAAACAGATATCAGCTATTTGATAGATTTATATTTATCTTTGATAAGTATATGAAAACCTAAATATAATCTAAATATATAGACTGATTCTCGTGATTCAGTTAGTTCTAAATCTATATATTGTACTGATCCTATCCATATGGTTTCAATAAAATAACACGTGTGGCTTCATTAAATTCTTCATCAAAATTCTTTACTAAAATATAGTTAAATTATGATATTCCTCAGATCACAGTGAATATGTTAGCTGACTCAGAAGAGATATAGAAATAACTCCTTTTAAAAACAGTTTTTATGAAAGTATAACACCTTTGTCTTCACTGAAATGGTATAGATTACATATAGATCTATGTACCTATAGATTTATTAATACAGACAGATCCATAGATATAGATATAATTATAGACATGAGTATTTGTAGAGTTAGAACATAGTTATAGATATCTGTAAATACCTGTATCTATTGTAGACCCCTCCCCAAAAGATTTTGAACCCCTAAGACCTGAGAAAGGTCTAAAACATGGATTGGCCAATCAGGAGAGACATTTTGGGCCCCCTCTGAGCTTAACTTATCATAATGCTTTGAGTGCTCTGGCATAATAAAAGTGATTTGCTCTCTGAGTGAACTCAAAATGCCCCTTCCTGTGTTAGCAACTACAAGGCCAGATGAAGCTGATCATGAACATTCTTCTGTTTATGACTACCAAGGTCAAGACTCCATGACCCAGACACTATCTTGAGTAATGGGACTCTTCTTATGTTTTCTTATGTTATATGTTGCCATGTTAATGGTAAAAGAAACACATATATCCTGGATCTATAATTTCAATTGACACCTTGACATTCGCCTATCTTATTGTATTTACACAACTTACAAAATTAAGAAATGCCTTTCTCATATCATAGGCATCCTGAGTCAGGAAGGGAGGGAGGGGTATGAGGGGAATGGTCTGAAGACAGAAGGTTCCCTTTGTCTGTCCATCCTTGAGTTCATTGTCTATGATGAGCTCCCGTGTTTTACAAGCTTTGAGAGAAATAAACACTCATATTCAGCCCAATTGTATTTGTCTTTCTAAGAATAAACTTAGTCATGGTGGATACTATCTATATCTATATCTATCTATCCATCTATGTATCTTTTTCTCTAGATATTGATAATCATTTAAGATCATTTGAACCCCAATATGGGATCAAAACCTGAACTAATAAACCAGAAGAAGCCCCCTGAACTAACAGATATGCTTTGCGTGCTCCTGTCTAACAGACATACTTTGCTTTGTTCTCTGAGTGAACCCAGTTTGCCCCTTCGTGTGTCAACAACTACAAGGTCAAATGAAGTTGACCAGGAGCCTTCCTTTGTTTATGACTACCAAGGACAAGGCTCCTGGACCAGACACTATAGTGGGACTTCACTTATCTTGGTAGTTTACTGATGTATGTTATGTTGATGTCCTGTTGACTATAGGGAAAACACAGACATCCTCAGATTATAGTTTCAATAGATACTTTGTCACTTTTCCTATCTTATTATTGTATTTACAGCCTATTCAACTAAGAAATTTCCTTTCTCATGCTATGGTTAAACACATATGGAAGCTATCAATTTTTAATAACATAGACATTTTAAGTTGGGATTGCATTGAGAACAGATGTCTTCCTCAAAACTTGCTTATCTCTGCATCAGAATTATCTTCTGGCTCCCATAGTTTATAGATATTCTGCTAATTTAAGGGAATAAACAATATGAATATATGTCACCTAGCTTGTTTGCCTCTTTTAAACAAACTTTAAAGTTGACTATATAGATATAGCTACATATATATATATATATATATATATATATATACATATACATATAAATCTCTCTATACATATATCTATCTTTATCTATAGATATATCTACATATATATCCATCTATCTGCCTGTCTATTTTTCTATATCTATATATGAAAGTTATATTGACTCAGCATCCCATTGTTCCCAGTCCTGCTTATCAGTCAGTGTGACCCCAGGCTCTGGCAGGGAAGGAGATATCAAGTCTGCAACTTTTTATATCACCTGCTCTTTTTCCTTTCCCTCTACCTGCAGATTATTGCATTCTTACTACCTTGGGGAGGAACTGAGATTCAAGGACCCAAGATCTGTGCTTGAGTGGACCTATCTGAATTATCTTAAAGTTACCTCTAAAAGCTGGCCCCACCCTGAAGCCATTGCTGATCTTCAGTCTTCAGTGACCAGGCTGTCAATATCAATGTATTGTTACCATGCCTTACTTCTAATAAAATCTTTTTAATTCTCTTTGTCCTGAGTTTTGCCTTGTTAATCAGGATGAAAGCCCAAATGAAGAATTTTCCTTGCAACATGTGTATAGATATGCAGATATTTTTATTCATATATGTACCCATTTCACTTATTTACATAGAAAGAAATAAAGTAAAATCTATCCTGACTGGCAGGTTCCACCCAGAATCAATCCATAAATCACCATTTATTCAGTGCTCACTATGTGTCAGACATCACGCGAATGCCTGAGAACTTCCATTTTAAGGAGATGGTTCAGTTCACTCATGCCTTCATTCCTCTCAATGCTGCACTTTTCATTCTCCAGACTTTCTCTTCCCTGCCCTAACACAATCCCTCTCCTCATGCTTTTCTGCTTCCTTTTTTGTATTGTTTTCCAGCATTAGAGTGTATGCTCCCTGAGGCCAATGACTGTGTTTCAACTTGTGTTTAACAGATTGCCTGGCACATAGGAGACACTTAATAAATACTTGAGGCCCTCAAAACAGGGCCTGCCTTTCTCCTTTCTTTGTATCCCTAGCACTTACCATAGTCCTTGGCACAGAGAGGGCTAATAATATATTTTTATTGGCTGCTGGACTGATGACTTGAGCCTTCCTATAATTGCTTTCCTTTACAATCCTGTGCATTTCATCTTATGAAATTAAATATTGAAACTGAGGAGTGCACATACTTTGAAATAATGCAAGGGAGCCCATGATTTATATCCCCCTTGATGGGGATGGGATCTGAACCCCTAAAAAGGAAAGATCATTTCTTTGGGATCTGGACCCCCAAAAGGAAAAGATCCTGGACTTTTCCATGATGTCCAGGTTTCTGGCATTCACCTGGTACAACTGACCATTCCCAGTCAATCAACGCCTTTTCATTGATCTGCACCCGACCCGACCCTAGACTGCCACTCCCTTAATTCCATCTAGACCCCTATTCTGTTCCCACAGTTTTCTGTAAGTAAAATCCATCTTAAAAGTGCTCAGATCCCGTCTGGCCTGCTTGGCAGAACAAGCATCACAAATGATCAGATTCCTTAAGAATCCGGCCAATATGGCAGATTTTTAGGATTGTGCCCACTCTCTATTGGTGTTCTAATAAGTCTTGTCTTTGGCTAAAGGAAGGCTTGGGTTGAATTCATTTGGGAAGGATCCATGTGTCACTATTTCAGGGTCCTAGAACTCCTAAAACTCAACCCTGATGTAGTGCACTGGCTACCTTGTACACATTGGGAAACTGAGGCTAGGAAAGGTTTAGTGACTTGCCCATAGTCAAAAAGATGGGTAAATTGGGTTTGGCAATGTAGCCTCTATTTTAAAATGTAAGATAGGACTTAAAAGGTTGCTGTCTCTCAACTAGAATTAGGTAAATAAATTGCCCTCTAATTGAAGGCAACTGGAGGTTTACATTAAAGAGTAGATAAGACAGAATTTTAATTAGAATGCAATTGTTTATATGTAAATGAAGCCCACACATCTTTCCTCCCAGAAGTAAACACACAAGAACCACTACCAGAGCCTGGGGCTAAATTGCAAAGGAGGCCAAATTCTCCTAGGATGCTTCCATCTTCATCCCCTCGGAGTCTCTGCTTTTCATTCTGTATTCTCAAAAACTAGGCACCAAAACCAGCTGGAGAAGCTGAGCATATGTAACCTAGAGAAGAGAAGCTTCTGGGTAAAATCATTAAGCAATTGAAGGACTGATGTGCAAAAGAGAGCTCAGTCTTTTGTTTGACCCCAGAGGGCAAACTAGGAAGAAAAGGTGGGAGCATGTAAGCTTTCCAAACTTATTTGGTCTACTTCCCCTTTAAAAAAAAATGACTCAGCAACCCCCACCCCATCTACTGTCTTTAATCGTTTAATGTTTTTTTTTGAAATTTGCATAATTCAAATATTATGTATTTCCAAGATCACCCCCATAGTTCCAGCACCCACCCACCCCACCCCAGGGTGTGATATTGGGAATTTACAGAAGATGTCAGACTTGAGAAATGGAGTGGTGGATCAGTGGAATAGATTAGGTACAAAAGACATTGTAGGCAATGACTATAGAAATGTACTATTTGAGAAACCCACAGATTCCAGCTTCTGGGATAAGAACACTCTATTTGACAAAAACTCCTCGGAAAAATGGAAAATAGTATGGCAGAAACAAGGCATAGATGAACATCTTACACTATATACCTAGATAAGGTCAAAATGAGTACATAATTTAAACATAAAAGGTGATACCATAAGAAAATTAGAAAAATAAAGAATAGTTTACCGGTCAGATGTGGGTAGGGTAGACTCTCCACCCTCTATGAAGACTCCTCAGAATGAGAAGGAAGAGAAACTATCTGGAAACCAGAGATAGACTTTTGTAAGACTGGACAGATGTTAGTCCTGGGTTTATAAAACCTAGGACTCTTCCCCCCTTCCCTTGCTGTTGTGAGGGATAATTTATAGTGAAGTTTCCCCATTCTGAAAAATCAAATCTAGAATGGCTTCAGTATTCACTAGGCATAAAGTCAAGTCACCTGACCTTCAAGCATTAGAGCAATGGAGACCCTCCCCCAGAGCCAACACAGCAAAAGATATGCCAAATAAGGTTAAGACTGTTTTTATTGGACACCCACATGTTTCTGGGTCCTTTGTCTCAGAGAGATTCCCGAGCTTAGGTTGTGGGACAGCCGACCTACCAATAAGAGTGAAGGCTAGTTGGGGGGGTTGGGTTTCTGCCTTAGAAGATTATATAATCATGGGCTGCCTTCTACCTGGCGCTCTCTCCCTGCAGATGCCATGATGGGCAACAGGGGGTAGAGTCCTTTCTCATGAGAAAGAATAAAGACCTTTTCTGACCTTAGATTCAGATTCCAAACTCTTTCGTCTCACACACTGTCATTAGCATTAGGCCCCTTACAGGAGTTTTAGACCTCCATCCTTGTATGCCACACCCTTAAAAGCATTAGGCCCTTTTTCAGGAGTTTTTGACCTCTACTGTTGCTTGTGACCTTTTTCCCTCCCTTGCTCTAGTGTTTACCACATAAGGACATGTATAATACCTTGGCTCCCTGTCCCACTTCCCAGCCAATAGGAGATTGTGGAGGTCATCTTTGCTATCCCCCATTGGGTTAGATTTTGCACCAAGACTACTTCCTCTGAAGACTGAGAGCCCATTTCCCAGCCAATGGGAGAAAGGACAGCCAGGGGAAGGGGACTTGACTTCATTAGAGTATAAATTCTTGTTCTACCTTTTGTAACACACCCCCTCTCCTTGATCCCCACCATGGAGAGGTGGGGCTCTCTTCCTGCATGAGAAGAGGATAAAACTTTCTATTCCTTCCTCAAGATACCTCTGACTTTTGATTTTTCTTGGGTAGATGATTCTTGGAGTCCCCATACCCCATGCAGATTTATGGAAGAATTTATGGCCAAACGAGATAGAGAACATTATGAAATACAAAATGAATAATTTTGATTACATTAAGGTAAAAAGGTTTTGCACAAAGTCAATTCAACCACAATTAGAAGGAAAGCAGAGAACTGGGAAACAATGTTTACTGCCAGTATCTCTGTTAAAGGCCTCATTTATAAAATATGTAGAGAACTGAGTTGAATTTAAAAGAGTACAAGTCATTCCCAATTGATAGATAGTCAAAGGATATGAACAGCAGTTTTTGGATGAAGAAATTAAAGCTATCTATAGTCATATAAAAAAAATGCTGTAAATCACTACTGATTAATACAAATTAAAACAGCTGTGAGGTATCATTACACCCATCAGATTGGCTAACATGACAAAAAAAAAAGATAAATGTTGGAGAAGATGTGCTAAAATTGGAATATCAATGCTTTGTTGGTGGAGTTGTCAACTGACTCCACCATTCTGGTGAGTAATTTGGAACTCTTCCCAAAAGATTGTAAAACTGTGCACCTTTCACCAGCAATACCACTACTAGGTATGTATCCAAAGAAATCATAAAAAGGGGCAGGGGAAGGACCCACATGTACAAAAATATTTATAGCAATTCTTTTTTTGTGGTGGTAAAGAATTGGAAATTGAGGGGATGCCCATCAATTGGGGAATGGCTAAATTGTGGTATATTGTGGTATATAAATGTGATGGAATACTATTGTTCCATAAGAAATAATGAGCAAGCAGACATCAGAAAATCCAGGAAAGACTTGCATGAACTGATACTGAGTGAAGTGAGCAGAACCAGGAGAACATTGTACACAGTAACAGAAACATTTTGAGATGATCAATTTTGGTAGACTTAACTTTTCTCAGCAATACAATAATCTAAGACAATTCCAAAAAACTCATGATGGAAAATACTATCCATATCCAGAGAAAGAACTATGGAGTCTGAATGCAGATTGGAGTATATTATTTCTCCTTTTATTTTTCTTTCTCATGATTTTTCCCTTTTGTTTGATTATTCTTTCTGAACATAACTAATGTGGAAATAAGAAGAATATGACTGTGCATATATAATCTATATCAGATTGCTTGCTCTCTTGAGGAGGGAAGAGGGGTGGGAGGGAAGGAGAAAATAATTGGAAGTAAAGACCTTGTAAAAGTGAATGTGGAAAACTAGCTTTACATATCATTAGAAAAAAATACCATTAACTTGGGGAGAGGGTAGAATGTCAGGCTTGATTTTGGAAGAAATTTTGCACCAAGTCAAACTGTTCAAATGTAGGAAAGGATGTCTTGGAAAGGAGCAAGTACCTTCTTTTAGTAAAGGCTGGAAAGATCCTTCCTTTTTACATCACCAGAGAGGAGGTTAATGCATTGAGTTGGGAATGGTCAAGTGTCGTCTCAGTTCTCTCAAGTCATTCCTGATCTTTGCAAAGCTGGGATTCTCTCTCTCTCTCTCTCTCTCTCTCTCTCTCTCTCTCTCTCTCTCTCTCTCTCTCACACACACACACACACACACACACACACACACACACAGCCTTACTTTCCTCTTTATAGCCCTCAAATCTCTTTTTTACAACCAACCCTCCCCCACAGAACTGTTCTCAACCAAAAACATAGGAGATTGCTTAAAGGAATTCATAATAATTCATTATTGATATACCTTCCACAGAGTGTACAATTTTAATCCAAATGGATCTTTAGTTGATAGAATTTCTTAGAAATATTTCTAAGAAAGGGAGAGGGTTATGACTTTCTTTCAATTCCCCTCCACATCCCATGGCTATCTGATGTGCTTTTAGTTACTTCTCCAGTTTTTGATAAGGGCTCTAACTCTAGCCTTCTCTGGTCTGACCACACAGTCTGCTCAGATTAAACTTGTCAAACTATATAAAAAGGACAAAGAATTCCCTCTAGATGTCAATGTCTGGGCCAGCTAGCTATGGATCTGGCTGCAAAACTCTCAAGTATACCCTAACTAGATCAAAATGTAATAAGGAAATGTTTAATAAAATAGCTAAAAACAACATTGTTGTTTAGTCATGTCCAACTCTTTGCGACCCCTTGGACCAGAGCAGACCAATATTGTCCATGGGGTTTTATTGACAAAAATACTGGAGTGGTTTGCCATTTCCTTCTCCAGTGATAAGAAAATTGAGGTACCAAAGTGGGGAGATCTTTGTTCAAGGTCACACAAGCAGTAAGTCGCAGAGGAATGATTTGAACTCTTGTATTCTAACTTCAATCATGTTACTCTTGCAGGATCCAATAGAGCCTCCTAAATAGTGAAACACAGAAAAGACTTGGATGGGTCACAGTTATCATGTGATTGTAGCCAGACTCAGAACCAGAAGGGGCTTAAGAGTCCATTCGGTACAATGAACATCTGCTGAATCCGTTCTATTTTATCAGATACAAGGGATCATTGCACCTGCCATTGGAGATCACCTCCCCAGCCCCAAGTCCCCAGTGAGTGGCCATTGCACCTGTTATTGGAGACTGCCATCCCCAGCCCATCTCCTTGTCCCCAGTGAGTGACCATTGCATCTGCTACTGGAAACCATCCTTTCCAACCCACCTCCCTATCCCCAGTGAGTGAACATTACTGCTTATTATTGCTTTGCTGAATAGGTCTAATTATTAGGAATTTTTTCCTAACATGAAACTTAAATCTGCTTCTCTGTAGCTTTCCTGACTTTGCTCCATATCTTGCCCTTTCAAGAGATCAGAAAGTCTTATCTCTCTTTCTCTATGCAACTATTCCAACTCTAAATACAATTGTGCTGACAATTTCTAAGCATGAAAGCTCTAGTTTCTACTTAACCAATTTTTTTTTAATTTCAGTTATTGGACAGTCATGATCAAATATTTGTGATTCAAGCTTTGAATTTATTTAAGATTACTAAATTGTGAAGTTTGGAATCTTAATGACAAGAGAGACCTTAGTAGTTACATCTTGCAACCCCTTAATCTCAAATAACATCAGACCTGAGATGAACTACTGGTTTGGTATCTTTTTATATCTATGACCTGGAATAAGTAACTTCAATTCACTGGGACTCATTTTCCTTCTCTGTATAATGAAGAAATTGGACTAGATGCCTTCTGAGATCTTTGAATCAGTGATCAAAAGAAGGTATGAAACTGTGGTGCAGAAATTGTCTCCAGAAGGGGGAAGATTTTGCCAAAGGGGGCCCAGCTTGGGGCCCCCAGAAGCATGCTAGTACCTAATGGTGGTTTCTCCCACACACATGCACATACTGTACACATGCAAGTGCACACACATGACTAGGATACAGCACCAGATCAAGGCTTGCCTCACTCTGATACACTGATTACTTCTCCCTGGGTGCAGGGTGGGAGCTGATAGTTGGTGTCATGGAGCCAGGCAGTCATTATAATCACAGTCCATTCACAGGCAGGGATTAAGGCAACTTTCCTCCTCCAAATAGAAAGAACACATTTCATTTAACTCAATGCATTAAAAATGAATTAAACACCAAACATATGCAAGCCTTTGTACTCCATTCTGGGGATATAAAAATGAAAATAAAATATGTCCTCATTTCAAGGAGCTAACAGTCTAATGATAGGTGGCAACATGGATATCTACAGGTATATTGCAAATATACAGAAAATCAATCCCAGATTATTAGGGAAGGAGATGTTGGCAGTTGGGGAAATCAAGAAAAACTTCATGTAGGAGGTAGTGTTGGGGCTAAGCCTTGAAGTAAGAATAGACTTCTAAGAGGCAGAAAGGAGAGCATTATGGGAATGGAGGCCAGCCAGCGCAGCAGTAAGGAGAAGGGAAATGGAGCACCATATATGAAAAAGAGTGTGTATACATTTAGTATGAGTTTGGTTGAAACCACTAATATTTTTGGTTTGGTTTGGTTTTTAGTAGGGGATGTGATGGAATGTGACATGGTCAGATCTGTGCCATAGGAATATTTGACAGATAACATGGAAAATAGGTTAGAAAGGGAGTAGACTCTTAGCAGAGTCCAATTAAGAAGCTATTGCAATAAACCAGGTTTAGTTGTTCAGTCGTGTCCGACTCTCTGTGACCTCAGTTGGGGTTTTCTTGGCAAAGATACTGAAGTAGTTTGCCATTTCCTTCTCCAGCTCATTTTACAGATGAAGAAACTGAGGCAAAAAGGGTGAAGTACACTAGGTAAGAAGTGGATTTGAACTTGGGAAGATGAGTCTTCCTGACTCCAGGCCAGGCACTGTCCACTGAGCCACCTAGCTGCCCTTAATTTACCAAGTAAGAGGTAGTAAACGCCTAAACTAAGTTAAAAGTTGACATGGGTGGAGAGTATAGGATAAATGTGAGAGATATTGAGGAAGAAGAATCAGTGTTTAGCTATGGATTGTATATGGTGGCTCTCAGAGGAGAGGAACCAATCACTATAAGATTGTTACCTCTTGTGACTGGAAGAATGGTGGCTTTATTAATGAACATAAATAACTTTGAGAGAAGGTTAAGTTTCAGGGGCTTTATGGTATGTTCCATCTTGGGCACACTGAGGCTGAGGACAAGTGAACCTTTGGAGCTATGAATTAGGCATGAGGCTTTTCCCAAAGAGAGGGGAAATTAAAGGAAAGCATCTTCTCATGCTCTGGAAAATGAAGAGGTGGGGTCAGAGAAGCCCCCAGGGAAGAGGTCACCCCCCCCCCCCAGAGTCAAATAAGGACCACGTGGGAGCTAGTGAGTCCCCAATGCAGAACATGAAGGCTGATGTAGCCGCCTAGGATAGACTCACCATGAGCAACAGAAAGATCCACTACTGTTCTGGCGTCCAAATGTAAACCATGACATAGAACATTCTGAAACAAGATCAATCAAATATCCTCTTCCCCTGCCTGCCTCCCTACTGCTGGAGATTCAAAGGGAAATCATTATTCCACCAGGAAGAATTTAGAAAGCTGTAACCAATCTCTAAACATTTATCGAGTACCTTCTATATACCAGGCACTGTGTCCTCAAAGAGTGCACAATACAGTGGTGGAGGAAATAAACAAATATATGGAAACAAGCTGTATATAGGACAAATAAGAAGCAATTAACAGAGGAAAAGAATTAGGATTAAGGGGAATTATGAAAGGTTTCTTGCAAAAGATGAGATTTTCGTCAAGATTTAAAGACAGCCAGGGAAGCCAGTAGATAGACATGAAGAGGGAGAACATTCCAGGCATGAGGGGCAACCCCAGAGAATGTCCAGAGCTGGGACATGAAGGGACAGCCAGGAGGCCAGTCTCACTGGGTCAAAGAGAACATTGTGGAGATTAAAGTTTAAGAAGACTGGAAAAGAGGAAGAGGAATAGCTTATGAGGGACTTCAAAAATCAAACAGAGTTTTATATTTGATCCTTAAAAATATAGGGTGTCACTTGTATTTATTAAGCAGAAGAGTGACATGGTCAGATTTGTCCTCACGGAAAAATCAGGTTGGTGCTCAAAGGATGATCTGGAGTGAGGAGAGACTTGAGGCAGGCAGAGCCCCACCCCACCCTGACCCCAGCAGCTTTGGTAAGTCTAAGTGTGAGGTGATGAGTACCAGAATAGATGCCGGGTCAGAGAAGAAAAGGGGGAGTATTCAAGAAATGATGAAGGTATGAAATTGGCATTCTGTGGCAACAGATTGATATTGAGCAGTGACAGACAGTAGAGGAGTCTAGGATGGTATCTTGGACAAGCATGAGGGTCCAGGAGGATAGTGTTGCCTTCTACAGGAACAAGGAAGGTAGGAAGGGGAGGGAGGCTTTAGTGAAAATGATGAATTTTGTTTTGAATACATTTAATTTAAGATATCTATTGGACATCCATTTGTAGATGTATGAAAGGCAGTTGGAGATGTGAGACTGGAGGTCACCAGAGAGATTACAGCAAGCCAGGGGGATTTGAGTCATCAACCTAGAGATGGTAATTAAATCCATGGGAGTTGAAAACATCATCAAGTGAAGTATGAGAAAGGGAGAAGAAAAGAGGGCCAAGGACAGAACTCTGTGGGCTACCTGTGGTCAACATTGGATTAAGATCCTGCAAAGGAGCCCAATCAGGAGTATTCAGAGAGGTAGGAATAAAACCAGGAACGAATGGAGTTCAAACAACCGAGAGAGAAGAGAGTGTCAAGGAAATGAGATTGATCAACAATGTCAAAGGCTACAGCGAGGTTAAATGAATAAGGATTAAACAAATGCCTTTGGATTTGGCAAAAATGAAATCCCTGGTAAATTTGGGGAGAGCTGTTTCAGTGAAATGAAAGGTCAAGAGTCATATTTACTCCTGTCTTAAAGGGTTCAAAAAGAGGATGAGCAGATAAATACTGGAGGTACCTGTTGAAGGTGGCCTTTTTGAAGTTAGTTACATAGGGCAAAAGAGATAGAGGATGACAATAGGTTTGGAAGGGTATTTTTGAGGATGGACAAGCCATGGACACGTTTGTAGGCGGTAAGGACCAAGCCTGTGAACAGGGCTAGATTGAAAATCAATGACTGAGTGGAGATGACAAAGGGGGCAATCTGGTGGAAAGGACAAGAAGTAATGGAATCCCTCAAGTAGCTAGAGTGCTTAGTCTTGGTAAGGAGTAAGGCCATCTTATCATGTGAGACAGTGATGGAGGAGAGATGTCATACAAGATGTCATACAAGTGATACAAGATGAGGAAGAGAGATGGGGCTTTCACAGCAAATGGCCCCATTTTGTTTTGTTTTGTTCTGTTTTTCTGTAAACTAAGAAGTAAGATTCTCAGCTGAGGGAGTGAGGAGTGGGGGAGTGATGGGAGATTAGATGAAGCATGAGAAGGTTTGGGAGAACTCAGGGGAGAGTGGGAGAGTGGACTGGTAAGTCATTGACCTTAGAGCAGAGGTAGAATTTTCTTCACTGCTGATGACAGAAGTTAGGGGAGTCAGATTTGGGAAGTGATCAGGCTAACAAGATGGAGCAAACAAATTTCATTTGGGTTTCTAGACCATAGGCAAAGTCTAGAGAGTAAACAAGGTTATGCAGAGACTATACAAGGGAGAATTAGTAGAGCTGGCTTAGAATATTCTTATTTTCTATCCATTGTCATCACGTAGAGACACTTGTGTTTACGACCTCCTGCCCTTCCCCTATATCCTACTACAAAGTAGTTGTATCTGGATCAAGTTGCAGAGAAACCCAGTTGAACCTTGATGTATCTATCAATGACTAACAAATCCACTTTACCATGGGCTGCCTCAGTGGGTAGAAATGTCTTCTTCCACTGACAGTGACTGGGACGACATTTGGGGAGTTATCATAGAAGGAAATCTGGGTCAGGTTCAGGTTGTTCTAGATAGACTCTGAGGACTTTCCCAACCCAGAATTGGGGATTCTGTAGACTGAAAGTTCTGCTTCCCTTCCTTAAAATTTCTTACTATTTTCTCTTTCCTTTTTATGCTCAGATATTTTTGCTGATCTATTTTGCACAGGAATGCTTTCTTCAAGTTTCTTTTACTAGTGCTGTGTTAGCTCCTACTGCACAAGGGGTGATTACATATTTGACCATATACTGGGTCATAAACTTTTTTATTAAATTAGGGTAATGAAAATGTGCCCACAAACAGTGTCTATAGTGGGTCCCCTGTGAATGTAAGGGAAACACTGGTGTCTGTTTCTTGGGCTTGCTATAGAGCTGAAAGAAAAGGAAAGATTCAAGCCCTGGCTTTGTCCCATAGTGGCTATTGTAACCCTTCCATTGATCTCAGGATCAGAGCATCCCAAAGTCTAAAAATCACAGAGGTAGAAATGAGCCCTCAGCACACCTTGAATTTCCATCTTTCCCTCCTTCCTTCACCTCTGGAATTGTCCACCCTTTGAAGTTCAACTCCAAGGCTTTCTTTCCTAACAGCCTTCCCCAAGACAGTTGTTGGCCATCACCTGCCATGTCAGATAGCACACAGTCCCATTTGCCTTGGCTATAGCACAGCTCGTTTGTTATAATATGCATTAGAGTTATCTGGGCTGCTGCCTACACTTCCCCCCCTTCCACCCCATCTTGGACTATGAGATCAGTGAGGGCATAGATTGTTTCTTAGAAACTCTATATCTTCCCAGCAATAATCAGCAATACCACAGAAGGTGCTCATTTGATATTTATTGATTTGTTTGAATTTGGTCCAACTCCTTTCATGAAACTGGAATTTTCCTATGCAAGTCCTTGCCACGTGATATTAGTTTCTGCCAGTCCTGAGGAACCGAATGCCCCTCTCTCTGCCTCCCACCCATGGATTTCCTTGGGACTACTCTAAGTGCTAGCGAGTCTGGGCTTCCCTTGCAGATATCTGCCCCTCTGCAACTCCTGTCCATTGTTTCTACTTCAGACGTCCTAAGGCAAAGAAGACACAGGACCAAGGGATTTAATATTAGAAGATTCTTTACACATAATCTAGTTCAGAGCCTCTTAACCCCTTAAGAGATGTTAGGAAACCTTCAAACTTGGAGAGGAAAAAAATAACATCTTTATTTTCACTTACTGCTCCCTGAAATTTAACATTTCCTTCCGTGATGAACATAGGTATCAAACCCAGTTGAATGAGCATTGCCCGTGACTTAGTCACCAATAAAAATCATCAATATTTCCCTAGCACGTTGTTGCAGAGTTTTCCAAGCCTTGTTTATGCTCCTTACTACCTTGCAAGAAATCATTTTTAACCTCACTCCTAGATCACCCATGGACAGTCTTCTTGTCTTCAGATGCTCTAGATACATACCTGGCCCACTTTGGTGTTATGGGATTTATCACATGACCAAGTCAACATGCATTTGTAAGTACATACTATGTGCCAGATAGGGCAGCTACATGATATAGTAGATGGAGTGCAAAGCCTGCAGTCAGGAAGATTCATCTTTCTGAGTTCAAAGCTGGCCTCATACACTTCCCAGAAGTGTGACCCTGGGTAAGTCATGTCACCCTGTTTGCCTCAGTTTCCTCATCTGTAAAATGATTTGGTGAAGGAAATGGCAAATCACTCCAGTATCTTTGCCAAGAGAATCTCAAAGGGGGTCACAAAGCGTCAGACATGACTGAAACAATTGAATAAGAACAAGTGCTGGACCAAGTGTGCTAAGTGCCAGCAATGTAAAGAAAGGCAAAACAAAACTAGTCTTTGACCCTGAGGAGTTCACAGTATAATGGCAAATTCAAACCTCAGAAAAAGGTCAGAATGCCCTCCCTGGGTTGTGTAGATTGAAGAGAAAACCAAAGGTCAAGAAGGACTTCCCTGACCATAACTTTAGTGAATAGAGTCCTATCAATTCAGTCGCATAAGAGTAATTTAGCCTTAGCTACTGACTCCCCAGCCAGGGCTCTTCCTACCATCCCACAATGGCTCATACCCTTTCCAGTATGATAGCCATTCTAGGACAGCACCTGATGACAGCAACCATGATTTCATTAGGCTTTCTCTCTTCCAGGCTACACACCCCTAGCAACCAGCCCGGCAAACAGGGCATCTCGGGGAAGAGAAGGGACTGTGGGTAATAAGACTGAAACACAAATAATGAATCAAAATGTTTCTGGTAGAGAGTGAGAGGCCTGGCCCCACATGCTGCAGAGGTACTGCTGCATTTTGATTCTTTCCATGATTGATATGCATGGGGATATGAAGGCCGGGGCCCAGTCTCCCTGTGAGAGGAGAATATGAAAGGGCTGAAGACGTCTGCCTCTCTGTGCTCTCCAGCTTATCAGAGAAGATGAAGAGCTTGTCTTCAGGCAGAGTAGAAGTCTGATCTCGGGAGAAAAGAAGAGAAGAAAAACCACAAAGGAGGTGGGGTAGGGGGGATCCAAACAAGGGGCATGAGGCACAAGAGACAGAAGAGATATGAGAAAGGGAGCTGGACCTGAAGTCAGGAGAGAGCTGGGCTGAAATCCTCCCTCTGTCTTGTCTAGCTGTTACCATGAGCCAGGCAAGGCCCTGTGAGCCTCAATTTCCTCAACTGTAAAATTGAGTTTAATAATACCTTCCCTATGGACCTCACTGGATTGCTGTGAGAACAAATCAGGTCATGTATATAAAGGTTATTGTACATCTTACATATGTAATTATTATTTACAGGAGGTTGGGATATGATCCTGAGGGGGAAGGATGATGGTTCCCATTTGCATAGCTCTGCAAGGCTTGCAACATTAGCTGATGCTATCTTCACAGCAACCCTGGGAGGTACATGCTTGTCCCCATTTTGCAGAAAAGAAGACTGTGCCTCAAAGAGCTTAGGCATTGTCTTCAGGGACATGAAGGGAGTAAATGTCTGAAATGGGCTTTAAACCAAACTCCATTCATTTTCCTGCCCACCACACTATAGTGTGAACTCAGTGTTCACCAGCACCTCAGACCAGTTAGATTTCTACAAAAGATTAGAGGTCCTTCCCACAGAGCATGGATCACAACCTGCACTGAAATAAGCTGCTTGTGCTCAATATAATAATAAAAGGAAGTTCAAAGATGATACCAAGACAGAAACTATCAATCACTGATCTCAGGACAAATGAAATTAAGTCACGGTGTCCAGAAGCCTTGTTGAAAAGGTATGGACACCAGCATATGTTGACTTGAAATAAATGACTGTGGCCCACTCTCATTCTGGCATGGGATGGAGAGCATTCCATGACTTGCCAAGTCTGCTGACCACTGCCCCTTTTAGGTAGTTCATACAGAGATAAAAGGTGACACCAGGAGTTACCTTCAAGGTCTCTCTAGGGATCATGAAGTCCTCAGCAGGAAAGTGAGGGGTACAGATTGCTTTTTTTTGTAGCTCTCTTTTATTTCAATTATTTCTGCTGATTGAAATTAGGAGCAGTAGAAAAGAAAATATGACATGGGAAGTATACAGCCAATGTAAAAGGTGGTACCGAAGAATAGAATTTCATAAGTCATTGCTAAAAAATGCTAGACAGAACAAAGTAAATGGCAGATACCTGTGGCACTCCACCAGAGACTACCTACCTCTAAGCTGACTTTGATCCACTGACGAATGCTTTTTGAGGCTGGCGAGTCATTCAGTTCTGATGGTACCTAATTAGTTGAATATTTAGTTCACATCTCTCCAATCAGTCTACAAATAACAGGGAAAACTTGGCCATATGCTGGGCTGACATCTAAGTATTTGACATCTATTCCTGTCTTCTGATTTACAAGTCTAGAAATTGACCAAAAAGGAAATGAGACTGACATGAGCAATTCTCTGTGAAACCGTCCTGACACTTAGTAATTGCTAATACCTTTCCTCAGTTTTCACAAACTATTGCTTTCATAATGTTTTCTGAAGTTTAGTAAGAATAGAATCCACTTTCTAAAACTAGTTGTTCAAAATGTTCATCTATTTCCCATTTTGAAAATCAGACCAGCACCTGCCCTTCTTCAATCTGGCCCCACCCTTTCCTTAGTCTCTGACATATCAGATATCAGAGGCAGTGACTCCATGACTCTGTCACGAGGCATGTCAGTGCCTAGACTTGAGGACTGGCACCCTGAAATCACTGATGTCAAGTAGATTCTCTCACCAGGTCTAACAATGTCACTTCTCTGACTTAATAAATTTTAGGATCTTCTTGTTACCTCTAGGATAAAATATGCAATCTTCTATTTGGGTGCTTTAGCCCTTGATGGGACTTCTTCTCTTTCTGCTTTTCCAGTCTTCTTTCACCTTACTTCCCTTCACACACCCTGAGATCCAGTGAATGGTTCTCAAACAAGATACTCCCAGTTATCAGCTGAACATTTTCATTAGAGTACCCCATGCCGGGAACCTTACCCCTCATCCTCTCTAGTTCCTGGCTTCCTTGACTTTGGGTAAGTCCCAACTGAGGTCCAACCTTCTGCAAAAGAGCCTTTCCCAATCCCCCTTAATTCCAATGCCTTCCTTCAGTTAATTACTTATAGTATCTTTATAAATCTAATTTGTACATAATTGTTTGTTGGTTGTCTTCCTCATTAGACTGGGAGATCCCTAAAAGCTGGAGGTTTGTTTTATTTTTTTTTCTTCCAGTGCCTGGAACAAAGCAGATCCTTAATATACAGCTGTTGATTTGACCTTGGGCTGACTTAGAGCTGAAAAGTTTTGCCTTTGGTCAGGCATTTGCTACAGGCATCCAACCGACAGCAGACCACAACCACTCTCTCTGCGACTCCTCTGACCAAATATCTTGCCTTGGTCACCACTCTTCTCCATCAAGTATATCTCCCTATTAGAATTTAGTCTCCATGATGACAGGAGCTATATTTGTCCCCCCAGCATCTACTCCAATGCCTGGTAAAGAGTAAGTACTTATGAAATGTTTGTTCATTCAATTTTATTAGCAACATTCAATCCATCCCCAGGAGGAATCTCATCTGTTCTTTGGTTCTCCTCTTGTCCACAAAGCCATGTAGGCTATTTTTATTATTCACCACCAACCTTAGTTCAGCCTGGACCCTGAAGCTTCTGGCATCACTGTGAAAGAACAGACTCTGGTTGTTTTCCAAGGCAGAACTAATCTAAATACAAGGGTGCTCCATAGCGGAGTACCTGTCTGGGGAGGTATTAAGTTAACCACAATTACTCAACAATGTACATATTTGGTTGGGGATAATAGGGAAGGAGTGAGATTTGTGAAAGTGATAGAAAGGTCCTCCACTGGAGGAATAACAGATCACTGAAGGGTTAAATGCTCTAATGCCAAAGGTGGGAAGTACAGAGAGAGGCTGAGATGCTGAGCCATTGCTGGGAGAGACACTGGGCCCTCCCTCCCAGGCATGAGATACTATAAAATATTAAATCTCACACTAAAATGGAATGCAGGGAAGTTTCTTTAATCATGTCGAATTCTAGGGTTCTGAGAGTACATTTTTCTCTATCCTGGCCAGGCTGTATTTGGAGCACTATGTTCTATTATGAACACCAATGTTTTTAAAAGACATTGATAAGCTGGAGAGTGTCTACAAGAGGCAAACAGGATGGGGAAGAGCCTTAAATCTAGGACATACAAGGTCCAGCTGACAGAATGGAGATGGAGAGCCTAGAGAAGAGAAGGCTCAGGATGTGAAATCTGGCTTCAAGCATTTCACACAGGGTTAGCCTTGATCTGCTTGACCCCATCGGGCAGAACCAGGAGCAGTGAATGGAAGTACAGAAGAGTAAAAGGTTGATGGTATCTAAGGAAAAACTTCCTAACAAGGAGAGCTGTCCCCAAATTGCAAGGGCAGCCTGATGAGGCAGTGGGATCTTCTCTAGAAGACTGGCTGTTGCCCATTTGCTAAGGACACTGTAGGGTGATTTCCCCTTCAAGCATAGATTAGACGAGGCAACTTCTAAAGTCCCCCCTGACCATTTCTCACATTCTAAAATTATAAATTAAAAAAGTTCCTCACTATATTAGAGCAGTGTTTGCCAGGCCCAGTATTGCCTCACTTTAGCAAACTTATGACTTACAGAGGCCACACTCCCAAGTGTGGTCAGAAGCAAATAAAAACAATTGGAAAATATTTAACAAAATAAATAAAAGCACAATCCAACATTGATGAGGTTGATTTGCCACTTCCTAAGTCACTATGTGGTCAGCAGGGATTCATTGCTATTTGACTTTGACATTGATACTTTAAGGCACCTAAAAAAAATTCCTGTGAGACCTTGGGAACATTGCAGAAAATGTTTAAACATAATGAACATACTTGAAACTGTTTTTTATTAATTTATTAATTTTCTTGTTTACATCATTCATTTCCATGAGATTTTGAGTTACAAATTTTCTCCCCATCTTTCCCCTACCCAACACCTCAAGACAGTCATCCCACTGTATAACCCCTCCCCCAATCTGCTCTCTCCTATGTTCTCCCCCTTGCCCCGCTGACTTTCCAGTAAGGTAGGATGGATCTCCCTACCCCAGTGCTTGTATATCTTAATTCCCAGTTGGATGTAGTTAATAATAACAATAATATACATACATAACTCTCTCTCTCTCTCTCTATATATATATATGTACACACACATATATTTTTAACATTTGATTATACAACTTTGAATTCTAGATTCTTTCCCTTCCTCCTTTGTCACCCATCCCCATTGGAAGGACAAGCAATTCAATACAGGCTGTACATGTGTAATTATGCAGAACATCTCCACAGTGGGCAT
>CM053585.1:373029016-373045279 GCA_028646515.1 Pseudochirops corinnae
CAGAAAGAAAGCAGGAGAGAAGAGAATGCAGAAGAGAAGAGGAGAGAGAATGGGGACAGAAGCAACTCATTCAGTCGAGAAAAGACCCACTCTGGAATCCAAGCCCACCTTACCTGGCCAAATGCAGGTCGCTTCCACCTTGACACAGCCCCAAATGAGACAGGGAGAGAAATGGAGTCATTATTACTTTCATTTTGCAAAGGAAGACAGTGTTTCTGCGAGAGTAAGGTGACTTGGTATGGGTTACTTAGACTGTCAATGTCAAAGTTTGAATATCAGCTAAATTTCCTGATTCCTACTTAGGAATTCTTGTGATAACAAGCAGAATAAATTTTCACTAGGTGTCTGCCATGTGCTTTCAGAGTTCAGGGCTAGGTGCCTGGGTTGGGGAAACAAGCTTAAAAAAAATCATATTGATGAGTAGAGTTTGCTCCATCTCCATTATTGCCATTCCAATTTATTTCTTGTGTTCTACACACCTCAGGGACATCATTGTATTTGGATAGGGGGGTTGGCAGAATGGATTTTAAAAGACCATTTATGTAATCCAACTCCGTTTTGCAGATGAGAAAAACTGAGTACCAGAGTATTTATGATTTGCTATAGATTACCAAATAGCAAATCCAGAACTTGAACCCAGGTTTCATGACTCCATTTCCTATCCACTGGTATGCTTTATCTCCTATGGGCCATTTGTAGTTACTTGTGCTCAAGGGAGTAACTCTCAGTGCTGAAACATTTAGGTGAAGATAAGCAATGAATCTGGATTTTTTTTCTAATCAATTGCATAACAGAGAAGGGGTTACAATGGGAAAGAAAAATTGGATTGCTCTTATTTTTTACCCCCTATCTAGGATTAAAATGTTCTTTAGTCTGGAATCAAGTGATTCACAGCTTTGCCATTCTTCATTGTGGTTCCTTAAATATTTTGAAGGTATGTTTGAGTGGGAAACTCAGCCTTTGAAATATCTTTATTTGACCAAGAGTCCCCAAGTGACATTAAAATAATGATTATCACATATTTTGCATTTCATGGAAAAGTGCATCAAAATAATATCACTCATCTTGGCCTCACCAATGAAAATGATTTAGAAGTCTCTGCCTAATTTGGGATAGATTGCGGCAGGCTTGCAATATACGTCCCCATAAAAGACCTGAGTGCAGGGAGGTTTCCTTGTTACAGGAATACTCCACTGTCCACAGGGAGTCTTATTTCTACTTTATATATTTTCAGAAACTCGGCTGTTTATGAAATTTATGTGCTAAAGCAAGCAGTTGGTCCTACCTGGTATAGAGATGTATGGCCGTCGGTCCCCTATTCCACAGCAGACAAAGAAAATACATCGTTTCTGTCCACTAGAAATGCAATTTATGGGAAGAAAATTCCTCACCATAAATTGCTAAATGAAGCCTTTGGATTTATAGCTTCCAATTCCCTGTACCACTTTCCTTTTCCAATGACCCACTGGGATAGATGTAGACCCTCAAGCTGGTTGCAACATCCACCTCAAATAATCTACAACAATTTACAATGTTAATTATTCACTTTGAGGAGTAGCCAAACTATCAAAGAGAGGACAAGGAGAGAAAGGAAGGGAACATATATCCAAACAAAGCCATCACAAAGTCAAAAAATGTAAAACAAAAGACAACTGGGGTTAAAAAATGAGATTGGAGAGCGGAAAGCTTCTCCCAATATCTGAAGGGCTGTCATGTTCAAGAGGGATCTCCATTTATTCTACCTGGCCTCAGGGGACGGTACTAGGCACAATAAAGGGAAATGAGGACCAATTACTCACAAGGAGAGCTGCCCAGCAGCTGAATATGGGACAATGCTTTCTCCACCAGTGAAGCTGTTTGAGTAGAGGGTGAATGGTCATTTGTCCTGCAGAAGGGAATTCATGCTGGCTCCTCAGCTCTCCTCCAGCTCAGAGAAGCTGTGATTCAATGTTACCATGAAATGTCACTTACTTGCTAGTTCCCAAAAATATTGCTTGATGTATTTAAACAAATCACCCAGGTAAAAGAGCCGAGCTCAAAGGAACATGTCAAAACATGAAGCATGATGGCTGCTCCCATGTCACATGAGCTGAGTGTGTGTGTGTAGTGCATATATTTTTCCTTTGAAAAATAGTATTTTTAATATATTTTAAAGCAATTCAATTCAATATACATTTAGTGAGTTCCTCTTTTGCGCATAGATAAGCAGAAGCTTTATAAAATTATCAAATTCAGAACTGAAAGTGTAGCCTGCACACACTGGAAATTACATTCAATGAACATTTATTAAGCACCTGCTTCATGACAAACCTTGTGGAAGTCACTGGGTAGACAAAGACAAAAAAAAAATGTCCCTGTTCTCAAAGAGCAGAGTTAGCATTATTCTAATGGAGTGAAACAATGGGGACAATTACTTCCTTTGTGACCTTTTATGAGGACCTCTGTGAGATATAAAATGAGCTGAATAGATGATCTCCAATATGTCTTCTTACAGATGATCTAACACAAGATCCAAACCGGAAGAGACCTTTGAGCAGAGAATGAGAATGCCAGTGCTGTGAAGACACAGTGAAAGGACTCTTGGCTCTGAAGTCAGAGAATCAGGGTTCAAATCTCACCCCTGATACTTGCTAGATGTGAGAATTTGGGTGTATTACTTCACGTCCGTGACTTGCAAAATAAGAGTGTTGATCTAGATGGCCTCTCGGGTACTTTCCACCTCATGATCTCATAGTCCTATGACCTGAAAACATAAAATGTCAGAGCTTGGAGAGGCCTTAGAACAGAGGACATCAGAGCTGTGGGAAGGGGGTGGTGGTGGCTGAGAACAGAGGATATCAGAACTGTGAGGGAGATAATGTCCAGGAACAGAGAATGTGAAAGCCAGGAGAGACTTTAGAATATAGAACATAAAATATCAACAGGAGGGAAGTTTTTAGAGAAAATTTAATCAACCTCTTCATTTTACCTAGGTTCAAAGAGAGGAAAGGACTTGGTCACAATCACAAAGCAAATCAGTTGAAAAGCCAGGACCAAGATGCAAGTCCCCTACCTCCAATGACAATGCACATTCCACCACAACACAACCTTTTTAAGACACCTCCTTCTACCTTAAAGAACAGGCACTTAAACAATTATCCTGTAATTAGATCAATGCCAGGAGACATCATTCTCTGGTATTCAAAGCCTTCCAAGATCCCTTTGTTTGGTAAGAACTTTCCTTCTTAGACCTCATATAGAATTTTGTTAGACTCTGTAATTAAGACTGGAAGGGACCTGAGAAATCATCTACTCAACCATCATCGCACCCATTTTGCATATGAGGAACCAAAGGCCCAGAGGTTAAGTTCCTTAGTCAAATTGTCCCTGGTTATAAACATCTCTTAACAAGGCAGTTATCTTTTAATATGTTAAGATTCTCTCTCTCTCTCTCTCTCTCTCTCTCTCTCTCTCTCTCTTTCTCTCTGTCTCTCCATTATCCTCTATATCTGTGATCTCCACAAGGATAGGGATTATATCTTCTCTAACATCCAATTCTCTTCCAGACTTTGAACAGAGCTTTCCACATAATTATTTCCATATTTCAAGAAGTCTTGGATAGGCTAGTTTGGATCATATCAGGGATCTGGGAGTAGGGGAAAGGAATAAGCATTTATTAAGCACTTACTTTGTGCCAGGTACAGTGATTAATGCTGGAAATATAGAGATAATAAATCATCCTTGCCCTCAGGGTGCTTACCCCATGCAGAACAACCCACAAAGAATGCTCCAATTCAGTGTTGGAAGCTCTAGCTAAAAGACATATGTTCTTTACTAAGTCTAATTCCACTAGGGAAAACGAGACAGTTCAGTTCTAGGAAGCTACACTTCATCAGGATGGGATGTAGTGCTGGCCCTGATTCATGAACTGAGGACCTCTATGAACTGGGGCAAGTACCTCCCCAGGCTAAGCCTCTATTTTCTCTTTTGTAAGTGAGGGGAGCTTCAAGGCCCCTTCCAGCTCTGAATCAGATCATCCTCCAATCTGGGAATTGAAAGTCTAGTTCTAGGGTCTGATGATCCAGAGAAGAGCTCCAGAAATGAACAAGGGATCCTACTAATGCAGTGACACATAATCCCTGGCTGCCCAATGGAGGATGTAGTTGGATGCTCGTAGTGGCAACCACACTGGCAGACCCAGGATGGCTGCAAGCACAGGTTCTTAGATCTGCTTTACTAGGAAAGAAAACTGGTCAAGGGGCCAACAATATTTTTTTTTAATTGCGTTCATTAGTTCAGGGGAAAAAACAGCACCCTGAACTTCAGAGAAAATCCAAACAAACAAAATAGAGAAAATACAAGCAGAGAAATAAAGACCAACAGACAGGGCTTCTAACTGTCAGTGAAATTAGTACAGATTGTTAGATGCAACTGTCTGACTAAGGTAATACATAGTTACCAGAGAGAGAAGCATCAACATCTGGGTTTTTCAAAGCTGGGGTACTCCTTAACAGCTACCCAGAGCTCATCTGGTCAAATCACAACGTTGGAAATTAACAAAAGTATTGAAAGCCTTCCCATAAGCAAGCCTCCCCTAAGCAAGCTTCCCTTAATGGCCTCCACCTGAGGCCTATTAATGGGCAGGGAAGATCTTATATCCCATTAATAGTATAATTCTCAAATGAACAGGAAAATAAGAATGGAGACCTTCCAAGGGAAGAGGCTTGCCAAGATCGAATTTAACCCAATTTGACAAACAGTTATTAAGTAACTACTATGTTCTCAACTCTGAGGATACAAAGATCACACCAAAATAGTCCCTACTTTCTAGGAACAAAGATAGGCTGTGAAGGGACTTGAATGCCAGACTGAGGAGTCTGAACCCTCACCTGGGGATGTTTTGAAGCAGCATATAGACATGATGAAAGGTTTGTTTGAAGTTTTCAGTCCTCATCAAGGTAGGGGCCCATCACAAAGCATCAGAATGTCCCTTATGGAGAGGGGGGAAAGGAAGGGCAAGTGTATCCTACTCTTACCAAGATTATCAGGGAAAAATACAAAGGACCCAGATGAAGTGGTTGTGCTTATGTCAAGGAATTCTAAAGGGTCAAGAAATTGGGAAGGATGCAAATCTGATGAAGCCCATGAATTGGGGATGTTCATAACAACATAAGAAAATGTTCATAAGAATATTTAAATGTATAATTAGTTGAAGCTGGGGGAATCACACATCACTTTACATGAAAAAAGACTTAGGGGAATCCAAATGGTCCTGAAGCAGCCTTTGAGCTGCCCACTCATCCATAATGAGATGCAGGTAACAAATGGTGAGGGAGCAGAGCGGCCGTTGGAAGAGCAGTCAGGAGGAAGGAGATTTTCTGAAAATGTTTGATAAAGTTCCACATCACAGATGAATGTCTAAGGTGAAGAGTAATGTCATACATGAAAAATTGGTTCAAAGAGCAGATGAAAGGGAGGAAATCAATGGGCTGCAGGGTAAAGGGGAAGGAGCGCCCACCCTAGGACAAACTGGCATTTTAAACAGTTGTCCAGAGGGCGCCATACTTGTCTAAGACCTCTGTACAATTCTCCATTTGATAAGAGGCACCAAGTCCCTCGAGGAAACAGCATCTAGGCCTCCAAGGGCTTCCTGATCTTCTCACCCCCAACCTCCATGTGCAGACTGGCTCTCTGCCCTTCATAAGGATATCCAGTGGGTGCTGCAGTCACGACAACCACTTTCTTGCAAGCAACAAACCCCTCTTATCCTCTCTGAGCTCCCAAGGTTTTAGCTGAGGGCCTCAGAAAGTGTGCCTCAATATGTGACCCTAAGGATGGGGTCTCTGCACCCAAGAAAGATTCAGATAGCTATAATCCATTTGAGGTACAGGAGATGTTTAGGTCAACCTTTTCATTTTATATTTGAAGAAATTTGAAGAAATCAAGTCCCAGAAGGAAAAAAAAATGGGTCTAATTATATATTGAATAAGACAAGGTGGGGTGGGGCAAGGGATGGTGGAGAGACCACTGGTACTAACTAGTGGTAGGATCTTGGTGAGTCACTATCATGCTTTTGGGTCTTGACCTCAATATATAGTCATGCTTACATGATCTACCACATAGATGATTCGTAGAGAAATAGATAGATGGACAGATGGATGGAGAGATAGATTGATTGATAGATATTTATCTAGAAATTAATATGTGTGTGAGTGTATATATATATATATATATATACATATGTACACATCTGTATGCAAATGTATATATAAATGCACATGTGTATCATACATAAATGTATAAATTATATATATTTATATAATATAAATCATATACGATTATATATAAATATGATAAATGCATTATATACACACATACATGCAACTGAATAATATGTATATACATATATGTATATACACAGTTATATACTTGTACATACATGTGTATATATACACATATCAATACAAAATAGATACCAGCTAAATTGAGGGAGTGAGGAGAGAAGGCACTAGCTGATAGGGGCAGGGGTGGGGGTAGTAGGAAAGACTTCATATAAAAGTTGACATGAGCTAAGCAAGCCTTGAAGTCTGGAGGTAGAAAGGGAGAATATCCAGGTGTGGGAAATAGCCAACAAAAGGCAAAGCAATGGGAACAAGAGCTTTGAATTTGAGGAGGATGAGGAAATAAGGAATCATGTGGCTGGATCATAGTGTGTGAGGGGGAGTGATGCGTAAGATTACTAGAAAGGTAGGACAGGGCCATGGTATGAAGAGCTTTCAATGTCAAACACATGCTTTTATTTGATCCTATAGGTAACAATGAGCCACTAGAATTTACTGAATGAGATTGGGGTGAGGCAAAGGTGCCAAGATCAGATGTGGGCTTTAGGAAGATTGCTTTGGTGACTTTGTGGAAGATGGAATAGAGAAGGGAGAAACTAGAGACTGGAACCCCAGTGGGCATGCATTTTGTGCTGCCTGCTGGCCCATTAGATGTCTCCAGGTGGTTGTCCAGCCAATCAGATGAATTTAGGATGTCTGAAAGCAAATCCATTATTTTATTCCCTGAACCTGTCACTTCTCCAAACATCCCTGTTTCTACTGAGAGTTACTATCATTAGTTCAGTCTAAACCTCATGTGCCAGCTCTTCCCTCTCCCTCACCCATCATTGTTGTTTTTCCTTCATACTCAAAGAGGACTCTGTCATCAGGAAATTGATACCACAACATACAAGTGAATTGGATTTAAGTGAGGCAGGTCTGTTCAAAGTCACTTTCTCCTCTGGAGCCATCTGGATCCAGTGGACAGACATGGATTAGGATGACTGGATATAGAGGGAGACCTTGATCTTCCTAATCTAACGTCTTTAATAGGTCTCATTTTGACTGAGGCAATGCCCCTTCACTGATTAAGGCTAGGTAAGAAGTGAGTATCACCCATCACATCTAACCAGAAATCAAGTCCTATCAATTCTATTTTCACAATAGTTCTCACATCCATCCCTTTCTCTCCCATCACATCACCATCATCCTAGTGCTGACCTCTGTCATCTCAACTCTGGAGAATTAGAAAAGCCTACTAGTTCACCTAACTACTTCTAGCCTCCTACCTCCCCAAACTCACTGCCACACAGCTATCAAAGTCTAGCCAAAGTGTAAGTCTGGCCATGTTGTTCCCTTTCTTTGAAACTTTCACAGACTCCCTTTTGTCAAATGTTGACATGTCCCAAAATGCAGTGGGTTTTTTCTCACTGGAGTCATTTAACCTCTGCTTTGGAGCTTTCCCACCTGTAAAATGGGGGCAATAACAGGACTCACCTCTCTAGGTTTTTATGAGGATAAAAATAGGATAATACTTCTAAAGTGTATTGCAAACCTTAAAACAATATAAAATATGTGCTATTATCAGTTTCCAGGTAGAATTTTCAGTTCAAATCATACAACATAAAGCTGGACCTGAACTTCCCTCTACCAACTTGCTAATATCTTTTCATAATGGTAATGTAATTTGAATTTGAAGATCCCTTTGTATTGGCAAGGATAACAGGAACTTAGCACTTAGTTACTAATCAAGCATCTGTTAAAGAAAAAAAAGGTGTGACCCCCTGTTACTGATATTACAGGAAGAGGCTGAACAGGGAGGGGCAATACTGTATATAAGCAAAATCCCCAGAGAGGGAGAGACAGATCTTCCTGGAGCAAGCTCTGTGGAGGCAGAAGCTGCTGCCTCTAGAGAAGCTGAGGATGCTGAAGAGAAAAGTGCCTCCCTCTCCACCCCTAGTTTGAGAGAATGATTTTGATTTTGAAAACCTGGATGGAGGGATTTTGGCTGAATTCAAGGGCCAGCCTAGCTGCCAAAAGACTGAGGAATCATGACTGTGAAGGATTTAAGACTTTGTTTGAACCTGTTTGTGGCTTTGTCAAGCCTTGTCTTCCTAGGAACAGGAAGGAAGGACTTAAAATGGACTGGACACTGTGAGCTCTAATGTGGAGCAGAAACTGCACAGAGAGCTGGACAAGGACCTGGGAGCTGTCTGCCTTTGAATCCAGGTGACAGTTTGGTGAATCCAGGTAGGATCTGAGACCATGGAAGGAGATCCAGGGAATCCAAGAAAACACCCCAAGTAAAAGACTTTACTTGGATACTGTGTACTGATTGAGAAATTGTAAATTTACTAGTGACCTAGAGGTGGAGGGTCTGTGTATTATCTGATAATTGAATGAAGAAGGATGATTGATTGACTAAATTATTGTACTTAGTGATTGATGACTGAATAAGTCATTGATTTGTAACTTAGTATGCCCCATGAGTGAAGAACTTTGACTATTGTACTTTGTGTCCCCTAAGGAGGCAAACCTCCCTAAGGGTGATTGAATGATTAAGATGATTGAATGATTGAGTTACTAAATGATTGTTCTTTGTTCAAAACTTTGTGACCACTATAGTAGAAACTATGGGGCCATTTTCTGTGATAAGTTGTTGTGAATGCTATTTTTGATTTTCTGTGATAAGTTGTAACATTGTGAATGCTGTACTTTGATTTACTGTGAATGTTTGGTTTTGATTTGTTATGGAATAAATAGAGAGTTTACTATACCTTTTAATCAGAACCCTAAAAGCTGTTCACAGCAGCATTCTTCTGAAAAGCTGCTTGTGCTTGGCTTTACACTTGCCTCCCTCCAAATAGTACCTTGTACTAATTCTGTGTATACTTTATATACACACATATGTATATACACATACATATACATATACATACACACATGCATGTGTGTGTGTATGCCATGCATTGATGGTATGTATGGAAACTCCTTAAGAGCAGGGACTGGTTCATAATGGCTCTGTACCCTCAGTACCCAGCATTTACAAATGCTTATTGATTTCAACAAGGAATTTAAGGGTTAACCACTGCCCTCATAGAACTCACAAATCCTGTATTGGAGGCACCTCATCATGTGCGACAGAACACAAAGCATAAGCCTCTCAAGGCCCTGAGATGTCACCAATTTTATAACTCATGTCAATGACATATAGCCAAGCTTTTTACATCTTTGTGAGCTGGTGAGGCTAAAAGCTTTCATCCATTGTGGGCTACCATTTTGGTGATGATCCTTTGCTCTCCTTGGAAACCAGATGTAGCATGACTCTCAAGGAATTTCCAGCTTGCTCAGAGATGTCAAACCTGGAGACAGAGTCCCGGACTCCCTCCAGGCCAGTACCAGATAAGAGAGGAGGTCCTGAGTGGCTAATATAGACCCACAGAACATCAGAGAGAGATTGATAAGCATCTAAAAGTGGAAGGAACCAACTATTTTCATTTTAATGTAGGGAGGTTTATTTCTGACAGTGACAATCAGCAAAGAAAGTAAAATTGGGACTGAGTTTTGGTTAAAATTTTTCAGAATGAAGTAAAGGGTAGAGGAAGCCAACACAGTTGAGTGTTGGAATAGAGTTTTCAGAATGTGTTCAGGGAGCTCTTCTCCTTTCTGCTAATACTTCTTCCTTCTGAAGACTGTCTATCATCTGTCAATGGTTTCTGACAAGCAGGTTAAATGTCCAGGAAGAAAGCTGTTCACTTCTACATTAACATATTGAAAGGTTTGGAATCTGATATTCCAGAGGTCAAAGGAGCTAGGATTAAAACCAAGAATCACCTACCCAGCAAAACTGAATATAATGCTTCATGGGAAAATATGGACATTCAGTGAAATATAGGACTTCCAAGCATTCTTGATGAAAAGACCAGATCTTAACAGAAAATTTCAGTTTCAAATACAAGAAGCAAGAGAAACACAAAAAGGTAAACAGGAAAGACAAGTCATAAGGAACTTATTAATGTTGAACTGTTTACATTCCTACATGGAAAGATGATATTTGTAACTCCTGAGACTTTTCTCACTATTAGGATAGTAGAAGGACATATGGATGTGTGTGTGTGTATGTGTATACATATATATGTAAGTATATGTGTATGTGTATACACAGAGGGTACAGGGTAAGTTGAATTATATGAAATGATATCCAAAAAATAAAATTAAAACTTGAGAGAGGAATATATTGGGATAAGGAGAAAGAGAAAGAGCATAGGGTAAATTATCTCACATAAGAGAGGCAAGAGAAAACTTTTAGAATGGAGGGGAAGAGCAGGGAGGTGAAAGAGAATGAGTCAACCTTACTTTCATTAGATTTGGCTTAAGGAGGGAATAACATGCACCTTATTGGGGGGATGATATAAGGGAGGGCAGATTCGGGGAGGGGGTAGTCAGAAGCAAACACTTTTGAAAAGGCACAGGGTCAAAGGAGAAAATAGAATAAATGGGGGACAGGAGAAGATGGAGGGAAATATAATTAGTCTTTCACAATATGACTACTATGGAAATGTTTTGCATAACTACAAATGTATAACATATTGAATTGCTTGTCTTCTCAGCGGGGGTGGGTGAGGAGGTAAGAAGGGAGAGTATCTGGAACTCAAAGTTTTAAAAACAGATTTAAAAAATTGTTTTTACATGAAACCAGAAAATACAATATACAAGCAATGGGGTATAGAAATCCATCTTGCCCTACAAGAAAATAAGGGGTTGGGGTGGCTAGGTGGTGCAGTGAATAGAGCACTTTCCCTGGAGTCAGGAGGACCTGAGTTCAAATTTGGCTTCAGACACTTAACATGTACTAGCTGTGTGACCTTGGACAAGTTGTTTAACCTCAATTCCCCTGCATTCCTCCCTCAAAAAAGCACAAACAAAGAAACAAACAAAAAACCAACCAAACAAAAAGAAAGTAAGGGGTAAGGTGATAAGGGGAGGGATGGGGGAGATATAAGAGAGGGCAGACTCAGGGAAGGGGTAATCAGTATGCTTGCCATCTTGGGGTGGGGAGTAGGGGAAAGATGAGGAGAAAATTTGGAACTCAAAATCTTGTGGAAATGAATATTGAAAACTAAAATAAATAATAAATTCTACAAAGAAGGAAGAAGAAGAAAAAGAAGGAAGAGGAGGAGGAGGAGAAGAAACAACAATAACAGGGATTTCCACCCACATTAAACATGAGCTGACCCGTGAGTACATCAGGAGTAGCAAGGGGTAAAGGATAGGCCTAAGCCTGAACCCTGGTTCAGTGGCTTTATCACTAATATTGATGGGTGCCTGATATATGAAGGGAAGTCATAATTCCCATTGCCCACATTGTCTCAGACTCTCCCAGTTGGAAGAAGCTCCAGAAGTCTGTCAGTCCAAAGCTGAACTGATTCCTTCTCCCTGGTGGAATTGATTTGAGTTAAAAGGAAGTGAATTGGAGAAGTTTAAAGTAACCTGACTTCAAAAACCACCCCCTTATTTAGCATTTGATTCTTCTCACCTAGCTCCAGGGAGATCCAAATCATCCCCACTTGTCAAAGCCTTCCCCATCATCTTGACCTGCCATCAAGCTATCCTCTTGCCTCTCCTTCATTTTCCACTCACATCCCAGGGGGTGGGGGAAAAGCTATCTATAGTCATTGCCTTTACTGTCTTATTCCATTCAGTCCTCAATCTTGGCTTCCAAACCTGTCACTCAACTGAAATGACTGTCTCCAAGGCTACCAATGATCTCTTTAATGATTAAAGCAAAGAGTTTTTCCCAGCCCTCATTCTTCTTGACCTCATGGCAGTATTTAACATGCTTGACCATTCTTTGTTGTACATTCTCTCCTCCCTGCGTTTTTGTGACACTTGTCTGTTATGGTTCTCCACCTTTCTGATCAGTATCCCCTCTATTTATTACCTGCCACACTTTTTATGGGTATTCCACAGGGCTGTGCTAGGCTTTCTCTGGTTCTTTAGCCAGACACTCTCTATTGCTGATCCCATCAGTTTCCATGGACTCAGTTATTCTTACATGAATTCTGGATCTTTTTTTACCCTAGGCTCTCTTTGAAACTCCATGTCCACATGACCAATTGTCTTCTGAATTTTTCCATTTGGATGTCTCATAGCAACTCAAATTCAACCTGTGTAAAAGTGAAGTCATCATCATGCCCTTTCTCACATACCATCTCTTTCAATTCCTTGGTTCTGTCAAGACCACTTGAAGAGGTCCTGCCAAACTCTTTTTATAAAATGAACATGATACAGATAGTTAAACCAGGAAGAGTAAAACCAGAGAAAGAAAAATTATAGACTAATTTCATTAATGAATATGGATGCAAAAATCTTAAATAAAATACTAACTAAAAAATTACAACAATATACAACAAAGATTATACATTATGACTAAACAATAGGAGTTATACCTGGAATGCAAAAGTACTTTAATGTAAGGAAAATTATGGACATAATTGATTATATCAATAATAAAAGTAACAAAACTCTTATATCAATAGGTAGAAAAAAAGGCTTTTGATAAAGTGCAATACTTATTTCTATTGAACACATTTGAAATTTTAGGTAAAATGGATTTTTCCTTAAATTGATGAAAAAAAAGTCACCTAAAACCATTAGCAAGCCTTATCTGTAATGAGGATAAGTTAGAAGCCTTCTCAGTAAGATCAGGGGTGAAACAAGGATGCCCACTCTTGCCTATATTATTGTATTGTATTGTATTGTACTGCACTATAAATGCTAGTAATAGCAATAAGAGAAGAAAAAAGAAGTAGAAGGAATCAGATTAGGAAATGAGGACATAAAACTATTGATTTTTGCAGATGGAATGATGTTATACTTGGGAAATTCCAAAAAAATTCAACTAAATTAGTTGAAACTAATAATTTAGTAAGTTGAAACAATAATTTTAGCAAGTAGTAAGATATAAAGTAATCCATGTATCATTAGCATTCCCATATATCACAAACAAAAACCTAAAGGAAGAGATAATAAGAGATACCTCATATTAAGGTAGGTTAGGTTGTTGTCTTTCATTCTTGAAGAGGACCAGAATGATATCACTATGTTAGAGTAAAGTTAGTGTCTTCAATTGTGACTGCTCAGAATAGTGTGAGCTCAGAATGCTCTACCACAAGCCAGGTACATATTGTCCATGTGAATATTTGGGGCTGATTTTTGCACATCTCATGTTTCTTTTGAGCTATTCAATCTGCTTTGCTCATAGAGCACGGTACCTTCTCGGATGTGGGCACAACATGCTGAGCAGTCCTGTGACAGTGTCTCCCATGTCACACAATCAATTCCAAAGTTCTTAAGAGAGACCTTGAGAGGGTCCTTGGATTGCTTCTTCTGAGCACCATGTGAGTGCTTGCCATCTGTGAGTTCTCCATAAAACAATCTTCTAGGCAAGCATATATCTGGCATTCAAACCATGTGGCCAGCCCATCATAGCTGTGGCTCTCTTCAGCACAACTCTAGACAATATAAAATACCTGGGAATATACCTGTGAAAATAAACCAAGGAACTATATAAACAAAATTACATAGAAAAAGACATTTTATATAAATAAAATCAGATTTAAATAATTGGGGAAATAGTCATTTTTCATGGGTAGACAGGGCCAATATGATAAAAATGACAATTTTACCTAAACTAATTTGTATAATCAATGTCATTTCAATTAAATAATAAAAAAACTGAGTTAGAAAAATAATGACAAAATTCATTTCAATTAACAAAAGGTCAAGAATAACAAAGGAACTCATGAAAAAAAAAATAAAGGCAGGAGATTTAGTAGTACCAGATTTTAAAAATACATTATAAAGTATCTGGTACTGGCTAAGAAATAGAAAAGAATATCAGTAGAACAGAGTAGACATACAACTTATAACAGCAAATGACTATCATAATCTTGTGTTTGATAAATATAAAGACAAGTTTTGGGGATAAGGATTCATCATTTGGTAAAAATAAATTTTGGGAAATCTGGAAAGTATTCTTATAGAAATTGGGCAAAGACCAGTATCTTTTACCACTTAACAGGATAAGGTAAAAAAAAAAAAAAAAGGGATACAATAGCTATCTATAAAAAGAGACATTACAAAAAAAAAATTGAAGAACATAGAACATTTTACCTATCAGTTTTATGGATAACAATTTGAGTAAACAAGATTTTGAGAGAAATATAAGGTGTAATAGGAATAATTTCAATTATATTAAATTTAAAAGGTTTTGTCCAAATAAAACAAATGTAGCCAAGATTAGAAGGAAAACAGAAAAATGGGGGATAAATTTATAGACAATTTCTCAGATAAAGGTCTAATATATGAAATATATGAAGAACTCATATCTATAGGAATATGAGTCATTCACTAATTGATAAATGGTGAAAGGATATGAGCAGATAATTTCCCAATGACGAAATTTAAAAAAAAATATATAGTTGGGGGTGGAGCCAAGATGGTGGTATAGGAGCAGCAACATATCGCAGCTCCCACACAGCTACCTAAAATACCCATAAAATATGAATCTAAACAAATTTTAGGGCTCTAAAACGCACACAAATATATTTCCTGCCAAAGCCAGCTCAGCTAGAAGGGAACATCTCAGCGCTGGGAGCCGAAACCAGCCCAGCCTGAAACTGTGGCTTGGCCCCAGGGGTGGCCAGACGAGCCGAGTTGAGCCACAGCTGGAGCCTTCAGGAGAGTGGATCAGTGGCAGCTGTGACAGTTTCCAGAATTATCAAGCCATAAGAAAAAAGGACTAAATGAAAGGTCAGTGGAACTCAGTTAAACTTTGGGGAGAAAAGTGGGTCCAGTCAAACTGCCTCCAGGGCAAGGAAGTGGCAGAAGTGAGGCCCTGCAGCCACCTCCACGTAGCTCCTTCAGAGCTCCCAGCCTGCAGACTGTAGGGGGGCCAAGCCATGATTCAGAGGCCAAGTGTTCTTGCGTTAAGTGGCCTGGATCCGGATCGTGGTATTGGGTGGTGGTCCTGGGGTGTGTTTTCAGTGAGCCAAAGCTTGTGGTGGCTGCAAAAAAAAATAGCACCCCCCTAATAGCTCTAGCAGCTGGAAACCCCCAGCAATTTGGGACAGAGCTTTCCCCTGTAGAAGCAGAGTTCCACAGAGCTAAAAAATCATTGACTGGCCAACCATGAGCAGGCAAAGGAAGCAAAATAAGAACAGCAACCAAACTCTAGATTCCTTTTTTGGAGACAAGAATGATCAAAGCACAGAATGGGAGGAAGACAACACAGTCAGAACTCCCACACCAAAAGCTTCCAAGAAACATGAAGACTGCTTAAAAGCCATAGATAAGCTTAAGAAGGATTTTGAAAACCAAATAAGAGAAGTGGAGGAAAAATTGGGAAGAGAAATAAGAATGATGCAAAAAATCATGAAAAGAGAGTCAACAGCCTGACTGAAGAAAATGACACCTTAAAAACAAGATTAACTCAAAAGAGGCCCAAAAAGCCAATGAGGAGAAAAATGCCTTAAAAAGTTGAATTTGCCAGATGGAAAAAACATCTCAAAAGCTTTCTGAAGAGAATAATTCCTTCAGAATTAGATTGGAGCAAATGGAAGCAAATGACTTTATGAGAAATCAAGATACTATGAAAAAGATCTAAACAAAAGAAAAAACATAGAAAGCAATGTGAAATATCTCCTTGAAAAAACCAGTGACTTGGAAAACAGGTCCAGGAGACATAATTTAAAAATTATTGGACTACCTGAAAGCCATGATCAAAAAAAGAACTTAGAAAGCATCCTTCAAGAAATTCTCAAGGAAAATTGCCCTGATATTTTAGAAGCAGAGGGCAAAATTGAACTTGGAAGAATTCACCAATCACCTCTTGAAAAAGATCCCAAAAGAAAACTCCTAGGAATATTATAGCCAGGTTCCAGAGTCCCCAGATCAAGGAGAA
>CM053585.1:373045779-373071785 GCA_028646515.1 Pseudochirops corinnae
GGAGATGAGAGGGGGGGGTGTTTAGAGGGAGAAAAGGGAAAAAAATATTTTGTTGGGAAAGTTTATGTTTGTAATTATGAGCCATCTGACAAATCTAATCTGGGCAAACTTCTTCCTGCTCCATTTGCAAACGGCACCAATACTAGAGCCCATTATGCAAACATTGTCAGAGAACCATATGGGATAATACACCAGGAGAGGCCATCAAGGCAGCCAAGCACAGAGCATCAATATGTTCAAGCTGGAGAGGTGAGCGCACAGCGGGGAAAGACAGAGAAGTGCGAGTGAACGCAACCAATGGTGGAGGTGGTGAGAAGGTGATATGGACCAAAGGGCTGCCCAACTACCCTTTACTTTGTGCCTCAATAACAAAGGCTTGCTTATACTAGGAGTACTGGATGTCCTCAGGAACACTTGGGGTCTCATTGACAGCCTTCTGTCTAAGAGATCCTCCATCTTAGTAAACAAACAAAAAAGCAAAACCACTTGATAACAAAACTAACAGAAGGAAGTCCATGCTCTCTGCCTTTCAAAATCTCAGTGGCAGCTTAGTTCAAGCCCCTGTTGTAAGAGGAATCCACTCTCCAACAGTCCAGAACAATTGTCCCTGAGTTCAAATCTGGCCTCTGACACTTAACACAAAAAGTAGCCGTGTGACCTTGGGCAAGTCACTTAACCCCAATTGCCCTACCTTCCCCTCTCCAAAAAACAAAACAAAACAAAAAGGCAAAAAAAAGAACAATAGTCCTCTGACCTGTGCTTGACACTTTCTATTCCAGAGCATTCCACTTCAGGACAGCTTTCATTTTTAAGGATTAAAGGATCACAGACTTTGAGCTAGAGAGATCTTTGGAAATCTTTGAGTCCCACCACTTCATTTATAAATGAGGAAACTGAGGTTCAAATGGCTTAAGTGAATGACCAATGTCACATGGATAACTACAAAGCCAGGATTTAAGCCTCAACCTTCTGACTCCAAATCTTACGGTCCCCTTGTTTTCTTGTAACTCCTCCCACCCATACCTCCTAGTTTCACAATCAGAGATCAAGTAGAAAAAAATCAGTTCTGTATGAGAGGTAGCATGGTGTACTGGATGGAGGGCTGGACTTCAAGAAAGATGCCATGACAAACCATGTCTCTCTTGCTTTATAGCTGTGTGATCTCTGACAATTCACTTGACATCTCTGTAGACTCGATGGCCTTGAAGGTCTCTTCTAGTTCTGAATCTCAGATACTAATCTTTCTCCCATGTCACAGTCCTTCACCTCCATAGAGATGGTGGCCATCTCCAGCCAAGCAAAGCATTTTGGGTTCCTTCATCTATCTGGCTTAATCTTAGGACTCTTCCTTATTCTAGTCTCCTTCCCTGGATCTACATTAGAAGACTAGAGTGGAATTCTAAACCACATCTAATAGTGTCATAAATGGGAAGAAAGTGGCCAAGTTTACTCTAAATAGGACAAAGGAAACCAGAAATGGAGGTTAAAAAACAACAACAACAACAACTATCCTATATGGTAATGAATGGGCTTTATAGAAAAGGAAGCTGCTTTGATTCCATGTAATGCTTGTTGACATAGCTCTCATTGGCGTGTTCTAGGATATTAAATTGACAAACAGGGATGGCTTGACGTGCTCTCTTGATATGCAGGTGCCTGTCAAGGGTGCACACGGCTCCAACTATAATGAGAACAGAGACTGCCAGATAATGAGAATGTGCAGGGAGCGGCTAGGAGGAATGTTTTGTCACAGTGATTCGCATTTCAAATATCTCTGAATCCACCCGGCTCCAAAGATGAGCTAATTCATGAAGGAAGTGGGGTGGAAAAACTATCCCCATTGTTCCCAGAGTGAGCATGCCACATTTTTAAAAAATTTAATTAAGACTTTAAATCAGGTTTGTGTAATTAAATTTAGGCTGTGAGTAAGCAGGATGATAGATGTGCCTCTTTTGTTGACACCCGATGTGAGGTGAGGCATTCACACAGAGCAGAGTCTGGGCTTCATATTTTGTGAGCACTTCCCCACATTGCCACTGCACTTAAAACAATAAAGGAAGATGGGATGAAGATTAATCTCAGGGGAATTACTTAGTGAGGGAGAAAGGGGATGGAAATCAAGATTCAGTATAGTATGATGGGAAAAGTCCAGAGTTAGACTTTGTCCACAGATTGGGCTTGAATCCCAATTCTGATACTCACTAGCTATGACCTTGGATCAGCTTCACCAAACTTCTCTTTCTTCATCCTTAAAATGGGAGGAGGTGGGAGGTATTAATAGATAGCCTGTGAGTTCCCTTACACCTCTGGTATTCTGAGGCTCTGATTTGTCAAATGGGGAAAATAATGCAGGCATGAACCACTCAGGGTTGTTGGAAGGGTCATAAAAGACAAAGTCACTGAATCTCACAAATAAAAGGGACCTCAGAGGGCATCTAGTCTGTGTAGCACCTGCACAGGGATATCTCTTTGACAGCATCCCAAAGAATTATTCATTCAGCCAATGCTTAAAGCTTCCCAGTGAAGGGGAGCTGATTGACTTCCAAAACAGCTCAGCCCATTTTGGGGTAGTTCTGAGGACTAGGAAGATTTTCCTTGGCATGAAAGTGAGAAATATATGCCAGCACTTTGTTAGCACCAAACTTACAGAGATGTGAACTCTTCCTGGTAGGTTCATAGGTCATGGGAGATCAAGGGACATCACCAGGATGATTCAGAGAAAATACTGAATTTAGAGTCAGGAGACAGGGGTTTGAGGACTGAGAGTGTGACCTTTGGTTTTTCTATTCAGTTCACTGTGCTTCCATTTAATCGATAAAGCTTACTTGTACATGTCTTCTAGATCTAGCTCTAAATTCTGTGCTTTTATGAATCACTCAGTGTCAGTCCTCCAGTCCCAGTGGAGGGGGTATTGTATTTGGAATCAGAAAGACTTGGATTCAAATCCTACCTTCCCTACCTTCTAGCTGTGTGATCAAGGTTAAATTGCCTAGTTACCTCATGGGTAAAATAGGTATTATACTCCCCACAATTCCTGCATCATAGTGTTGCTGTGAGACTCAGATTAGATGTGCTCTATGGAAGACTTTATAAACTTTACTGAATCATATAAATATCAGTTATTATTCCCTATGAAATTTACCCCCCTTTGTCAATCTATAAAGATTTGTTGTTACTGTAAATGTCTACCATGTTCCAGGTACTGCATTGGTTATTAGACTGCCTGACTGGATAACTTTTTCATGCCATCGATTTTTCCTCTTGTCTAGCTGGAAGCCCAGATCCTTATACTACTGTGAAAGTTTTCATTCTGTCACTTTTTAATCTATAGACTTCTCTTCTCTCATGTTTCTCTAATCACTTTGAGATGATTGGCCTAGAAAGCAATGTTGATACTCATGAGGAGTCAGAAATCTTCTAAAGAATTCATATCGACTGCAGAAATGGGGAATTTGCAAGGAAATTCCAAGTCAGCAAATAAGAAGACCCTTACCAGGTAGCAAATGACTGCTTTGATGATAATTTACAGAAGGATGCTCCAGAAAGACAAAGGACTACAGAGCTGTTGCTGGTTATGAGCAGAGCAGAGGAGGCAGGTGTCCAAGACAGAAAAGAAAGGGAAGACAAATGGAGTCACTGATCCATTTTCCACTGATAATTGGAATGGGCTTCATTAGCATGCACTGGACTGAAGAAGCCTCTATGGAGGTGCTGGATTTCCCACAGAGAATGGAAGGAAATGCACATTCTAGAGCCAGAACGCCAGGTGATTTTGTAAGGGCCTTTCTTTGAATGGGTTTTATGGAAGGGAATTTGGAGTTTGCCCCAGAGATCTCACAGGGCCTGGCATGAGCAGTTGAAAACCTGAAACCAAGAGTTAAGGGAAACTTGATCAAAGAACCTTTCCCCAGAGTCATTCAGTAGTGTGGAAAAGTCTATTCAAGTCAAAATCAGCAAAGCAGCTGATGGGGAAAAAAATAAACACAAAAAACAAACCAAAACACCTTCTGCCAAAAGGGGCTTCATTCAATGCCATGTAGTCAGAGTCTCCAAGAATTTTAAATTCTTGGAGAAGATCACTCCAAGGCCATAGAGTATACATTATAGGTGTAAAAGGGGCAGCAACTCTCTCCCACTCAAGAATCATGAAGGAGAAACTGTACAAAGCATGTCATCAGGAATAGTACAGTGACCAGTCTTTCAAAAAGAAACATAAAGGGTAACCCATGAGTGGGGACTACAAGTGCTCAATTGATAGTCATATGATGTGAAGGGATCTCAAGGAAGGGCACCAGTATGTGAGGGTCTCCTTTACAGAGGCATTGCAAAGGATTGATGGGAAGGCATGTATGGATAATCCACACACAATGAGAAGCTATGGTGAGGGAACAATACTTCCTGTTATAGAGAGTGGCCATACTAATTTCAAAGAGTCATTAATCATGGAATGAGTAGTGATGGTAGTAGGAGTAATAGTTGTTGTAATAGTAATAGCAAGAGTAAAAATAATGACAATAGTACTAGTACTGCCAGTAGTACCAATAGAAATAGTATCAGTAGTAGTAGACAATAGCAGTGCAGTATCACCAGAATAATCAACTCGTAGAACCTTCTCTTCACAGTCACTTTGTGAAGGAAGTAATGGAAGTATCATTATTTCCATTTTACAGAGGGGAAAAATTGAATCAAAAGTGAAAATTTCTTTATCTTCATGACCTGATTTCTCTCAGAGAACAGCTTTAAAAAAGAGTTGTGGGCTAATGTACTTCATATTGTATAAGTTTATGTGCTTCAAATGTTTGAGAAAAGTTTTTATTCTTCTGTAGGTTTAAACATGACCTTTACATTTAAGTTTACCCTGTGAATCTGCTTATTCACTCATTCATTTGTTTGTTAATTCATTTGTTAATTTGTTTGTTCATTTATTAGTTTGTTCATTCCTTCAGTTCATTCATTAGTCTTCATTGCTACTATTGCTACATACAAGGCATTGTGCTAACCAGGAAGTAGCGATAAAAAACTAAATAAAACAAGCCCTGCCCTCGAGGAACTTATATTATATAGAAAAAATAACATGCAAACTGAAATATGCAAAATATATACAAAGAAGATGCCAAGTAATTAGAGGTATGAACACTAGCAGTTGCAGGAATCTAGGAAGATCTGTAGGAGGAGGTGGCATTTAATTGGAACCTTGAAGGAAAGTAGGGATCCAATGACGCAGAGATGAGAAGAGAGAGCATCATAGCCATGAGAGACCCTTTCAAAGCTCCTTTTGCATGCTTTCATCAAACCAACTTCAGCCAGAGTCAGAATTAATGAGCTTTCCCTCCAATGTGTGTTATGATTATTCATAAGCCCATAAAATGGAAATGGCATGATTGTAAGTTCTTAATAACTGGATGACTTGGATACATTTGTTTGGGCCATAGATACTCCATAGGGAAAGATGAGGTATTACAATTGGTAATTCAATGAAGGTTGGAAGCAACAGAAATTGGAAGCTTGCTGTTTGAGTGCACGAGTGCTTCATTTTAACAGAATAATGGAGGTCTCAGGTTTCATTTCTGGGCACTGATGGGCTTTTGGTGACCTGCAGCAGCAACCCCAACTCCCTTCCCACCCTTTGCTGGCAAATGCCTTGGATGTGTTGTCACTAAGCTAAGTCTTCAAGGATGTAGATGCCAACCAACCCTTGTAATATGGGGGGGGGGGGCGGTTATTGTCCTTGTTACTTGTTTTGTTCTCTCCCTCCCAGCACCAGTTTCCAAGTAAGCTGTCTATTAGAGTCAGAATAAATATTGTAGAATGTCAGAGTGGGAAGGGATCTTAGAGGTAAGAAATCCTCCAAAGTTATCCTTACCCAGGAAGACCTGAACAAGGATCCCCCTGCCAAAGAGACAAGTATTTATTCAAGCTTCTCTCAAAAGGTAACTACCATCCAAGGCATCTCATTCATCTTTTGATGTAACCCTAGTTCTTAGGCAGGTTATGTTGTTATTTTGTTTTTATTTCAAAATATCAGAGTTAGAAAGAAGCTCAGATTCCAACTAGTCCAACCCATCCCTTAAGAGAAATCCCTTCACAAGGCAAATGAAATATTCATTCAGTCTTTGTTTCAAGTCTTCCATTGACTGAGTATCCACTATCTCAAGAGGCAGCCACATTCTAGTTTTGGATAGCTGCCACTGTAAGAAATCTTTCCCAAGATTACATTTCTCCCTTTGAAATTACCTAGTAGTTTTGCCCTCTGGAGCTGAGCAGAGAAAGTCTAATCGCTCCATTTAACTACTTACAGAGTATAAGATAGCTCTAATATCCTATCAACCCCTCTCCCATGTGTTGATAAGAGATCTTATATGTCTGGCAAAGGTCTTCTTCTTTACAGTATTACTGCTGTAAAAACTGTTTTTCTGGTTCTACTTATCTCACCATGCTTTGGTTTATACAAGTTTTCCCAAGTTTCTCTGACACCATCCCCTTCATTCTTCCCCAGTAATGAAACAATATATAGGACAATATCACAAAAGAAATCTATTACATAGGGCATCAAGGTGGCATGGTGGATAGAGTTCTGTGCTTGGAGTTGGGAAGACTCATTTTTCTGAGTTCAAACCAAGGTTCAGTCTTAACTCTTCCTTTGTTCATATTACTTTAGATGGAGAATCAAAATTAAAAGAGGAATGAGAGAGGCATTATCAAGACAGGGTCACTAGGAGCTGAGATTGCATGAGGAGGGCAAGAGAGAGGGAAAAGTCTAAGATGATATTGAGGTATTGAGCTTAAGTGACCATAGAATTGAGATAAATGCAACTGAGGTTTAGCAGGAAATTTGCTGAGTGTGAAATCAGAGGACCTGGGTTTGACTTCTAGTACCTTATTTCCTTCCTTTATAATCCTGAGCAAATTATTCCCTCTTGCTGGATTTTGGTTAATTCATCTTCAAAATAGGCAGAGTTGGGACTAGATAAACACCTAAAATCCTTTGCAGTTCTGAATTTATGATCCTGTGGTCCATAGTCTTCCATTTTTGAAGTCCAGGAATGAAGGGTGGATAAAGAATTTAGCTTCAATCATTCTGTCTAAAGTGGAAATGTTTGGAAGTCATTAGAGGACTGACTGATCAGGCTTGGAGTTGTAGACTGGAAATGGAAATAACAAAAATCATACTTCATTTTCCATCAGAAACTCTGTTTGACTTTTATGCTAAGAATATCATATCCTACCCCACGGTTAGCTGAACATGGGAATCCCCAAATATATTGACTCAAGTTTTGACACTCAATAACTTTCAAACACATCCTCAAATGTCTCTCCCTTTTGATTGAAGGGTTGTAGCACAAAGCACTATACTCCTACCAAAACCTTCCTTTGTAGAGGGCTCAAATCTTCCAGGAGACTCCTTTTTCCATCAGCAACTTGGATTTCACTTGACAGAACACCATGCCAGGTCCCCAAGTACTTCCTAGTTGATGCTCTTTTACCTCATCCTTTTCAATTTGCTTTTGTAAGTTTTTTTTCTTTCCTGATTAGGTTTGAAGATTTTGGTTTTAGCCCCAGGGCAGCCCGGACCAGCCAAGGCTGGAGCATTCAGGAGAGTGGATCACCAGCAACTGTGGTAGTTTGCAGAATTATCAACTCAGAAATGCCAAAGACAAAGTAAAAGGTCAGTGGAACTCTCCTGGATTTGGGGGGATAGTGTACCTTCCAGCATCTACCCCCAGAGCAAGAAGTGGTAGAAGCTGTCGCACTGCAGCTGCCTCCATGTGGCTGCTTCAGAGGTAATGGCCTGCAGACTGTAGTGGGGGGGGGCAAGCAACCATTCAGAATTCTTGCATTCTTGCCTCAACCTGCCTGGATCTGGATCATGGTCTTGGGTGGTGGTCCTGAGGTGTGTGAACAGTGAGTCAAAGCTAGTAGGGGCTGTAGAGACAGTGTCTTCCTAATGGCTCTGGCAGCTGTGAAAATCCCAGCAATTTGGGACAAAGCTCCCCACTCTGGAAGCAGAATTCTACTATGGCAAAGAGCTCAAAAGTCAAGTAACTGACTGGCAACATGAGCAAGCAGAGGAAACACAAGAGAAATGAGAATGATGCAAGAAAATCATGAAAAGAGAGTCAATTACCTGACTGAAGAAAACAACACTTTAAAGAATAGACTAACTCAAATGGCAAAAGAGACCCAAAAAGGCAATGAGGTGAAGAATGCCTTAAAAAGTCGACTTTGCAAGATGGAAAATGAATTTCAAAAGTTCATTGAAGAGAATCATTGCTTCAGAGTTAGATTGGAGCAAATGGAAGTTAATGACTTCATAAGAAATCAAGATACTGTTAAACAGATCCAAACAAATGAAAAAATAGAAGGCAATTTGAAATATTTCATTGAAAAAACAACTGACCTGGAAAATAGATCCAGGAGAGACAAATAAAAAATTACTAGACTACCTGAAAGCCATGATCAAAAAAAGAACCTAGAAATCATTCCTCAAGAAATTCTCAAGGAAAATTGCCTGATATTTTAGAACTAGAGGGCAAAATAGGAATTGAAAGAATTTACCGATCACCTCTTGAAAAAGATCCCAAAAAGAAAACTCCTAGGAATATTATATTCAGCTTCCAGAGTTCCCAGATAAGGAGAAAATATTACAAGCTACCAAGAAGAAACAATTTGAATATTGTGGAAACACAATCAGGATAACACAGGATCTAGCAGCTTCTACCTTAAGGGATCTAAGGGCTTGGAATATGATATTCTGGAGGTCAAAGGAACTAGAATTAAAACCAAGAATCACCTACCCAGTAAAACTGAGTAAAATATTTCAGGGGAAAATATTGTCATTCAGTGAGGTAGAGCACTTTCAAGCATTCTTGATGAAAAAACCAGAGCTGAATAGAAAATTAGATATTCAAATACAAGAAGCATGAGAAGGTGAACATGGAAAAGAAATCTGGAATTTAAAGTTTTTAAAATAAAATGTTTAGAAATATATATATATATATTATTATTATTTAAAAAAAAAAGAAATGAGGAACAGATGGACTTCATGATACCCTGGAGAATCTTATATAACCTGATGCTGAGTGAGAGGAGCAGAACCAGGCAAACTTTGTACACAATTACAGACACATCATATGTGTGACAACTAACTTGGATAGACTGGACTCCTCTGAACAATGCAAGGTTGTAAGACCACTCCGAAAGACTCATGATGGGAAGAGCTATTCACATCCAGAGAAAGAACTACAGAGTCTGAATGCAGATTGAAGCAAACTACTTGCTCTTTCTCTCTTTTATTTTTTCTTTCTTCTCTCTCATTGTTCACTCCATTAGTTATCATCCTTCTTTACAACTTGACTAATGTTTAATGTGAAGGCATTTGTAGATTCTATATTAGACTGCATGCCACCATGGGGGGTGGGGGGAGGAGATGGAGAGGGAGAAAATTTGAAACTCAAGGGATCGTGGAACCGAATGTTGTAAAACAAAAGTAAGTATATAAATTTTAAAAAGGTATGAAAATTTTTAAAAAATGGGTAGGTTGGACTGAATGATCCATGTTGTCCCTTCCAGATCGATATCTCCAGCATTCTGTCTCAGTTAGCAACCATTCCAACAGAACTACTTTGATTAAAGTCTCTCTGAAAAACATAGCTTTCATCATCCTCTTTTTCCCCCACAAAAAGATGATTCAATTTTACCTTCTTCTTTTTTTGCCTCATTTCCTCATCTTTATCTCTTAAAGAATAATAGCAATATCTTAATTCAATTGCAATAATTTGAAGTAAAAAAACCACTCACCATTAATCTTGGAGTGACAGTGCTTTTTTGTAATTAAACTCTCAAGATTTGTAATTCTCTACCCAGAGAGATTCTTTTCTTTGCTGAAACTGCCTGTCCCTCTGGCATTTATCTGATAGAAATTGTCTTTGCCACTTGAGAGGAATAACACCTCATTTTTCCAATGGCACCCTCCTCTCCCAGTGTGAGTGTGCCCAGAGTCAATAAATTTTATAATTCAGGATCTCTAGGCCTTAGTCCCATCTCTGGTGACTCCTCCCTTCTCTTCATCCTTTCCCTTCTTCCCTCAGTCACTTCCCCAGTACTGTTTCTGCATTCCTCTAATACATTAGGGGAATGTATTCCCCTAGATTCAGTAATAAATAGATGGGTTTTCTTTCCCCCTTCAACCACTTGTCTTTGGTGGATTGGATCTGAACTCAGATGACCCAGTTCAAGGCCCAGCTTTGCTACCAACCCGGATGGCCTCAAGTAAGTCACTTAACTAGTGATTTGTTCCTGTATCATACAAAACTTTACTGAATTTCAGAGCAGGAAGGGATCATGGAAGCTATTCAGGCCAACCGATTTCAGAAAAAATTCCAATCTACAACACATGCAAATGGTCACCTAGCCCTTGGCCAATGGTCTTCAGGGAGAATGAACTCACCATCATGCAAGGCAGCCCACTGTGCTCACAGAGAGCTGCAATTTTGAGGACATTCCTCTCCAAATCTGCCTCTTCCATGTCTCACCATTGATCCCAATTCCCTCAGCCTCTCCTTGACTTAGTGTTCTCATCTATAAAACCAAGGAGTTTAACCACACAATCTGTGAAGTTCCTTCTAGCTCTCCATGGCACGACATTTGTCAAATGCTTTGCAAAACTGAAAACACTATTTAAAGGATTATGCTGATCAGCCTCATCATCATCATCTCATCATCTTCATCATCATCATCATCTTCATCATCATCATCATCATCAAACTCTGGTCACCAAATAGCCAAAAGAATGAAACATTGAGCTCCCACGTTTCTGTTTGCCAGAAGACTTTTATCTGTTAGTGTGTCTTTACTCATTGCCTTCCTGAGTAATAACTTTGCCCCTAATTTTATTTGAATATGTTGATTCTTTCATGTTTATTTGTGATCCACAGTGTGAAACAGTGACTAATTTAAACTGTAGTGTTGATAAACAAATACACAAAATTAACAGATGTGTTTTGTGGATGTGCCTAATCACAATAGTGCCATCGATGACAGAGGGAACTGGTAAAGAATCCCAGGCAAAAGGGTCCTTGTGGATGAGCTGCTCCCCAAGTCTTCATTTTACACGCATGAGAATTAAGGCAAGAATAGTGGAGTGACCTACACCACATCACCTACCTGAAATCATACACTGTTATGTACCCTAACTTCCAGTCTCGTCTTCTTACCTCCCTTGTCTATCTCTGTTAAAATATGAGAAGGCATTGACCATGGATATTGAATCAAGAAAGAAAGTATTATATACCTCAAATTTTCCCTCACCTTTTAAAGGGAAACATAAGTATTTCCAACCCCTCCCAATTTTAAAAACTCTCTATCTATGCATAACTAATACACAAGCAAGACCCAGACATGAAAGGAAGGATTCATGAACCCCATCACCTTTCACTGAATAATTTTGGAACTCTAGGAAAATAAGCATTAGGAGTATCTTTTCCTGAATGACATCCTTTCAGATGGGAAGTATCCCTTTTCATCTGGTTATCAGTATGGAGATAGTTCAGATCTGAAATTCTGAGAGGATTTTGGCAGCAAGCAGAGCCCAAGGATCTTCCTGTAACATTTGATTTTGTAAAAAGTGGGGAACTAAATGATTTCCAAGATTCCTCATAAGACTAAATCTATGATCCTATAAACCTGAAAACACGCTTCTGTTGAAGCGCATCAGGGATTTGTGCTTGACCCTGTGATGTCCAAAATGTTTGCTTCAAATCTGGAAAGTTATTGTTCAGTCATTTTTTAGTCACATCTGATTCTTCATGACCCCGTTTTCAGTTTTCTAAGCAAGGATACTAGAGTAGTTTGTCATTTCCTTCTCCAGCTCATTTTACAGATGAGAAAACTGAGGCAAAGAAAGTGAAATTAATTGCCCAGGGTCACGTAGATAGTAAACATTTGAGACTGGATTTGAACTCAGGGAGATGAGTGTTCCTGACTACAAGACTGGCACCCTATTACCTTTGACTGCATTCAGAAAGAGATCATGTCCAGAATGAGGGAAATGGCCATTCCATTCATGCCATTTACTTCTGGGTAGACCCCGAGGCAGTAGTGCATTTAGTTCTGAGGCATTGTTAAACTGTGATGTGCCCATAGGAAGAACAGAATGGAGAGAGGGTTGGCCATCATGCTATACAAGAATCATTTGAAGGAGCTAGGGAATTTTCAAATGAGCCTTGTTTTGGGAGTCCTCAGAGAACAGAATTAGATACAATGGGTAGAAGCCCATTTAAGCTTCATGTAAGGAAAACCTTAAAAAACTTAAATACAATTAGAGCAGTCAAGTCAACAATCATTTATTAAGCACCTACAAGATGCAAACACAGGATAAGTTCTGTGGTTAACAAGAAAGGTAAAAACAAACACATAGGGCAGCTAGATGGCACAGTAAATAGAGCACTGGCCCTGGAGTCAGGAGGATCTGAGTTCAAATCCAGCCTCAGACACTTAACACACCAAAAAAAAAAACCCACCCTGACCATGTAACCTTGGGCAAGTCACTTGCCCTACCAATTGCCCTACCTTCCCCCCCCTCCAAAAAGCAAAAAATCAAAATAAACAAACACACAAACAAAACTGGTCCCTGTTCTCATGGAGCTCACAGATTATTGGAAAAGACAACATGAAAATGATTATGTATAAATGAGATTTATACGGGACAGATTGGATATAACCAACAACGGGAAGGAACTAGGGTAAAGGGGACATGGAAAAGGCTTCCTATGGAAGGTAGGGTTTTAGCTAACACTCAAAGAAATTCAGAAAAAATCAGAATGCAGTGACAGTGAGGGTGAGCATTCCAGGGAAGGTGCATAGCCATTTGAAATGCATTGATTTAGGAGGTGGGTTATCTTAAGAGAGGAACAGCAAAGAGTTAAGAGTTATTGAGTTATAAAGGATATGAAGGGGAGCACAGAGCATGTTACATATTAGGCCCCTAACAAATGTTTCTTTATTATTAAGTAAAGTATAAGAAGATTAAAAAGGTAGGAAAGGACCATGATATTAAGGATTTCATATTTGCTACTCTAGGCAAGGTGGGGAGGCGGGCACTGTGATTTATTGAAAAGAGAGGCAAAAGGTAAGATGTTTCCTTTAGGTTTAGAAAAATGGAAGAGGCCTGCCTCAGGAGGTGGTAGGTTCCCTTTCACTGAAAGTCTTCAAGCAGAAACTTAATGACTATTAGTAATATAACAGAAGGAATTCTTGGTCAGCTAAAGGTAGGGCTAGGCCACCCATTCCATCTGATATTCCAAGGCTCTGAAGCTGAAATACATGAAAATATGGATCAATTCTCTGCTACTTGTGCTAATTTTGCACTAACAATGAACATCAAGAAAACACAGGTGCTCCATCAGCCACCACCATACCATTCATACATAGAACCATTGATTACAACAAATGGAGAAGTTTTGAATGCTGTGGATAAGTTCACTTACCTTGGTAGTGTACTTTCCAAGGATATACACACTGATAATGATGTTGACACATGTATTGCCAGAACTAGCTTGGTGTTTGGGAGGCTCCAAAGGAAAGTACGGGAGAGAAGAGGTATTAGACTGACTACCAAACTGAAGGTCTACAGTGCCATTTTTCTGACCTTACTGTCATATATCTGTGAAACCAGGACAGTCTACCAGTGCCATGCCAGGAAATTGAACTGCTTCCATTTGAATTGTCTTAGGAAGATTCTGAAAGTCACCTGGCAGGATAAGGTGTATGACATTGAGGTCCTTATTTGAACTAAACTGCTAAGCATACAGACTCTGCTTCAGAGAGCACAATTCCTATGAGTTGGCCACATTGTTTGAATACAAAATTTATGCTTGCCAAAAAGACTGTTTTATGAGAAACTCATACAGGGCAAGTGCTCACATGGTGGTCAGAAGAAGCGATACAAGGACACTCTCAAGGTCTCTCTCAAGAACTTTGGAATTGACTGGGTGACACAGGATACCCTGGCATAGGACTCTCAGTGTGGCATGCCCACATCAGAGAAGGTGCTGTTTTCTATGAGCAAAGCAGAATTGAGACAGATCAAAGGATACGCAGGATGTGCCAATTTAAAGTATCCTCCCCAAATGTTCACACATACTATTTGTGCCCGACCTGTGGTAGAGCATTCCAAGCTCTTATTGATCTGATCGGTCATAGTCAGACTCATCGAAACTTGACTCTAGCATAGTGAAGCCGTTTTGGTCCTGTTTGAGAATGAAGAACAACAAACAAAATTGCCTTGGCTAAGCCTACTCAACAAATCATCAAAAATTCAAGGGTTCAGACCCAGGTCCTCTGGCTCCCAATATAGGACACTTCTCAAAACACCATGATTTCCTCTCCGTTTTCTCTGACACTCTATAGTTCTATAGTTCATTATAAGGTCCCTTTTAATTGGGCTGATTGGTTAGTTAGAAATCTTGTAATGCACTCTTTAATGTTAGTAGATAGTGTCCTGCTGGAGGGCAGGGACTATCTAAAGTTTGCCTCTATATCGCAATTGCCTAACACAGTACACACAACAGAGTAGGTACTTAATAAATGCTTGATTGAGTAATTATTCATTCAATGACCATTTGTTAACTTTCTACTATGTCCAGAGCCATATGTAGGGCATTGAGAGAGATACTGACTTTCATAATTTGATCCCCCATATCTCACTTATTAGATCTTCCTTCCACCACCAAAGAGCTGAATGTCTGCATGTCTTCTCCTCCTGTATGATTCTTATCCTTGTCTTAGCATAGATCACCCCCACAAGAGCATTCAAAATGGCAGAGGTCATCCTTGAATGTTTTCATTGAGATGATATTGGGAACCACATAACCCCTGAGCTGTTCAGCCACTCTATCTCTTACTCTCATCATAAGGCAAGCCCACTTCACTTTCCAGACCTCAGTATCTTTTAGGCCACTTCTTATACAAAGAGAAATGATACCTCCCTTCCGTCAAAGTGGGACCATTTATACAAGAAGTTCTGAAAGTCTTAGTGGGTACCCTGCAAACAATGCCATCTCCACCACCCATGTTGAAACAAGTGCTAAGAGACATACTTTCAGTCCAGCACATATTTGTTAAGTACATAGTGTATGTGTGTGTGTGTGGGGAGAGTGAGACATTTGCACTGGTGGAAGATGACAGACAGATGTGATAAATATCATACAGAATGTTAGATTCCTGGGGTCAGGCATTGCTTCATTTTTGTCTTCACCCCAGGCTTACCCCAATACTTTAAAACCAGCAGTTGCTTAATAAAGGCCTTTTGAACCTCTAGCATAATAAAGTCATGATATTCTGTGAGGCTTCAGAAGAGAAAGAGACCATAGAAAAGACCATGAGGACTGCCATATGAAGGAAAGATTTATTTTGTTATTTTTGATCCTGGGGAGCAAAATAAGGCGTAATACAGAATTCAGTAATGAAAAGACAGAGATTAGGCTTCCAGTAAGGAACTTCTTCCCAGCAAGGGGAGCTATCCTAAAACGGAGTGGATTGAGTTGAGAATCCCCCTTATGAAAAGATTTTGGGAAGGACTGGATGGCTGCTTGTAGCCTATTTTGTGGAGATTCTTTGAGAAGTATAGGTTGAATCAAATAGCTACTATGGTCCCTCCTAATTCTGTGATTCTGTGAGATTTTTTTTTATGATAGGATCTGAGAAGGCTTCATGGAAGAGGTGGCATTTGACTAAACTTTGGAGGATGGGCAGGGTTTTAATAAGCAGAGGTTAGTGGAAAAGCAGTTCCTGCCCATGGAAGAAGGCATGGTATAAATAAAGTTCCTAAGACAGAAAAGCACAGAACACAGAACATAACACAAAAAATTACAAGTCATCTTTATTATGATACCATCCAAGAAACGCCTGTTATATATTCTGGGTTATTAAAGCATTGAGTTAAGACTAGGTGAATATAGGGTCTATGAAAAACATGGCACCACCAAATATCATTGCAAAAAAAGAGTCATTAGAGCAATGCAAGCTGAGAGCTCTCTGAGTTCTGAAGGGGAAGACCATTATGGATAAGGCGGATCAGGGATGTCTTCCTGGAGGGGGTGGTATTGAAGTCAGGCTTTAACTACAGAAGATGGGAGAGAGAGAACAGCCTGAGCCAAGGTAGAAAGACTGGAAGAACACAGAACATGGTCAGGAGGCAGAGAACTGTCCAACTGATTTAGAGTGGGGGATTTATAAAGGTGAATGATACTAACTAGGGCTAGAAAGGTAGTACCAGATGCTTATGGAGAGCCTAGAATGCCAGACAAAGGAAGGTGCCCATATCTTACACAGTAGATCTTTGAGCAGTGGAGGATATGAAAGTATTTATACTTCAACACTTTAATTATTGTCTATATGATACAGATAACAACAACAAAACAAACAAGCAAATGAAAAAAAAAACCACATCATTCTCTTGGAGTATATAAAGGACAGATTGAAGGCAGGAAATATCTACCTGGGAGCTATTATAATAGTTCAGCAGGATAATGGGAATTAAGGTCTATACTAGATGAGGTGACAGTGGGAAGAGAGAGGGGATGGATTTGAGAGATACAGCAAAGATGAGGCAAAATGTAAAAGAAAAAATAACACTAGACAATGAACATATGAAATCAAACTGGAGATGATGCTTGGAGACAAAATTCCAGAGGGCTACAAAGGCCAAATGAAAAGTTTGATCTTGAATCCCATAGACAATAGGGAGATATTGAAGATTTCTGAGAAGGACACTGGAATGAGAGTGATGAAAATGACATAATAGGAAGATCACAGGACCTTGGATTTTGATGGCACCTTAGAAGCCATCTGGTCCATCCCTCTCTTTCTATGAATCAGTCAGGAAGTCTGGTTTGGAAGCTCTGTGCTCTGATCTCACCTTTAGGGGGTTTCTTTCCTAAGCTGATCCTGTCAAGGGGTTATATTTCTACTGCCCCTCCTATTGCCTAGAAAATGTCCTCTGTCCAGAGCAATCCTCTTCCCCCGGGGACTTTCCCCACCCTCCCTCTTTCCCCACCACCTGACCATTGGTAACCCCTAGAGCCTGGGCCTCTGCAGACCATCCTTGATGCTGAGGCTAATGCAAGCAGAACTGGGAACAGTCAGCTCTTGGGTCCTCTTTGTGTCTCTTCAAAGAACATGACGGCACTCAGACTAAATCAATAAATACATGAAATTACATGAATGCCTTCCTTGAACCAGACTCTTTCTTTCCCCATGATCATTGTCAAATATTTACTCAGAGCTGAGACTACTTCAAAAACTCTTTCTTTGGCTGAGAGATGGGATGGGAAACAGTGATTTGTGTCACTGCCATGATGGAGAGACTGACTCTCAACCACCTCAAGGCAGGATGTGAAGCCCAGCCCTGACACTTGTCATTTTTCAAAGAAGAATAGTTCCCATTTCTTGGTATACAAAGGTCCATATGACACTTTCCTCCATAAATCCATCAAGGCCTAGAAAGATCAAAGGGCTTGTCTGAGAGAAACTCAGGTCCAAAGGACACCATACTGCCACTCACCCCAAAGACTCTGCCTAGCCTTGTTACATGGGTGCAGGACAGGCACAACCAAAGAGATACATGTCAGGATCCTTGTGTCCTGGGACACTACCCACCATAGGAATGATACAGTTGGGCACCCAGGCTCAGAGACTCTGGGAATTCTGATTATCCTCAGTAACATCTGATCAGCAGACTGTTTCACCATTCTTCAGGTTCCACTTTCATAGAAGTACAATATTTGAGTAGATATTCTTGAAGCATTTTTCAAAAGCATTAGACTTGAAATTAGGAGACAGGTTCAAATCTCACCTCCCATCTTATGATCAGGATGTCTATTTCAAAAAAGACCCAGACCTGACTTATCTGTGAACAACTGGCATTCCCTTACTAGAAAGGAAGCTACTTAGAGCGAAAGGCTTTCATTTTTTTTCAGCCAAAATTTCTTTAAATTCTTTTTTTTTTTTTTAACCATGGCTCACATTTTCCCCTGCATTCCTCCCTTCCTGCTCACTACTTCACTTTTTGATTTTGTATCCCCAACTCCCAGCACAGGAGCAGACACACAGTAGGCACTCAATAAATGTGTGTTACCAAGCATGTGATGTTTCTCATTTGTTTATTGGTGTCTGTCGGTCCATCCTAAATCCCCTCCTCAGCAGGAAGCTCTCTGAAGACAAAAGTCATATTTCCTACATTTCTCTCACCCTATTCCTTTCATTCTCAGGCCAATATCACAGTCCAGAGTAGAAGCCTAATAAATCTTATCAATTGATTGAAATATCTATTTCCAATTCTTTTACCTGTGTATCCAATCCCGTGGAAGATGCTATGAGCCTGACAAGGCAAAGAGTGAACAGAGTACTTGCCACCGGCAACCTTGGCATCATGTTGGGGAAGTAAGACTTACCCCATGGAACCATTGGCAAGCAGAAATGAATGAGTCTGATTTATACACACACACACACACATGCACACATACACACACACATGTACCATATACATGTACACACTCATAAGCATACACAGTCACAAGCACACTCACACACAGATACACACACTCACATGTGCACACATGCACACCTACCCACATGCACACATACTCGCAAGCACACACAAGCACATGTGTACACACATACCCCTCAAAAGAGGTGGGAAGGCACTTTGAGTATTATTTTGCACTGAAAAGAATGGAGTCTAAAATACAGAGAATATAGCTTGGCTTTGTTTAATAACCAAAAATCACCTGTCAGACAGTGGCTTAGCCCTCTTTTGTCCTTCCTGACATGTTTCTCTATAACTATAATTATTTTAAAAAAATTCTCCTTCCCCCACATGCCCACAGTCACATTTCTAACTGAAACAACATCTGGTCAAAAAAGTATAGCCAGGCCTGGAGAGCTTAGGAAGAGTCCAAACTGAGCTGTTTTAGGGACATTTATTGTCCCCTAAAGCTTGAAGTGATCTGCCAAATAATCTTATTCTAATTGGCAAGTCTGCCTTCACAAAGAAGACAATTTGGGGGAAGCAACAAAGCAGGTTGTAATTCAGGGATCCTGCATGTAGCTGTGAGTGGAGAGCCCAGGATCCCTGATGAATCTTCCTTCAGGGGTGATGTATGTATAATTTCAAGACAATATATCACTCTGGGAGCACAATTACCTTTACTAATTATATATTTTTCATGAGATTTTAGGGAATTTTTGAGAAACCTATGATTAAGCAGATAATTAGTCTAATTGATCGTTTTCAGCTATCAAATGAGAAACAACTTGAAGATGTCAGGGGTGAAGAACTGCAATGGAAATGTACATTTTTAAACAAATCAGATAATTATATTTAATCTTTTTCTTTATTATTGTATCAGGGTGATTTTTTTTATTCTATTAGGTAATTCCAGAGTTCAAGATTTGGTGTAACTTAATTAGAAAATTGTGGGCTTTACATTTGGGATCTTGTGTTTATACTCAGCAAAATCTGTAGCACCAAGGCTTGATGGGAGTTCAGTCAACACTGATCCCAGGTGATGAGGAGAGGCTGAATAAGACCTGGGCTCTCACTACTCATCAGCTAGCTCACCAACACTCCTGGTGTTGAAAAGACAGGTCAAAGAGGATTTCCTATCTCCTCTTCACATCCAAAAGACTTGAAACATTATCTCCATCAGTCACAGGGAGTCACATCATGCTGAAAGTTAATAGGAGATTGAATTTCCAGCTAATAGGGATCTCAGAGATGATCTTGCCCAATCTCCATATTTTACGGAGAAGGAAAGTGAGACTAGGGAAAGTGAAGTGACTTCTCCAATGTCACATAGGTAGTAAATACATGAGGTAGGATTTGAACTCAGGTCCTCTGCCATCATAGTCACGATGACCCTTATGCCATGCTGTAGTCAATATCATGGTTGTTTGTGTACATATCTCCTCCCCCATGTTAGACTTGGAGGTCCTGAATGTGAGAACCATAGTATCTTTTACCAAGAGTCAGAATTCTGCCATATAAGAGTTTGAGATTGCAGTTTAGAATTCTGTATTTGGCATCAGCCCAGGAAGCTCATCAATCCTCATACCATACCATTCCTTAATTCATTGATCCACCCATGAAATATGAAATTAAGCATAGTACTGAGAGTGATAAATAACGGAATGAGAAAAGTACCTCTTAGGTTGTTTCATACATAGAAGGTGTTGGAAATTAACCTTTCTGAAAAGAGATATAGAATTTTTTTAAGAATATGTCTTAACTAGGAGAGAATAGACTGGGGAGGGGGGACACACTGGGATGGCTGTTTTGGGGCGGTGGGTCAGGGAAAGAGGGGGAGAAAATATGTAACTCAAAATCTTGTGAAAATGAATGATGCAAACTAAAATAACCAAGGAGATTAAAGATAAAAAGAAATATATTTTTAAAAATAAGTGCATATATAATATAAATATATGTTAAGCATTATATATGTGTGTATGTATGTTGGTATTTCTAGCAGCACATTTTGCATATCAAAAACCAGAAACAAAGTATACAAAAATCAATTGAGGAATGCCTAAACAAATTATGGATTATGAGGGCATTAGAATGTGCCATAAAAACAATTACTATGAACAACATGGAAAGAGAAGTCTGCGAAGACTTATATGAATAGAGGCAAAGTGAAGCTAAGCAAGGAAGACAACTAAAAACAGTAATGTAAATGGAAAGAACAAAGTAGAATCCAAATGCTTGACAATTGTACTGACAAAGACAAACCCAGAAGCCTACATGTGAAAATTCCCTTCTGTCACTTTTCTACCAAGGCAGAGAGCCAGGGGTGGAGAACATTGCAGATAATTTCAGACTTTATAGATATGTTAGTTCTGTTAGTATCTCTTAGGCTTGCTAAACTGCTTTTTGTTCATCCTCTTTTTAAAAACCTTCATTACAAGAAATGGCCAGAGATTGGGAGCAATATATTTGGAAGGGAAGGTGATGATAGATAGATAGATAGATAGATAGATAGATAGATAGATAGATAGATACATAGATACATAGATACATAGATACATAAATACATAGATACATAGATACATAGATACATAGATACATAGATACATAGATAGATAGATCGATTTTAAAACAAAATGGTATGGCTATGAACAGTATCTTTTTACCCAAATCTGACTCCCATAAAACCTGAGTAAAATTTGTAACATTATAATAAATAACAGTGAAAAATGAGGTAGCAACATGGAAAGATTCAAATGTTTAAGAAATCTTTATTTGAATTGTTTAAAATATTCAAAAACATTCCCATTATATTTTATGAGGCAGGCTTTCTACAGTTGCTCCTCCAAAATTCTACCCTGATGTCTTCATCTGTCTAGGAGGGAATTCAGAAATTCTTATAGAATTTATCAGTTAAACACACTTTCCAGAAGCTTCTACCAAGATAGAAATTAAATTCAAGTCAGAAAATAGCTATCAAGTGTCTATAACGTGATGACACTATGTTAGGTATAAAGGATCCAAAATAAAAAGAATACAATATATATGAGATGGTTCATGTTACCAAGAAGCTCATATTCTAATTTGGGAAAATGACACATAGAGACAATTAGGCTGTAGGACAGATGGAAAACCCCAAAGTCCTAAGAATGCAGTGATGGGGCAGGTGGCAAGGCCCAGGCATCCTTAGAATATATCAGCAGATTAGATGATAGGATCGAGTGGTCTCAAGGGCATAGTAGCAGGGAAGATGAGATAAGACCTTGAGAACTTTAGGGTATAGTTGCAACACAGATAGTAAGGCCTGATAGCCCTCCATCCTACTGGAATATTGTTGTTAGTGACTCCTAGTACATGCAAGTGGTGTGAGCACCATGTTGTGTCTGGAAGCCCATGGGGCCAGAGTAGTCTGTGGTCAGAGGAAGAGATATAGGAAGACAGGAGGAAAGAGCTCTCCCTACTGGAAGTTCTTCCTGCTTAGATATATTAAGGGGATATGGGCCATCCAGGGATCATGGGAAAAGAATGATTTCATTAGAAAAATGTGGTGAGGCTGAATAATGGTGGGGCTCCACAAATAGGGAGCAGGCTGCAAATCTGAGAGGTTTTAGGGAGGTCAGTACCAGAAGACTTGGCAATGGTTTGCCTCCTTGAGTACAGTCCTAATGAATGGCTATTCTCTTGTCATCTGAGGACCAGTCTTTTGTACTATAACATCTACTACAAGCAAGTTGTTATGTAGTGGTGCATGGTTCCTATGAATCTGGGGGCCACAGTAACTCATGAAGTAGATAAAAAATGCTTAACAACATCCAGTCTTTTGTAGCCACTTCTGGGCCCACAGTGATGGTGGCTGAGTGTTTTGAAATAGGACATAGGATGCTCATAGGATGGTATAGGATATTGTTTAATTGCACAGGTCTTTACAGTCTAGACAAATAGAAATTTGACTTTTTGACATTAAGAATGCCCTCTTTTTCTAAAGTCTAATGAGGGACCCTTGCTCACAGAAGGTGCTTGCTAAATGTTTTCTAAAAAGTGGGAAAATGCAAGACTACTAGAAACATTTAGCCATATCCATATGAACATTCCACAAGAAATGGAACCAAACACTATAAAAAGCAATGGCTGCCAAAGAGAAGGACGATGCTTGGGTGCTCCTTGGACCAGCAAGCAGAGAGGCTGGTCAAGCACATTTTGTTATTCACTAAACAAGAGCAAAAGCCTTTATTCCATGGAACACTTAATCATCTCACCTTCAAGGGTCCATCATGTCAATAAATACCAGGCAAATAATTGTAGCTGATGCAAAGAGAGAAGAGACAGAGTGACAGCACCAAGAGCTTGTCGTCCTCGCCAGGAACAAGAAGGATTTCAAGTAGAGAGGAAGGCTAGAGATCTTTGCTTACATTAAGAATGGTAATGATGGTGCTACTGCCTTCTGCATGGTTCAGGACCTACTGGGAACACCATGCTCTATTCTGGGCTCCAGTTTTATGAAAGGCATCAACAAGAAGAAGATGAAATGAATTCAGAAAAGTTTGGGGAAAGATCCCAAGATCCTGAAGTATTGACATTGCTGAATAAACTCAAGGGATTTTTATCCTAGAGGGGAGATTTAGAGAGGACCTGATGGCAGTCCTCAAAGATTGGAATCAGACATTGGCTTCTCTCTGGAGGAGAGAATGAGGAATAATTGAGTAGGGGAGAGGGAGTCCTTAGAGTGACAAATTTTAGTCTGATAAAAATGAAATCTTTCTAATAATGACAGCTACAGAAAAGTGGAAAGGAAAGTCATAGGTTAATTCTCTTTTAATTTTTTTCCTTTATTCTGAAATTAAACATATAAAAATGAGTATTTCCATACACACAGCAGAACACAGTGAAAAGAAGATTCTATAGAAAAATGTGAATCTCCATTTCCTATTGCTTGCTTTGATTGAGTTCACTTTCACTCAAATTCTTTGCTCAATCCTTAAGGATGCTTTGACTTCTGAAGCAGATAGTGACTCATATTCTCTTAACTCCTACCTAGTCACATTTCTCTCTAATCCATATCATTCCCCCTTTTCTCTGTACTGTCAATAGCTCTCAATAGACCCCATCACAAACCCACAAATGACACCATCCAGATTATCCCTTCATAGCCTGGGGATAATTAACATTTCCTGTCAGGTAGGAACCCACTGGGGCATGTAACCATTCTCCTGTCAGGCTCCATCACTAAGGACTTCAATAGGTCACAGATAATAAAATCATGGGATGTTAATGCTGGAAAAGATCTTAAATATTTTCTAATCAGGTCCCAGTAATATCCAGAATTTCCCCTCCCTTATTCTACCAATACACAGCCTCCTAATTGGATATTCCTAAAGCACAGATCAGACTATGTTACCCCCATCTCTTAAGAAATGTCAGTGGCTCCCTATTGCTGCTAGGATACAATGTGTGGCATTTAATGTCCTTCACGATCTATTTTTCCAAACTAACTGTACAGTACTTTCCACAGCATACTGTATAATCCAGACAACTTCACTTTGAAATTCAGCTCAGCTGCCTTCTCCTTCAAGAGCCCTTTCTTGAAGCCCCAGTTACTTATTATGTGTATATAGCCTATATGTACTTATCTGCACTCATGCATAACCCTGGTTAGAATGTATATGCTGAGGCCACAGAGACGATGGGATTTCTGTCTTTATATCCTCAGAGTCTGGGAAAGAGCAGATGCTTAGCAATTGATTGTTCAAGATCTTGGTGCCATCTTCAACTTCTCATTCTTCTTGCTCCCCATAGCTAGTCATTTGCCAAATCTTGTCTTTTTTAGCTCTACAATATCTGTATCTTTCCTCTTCTTTTCACACACACACACACACACACACTCAAACACATGCCCTCCCTGCTTCCCTGGATGATTGCTATGGCATTCTAATTGGTCTACCTATCTCAGGTCTCTCTTCACTCCAATCCCATTCTCTATTCAGCTGCCAAAGCAATTTTCCCAAAGAGCAGGAATGGCCATTTCACCTCCCTACTCACCAAATTCCAGTGGTTCTCCATGACCTCTAGGACGAAGTCTAAACAACTCTATTTGGAAATGAAAACTCTTCAAAAATTGGTCCCATTTGACCTTCTGTTTCACTAAGACTTTGACTCTCCATGCAAACTCCATGTGATCTAGCCATACTCACCTCCTTGCTGTCTCTCACCTAGAATACTTTACCTGCTTTCCATTGGGAACATCCCTTGCCTGAAATGCTCTCTACTCTCTCCTCAATCTCTTAGAATTCTTGGTTTCCTTCAAGGCTCAATTTCCTATTTCCTTCAACACAATCTCACCTTCCCCAGGAAGCCTTTCCCAGGCTGGAGTAAAGATGGTGGCATAGAAGCAGGGAAACTCCATGGCTCCCCCCAAAACCACCTCAAAAACCTATAAAATATGACTCTAAACAAATTTTAGAGCTACAGAACCCACAAAGTGACAGATTAACAAAGCTCCTTCTGAAGGCAGCCCAGCAGGGTGGCAGGAAGGGTCCATTGCAACACACTAAGAGCTGAGTCCAGCCCTCTGTGAATCCCCAATTTTAGCCCCAGAGTAGCTTGGACCAGCCTCAGGTGGAGCATTCAGGAGAATGGATCACCAGCAGCTGCGGCAGTTTGCAGAATTATCAACCCATATATGCCAAAGCCAAAGTAAAAGGTCAGTGGAACTTGGCTGGATTTGGAGGGGATGGAGGAGCAGGATTGGCCCTCTGCCTCCAAAACCAGAAACAGTGGAAGTGGTGGCCCTGCAGCTACCTCCATGTGGCTACTCCAGAGCTCCTGGCCTGTAGATTGTAGAGGGGCCAAGGGACCATTCAGAAGCTAAGCACTATTGCCTTAACCTGCCTGGATCTGGACTGTGGTCTTGGGTGCTGGTCCTGAGTGTGTGACCAGTGAGCCAAAACTGGTAGGAGTTGTAGAGATGGCACTCTCCTAAAAGCTCTGGCAGCTACAAAAATCCCAGCAATTTGGGACAAAGCTCCCCATCTCCACCCTTGGAAGCAGAGTTCTATTGTGGCAAAGAGCTCAAAAGTTGAGTAATTGACTGGCAACATGAGCAAGAAAAGGAAGCAAAGCAAGTACAGCCATCCAACTTTAGATTCCTTTTTGGGTGACAAAAAGGATGAAAACATGGAACCAGAAGAAGACAACACAGTCAGAACTCCTGCACCAAAAGCCTCCAAGAAAAATATGAACAGATTACAGGCCATGGAGGAGCTTAAGAAGGCTTGTGAAAATTGAGTTAGAGAAAGTTCAGGAAAAATTTGGAAGAGAAATGAGAATGATGTAAGAAAATCATGAAAAGAGAGTCAACAACCTTACTGAAGAAAATAACACCTTAAAAAATAGATTAACTCAAGTGGCAAAAGAGACCCAAAAAGCCAATGAGAAGAATGCCTTAAAGAGCTGAATTTGCCAGATGGAAAAATAATTTCAAAAGCTCACT
>CM053585.1:373072285-373097024 GCA_028646515.1 Pseudochirops corinnae
CCAAGAAGCTTACACTCTAACACAGGAACATGAAATGTACACAGATGGTATGGTACAAGAGCCAACATTATAAGGTCAAGGAAGAAATTGAGAAAGGTGCTATGAGGAAACTAGAACCAAAAGAGATCACTTTTCCCAATGGTAAGAACCTGCGGGCCCTTGAGCAGGGTTATGATTTGATGAAAGTGGTATCATGAGGGTGACAGAAGACTTAACAAGAGACTGTCTGTCCTTTTAAAACACATTTAGAATAGTGTTGATGTGAAGAAGATGAGAAATTGAAGAAACATTGTACCTCTCGAAGGCCTGGAGGTAATCTTGAGCAAAGCCTGGAGGTTGACTTTTTGCCTTTTGGAGATATTTGTGCTGGTTATTACCTATTAACAGAATTAAAAATGTGCTAAGAAATTTTCCTATAACTTTATCACAATGTATGGGCATACCCTAAATCAATTTGAAATGAGCATAAGATGTTGGTAATTGGATGAGAGGCAGATGATGCCCCATAGGCAATGTCTTGCTATTGGGTGAGAATATCAAGGTACACTTCTTGAACTACATGTAAAAAGAGAAATTAATCTGTTGAATAGTGAGTAATTTTAGACTCAGGAATTCCTTATAGAAATAGATACTTGTGTCTGTATCTGAGGCCAGTATAGGAATGGAAAGTAAAGAGCAAGCCCATAGAGAAATCCCCTTTCCTTCTCCCCCAAAGTAGGAAGCAACTTCAAAGATCACATCCTCTTGTACCAGGGAAGAGCATTGGTTATGGACTCAAAAATGTTTTCCAGTAAACTGGAATTATGAGTTATCTTCTTTGCTATGATCCATGCACATGTAATTCACTCTCATTGTATTTTAAATTGAGTCCACTTTCCCAAGAATTTTGTGGGCAAAAGAAGAGAATGTGGTTTAGGGGTAATGTTTTAAGCCAATTTTGTGTTTTCAATTTCTCATCTCCAACAGTCTTTCAGACATCTGGAACTGGATGACCACTAGGCATTAAGCTCAACATGTCCAAAACTGAACTAATGATTTTTCCCTCAAACCTTCCCCCTCAGGCTCACATCCTAGGTGCTATATATATATATATATATATATATTGCAACATCTCCTGGCTATGTCCCCTTCTCCACTCTGACACTGACCCCACCCTGGTGCAGGATCTCCTCACTTCATGCCTGGACTATTGCAATAGTTACTCATCAGTCTACCTACCTCAAGTCTCTCCTTACTCCAATATACCCTCCATTAAGGCAACAAAGTGATTTTTCTAAAGTTCAGGTCCCACTATGTCATAACCCTCCTCAATAAATTAAAGTGGTGTGGCAACTAGGTGGCACAGTGAATAGAGCAGCGGACCTGGAGTCAGGAGTACTTGAGTTCAAATCCAGCCTCAGACACTTAACATTTGCTAGCCGTGTGACCTTCGGCAAGTCACTTAACCCCAAATTGCCTTCCCCCTCCAAAAAAAGCAAAGGAAAAAAAAAACACTAAAGTGGCACCTTATCAACTGCAGGATATAATACAAAATTTTCTGTTCGATGTTCAAAGTCCTTTATAACCTAGTTCCATCTTACCTTTCCAGTATTCTTACACCTTAGCCTTTACCACATACTCTTTGATCCAGTAAAACTGGCTTTCTGGTTGTTCCATCACCACTATACTCAGTCTCTAGCTTCAAGTCTTTTCTCTGGATGTCTCTCATGCTTGGAATGCTCTTCTTTCTCATCTCTAGCTATCGTCTTCCTTTCAGTTCCAACTAAAATTCCTTTTACAGGAATCCTTTCCCAACCCCTCTTTATTCTTCTCTCTATTAATTATTTTCTATTTAGTCTGTCTTCAGTATACTTTTACATATAAGTTTTCTAGTTGTTGCCTCTCTCATGGGTTGGTGAGTGTTATGGGAATCTGAAGATCTTCCCTGCCCCTAGGCCCTTTGCTAAAGTGGCTACATGACTCTGAGAACCTTCCATGATTTGAAAGCATACTCTGCCTTTTAATAGGCTGAATGTGGTCACGTGGAGCCTGTGGCACCAGGCTTGTTCTTCAGAAATGCCCATGCCTTATTACTTTGTGATTGGGCAGTGGGTCAGGAGGGCTATGACATTCTCCGAGCCAGTAGAAGGCTATATATATACCCTGATGTGAGGTTTTGCTTTGGGGCTCACTTTGAGAAGAGTTGTGTGATTTGGCCAGATGATCCTCTGGGAAGCCGTTGAGCCCCCCGGCTTTGGAAAACACAGATGTTGATGCTTCCCTCTTTGGTAACTGAATAGGTAACTGACGTAATGGTCAGACGGCTTGGAAGCCCATCTGCTGATCTGTTTCTCTGTTTGCTTGTAACTTGTGCTTATAACTTGTGTTTGTATTCTGTTTGCACTCTCTGAAGTTCAGGGTGCTGACTTTTCCCCCTGAACTAGTTAAATGATATACATTTGATTGATTAAAGTGAGATTGTTAACCCATTTTGAGTTGCTTTCCTTTAGAAAAGCAGATCTAAGAACCTGTGCTAGCAGCTGCCCTGGGTATGCTAGGGTGTTTGCTGATACAGTGAGCTCGTTGAAACCAAGGATTATCTTGTGACTCTTTTCTATCCTTAATGTTTAGCATGGTACCTGGAACATAGTAGGCCCTTAATAAATGTTTATTGACTGATTGACTATTATCCTTAACATATCTTCTTAGTAAATACCTTTTGTAAAACACAAATTAGTCTATTGGCTGATAATCAATGATAAATACACTGATAAGGGCTCATACATGATAAGCATTGCCACTAGAACCCTGAGGAAAGAAGCAATCAGCTGCTTTATGGTGATGCCAACCCACCAATCCATGCACAAGTTTGGGAAGTGACTCTGGAGGATGATTCATATTTTTAATACACTAGGATGCAATTTGTAATGGGTTGAATCTTTAGAAATCCCAAGAAGCTTTATTAATCCCCAGTCAATACCTCACATTCTGGAAACTGTTGAGGGCTGGATGTCCCTGCACCCAGACTCTTCAAGTTGTCACCTTTATGAATCATGCCACATAAAGTTTAGTAAACTCTTATGATACATCTGATGTTTGGCAGGCAACAAACAGTCTTTTCTTTATGAGTGAACAGGTGATGACTGCCTATCACTTATCACTGAGTTATAAATCGTGTTATTTACTATTAAGGCAGATGTCACTCAAACACAAGGATATGTGAACCTTTGGGATACATATGTTAAGAAGGATGCTGACAACCTAGAGTCTGTTCAGGAGGGTAACAAGGGTCATGAGGGAACCAAAGACTAAGTCTCAAAAGAAAGGCTAGTAGAAGTGAAGAGAAGAGAAAGCTCAATGGGTGCAGGAATGTGTCTACAGCATGTGAGAGGCTGTCCCATAAAGGGAATGCCAGTCTTGTGCTGCTTGGCCCCTGAGTGCAGAGCCAGTAAGTAGATAGAAGCTATAAAGTAATAAATTGTGACTCAATGCCAGGAATTTTTTTTTTATGTGAAGATTCAATGAGGTCATGGATACGGAAATGCTTTGTAATGCTAATTAACATTTGTAAAAGTGTAATTTGAAAAGCTCTAGAGAAATGTGGAAGGTAAGGGCTGACATTTTGTGATCAAGCCAGAAGCCTCTGCTGAGCACCTTTGATGTATACAGCACAGTGCTAGACGCTGTGGAGGGAGTGATGGAAAACAAAACAAAACAAGCAAACAAACCAGGTTCATTAATATTTTATTCCTCTGGATGTAACTACTACTGTTGGGATACACGGTATTCCCAGAAAATTAAAGACAGGATATAAACCATGTACATACTGGATGATGGGTGGGAGAATATGGAATATGGAGGAGGGGGTAGTAATCTACTGAGATGCAAATCATAAAAGGCCACTAGGTAGGACATTGCCTTGGAGCTGAGCCTCAAAAAGAACTAGGGGTTCCAAGAGGTGGCCAGGAGAAGGGAAAGCATGCCAGGTATGAAAGATGACCTGAGCAAAGGTAGGGAGATAGGATAACTGAAAGCAGGCCAGTTTAGCTGGACCATTAAGTGGTAAGAAGGACTTTGGCCAAATGATCTTTGTTCTGACCACTGGGGTAGGAATGGTTTCATTTGGTTTTCCTACCTTTAAGAATTTCAGGAACTAACTGGTGGATGATAAATGCTTGGTGATTGATAGCAAGCAGGCCCTTAATAAATATCTATTGAATTACAACTAAAGCTTGGAGGGTGGGGAGGGGAATGAACAAAGGCACAGAGGTGGGAAATCACAACACATGCTTAAGACACAGAAAATGGAGACTTTAGGCAGAATTTGAGAGTAAATCTATTGGAAATGAGGCTAGAAAGTCAGAGTGGGACCAGATTGTGGAGGTTTTTGTGCCATAGGAGATCTGGGGTTCTGATATTGGGGGAAGGAGGCAATAGGGTGCCATTACTAAATAATTCAGGCCATGTGTGCTCCCAGTTGAGGGTGGGGAACATGATTTTTGTAGTTGAATGAAGCCCCTTTTATTCATTCCCATACAAGCCCTCTGGCTAATCCCATTGGCTGTGGTATAACCATCTTTCTAAATCAAATTAGTAAGATGTTGAACATTACCTACCCCAACCTTTTCTGAGCATTCAGGTCAGAAATAGGTGCTGTTCGTCTCACTACATGGCGTAAACATACTCTTAATAAGGACCCCGGGCCGGATTCCGTGCCAGCTTGTGAATAATGAACACTGAATTCTATTAGCGTTCAGGATTAAATATCTTCCGGCTCAGTGTGCTTGGCTAGTCACTGATGATCTGTCACAGAGCCCCCGAAACTTCCTCCAGAATGTTCCTAGAGGAAAGATGTCCCTGCCATTGTTATAAGACGCTAGTAATGGATTGGTGGGGACTTGCCAAAAAGGAGCTGAACTCAGCACCACAGTGAGTAATCAGGTGGGCAGATTCTGAGGTGTTCTAGTTCTGGGTCATTTTCTTGTTCAATGAATATTAGTATAATTTTTGTACCCAAGGAAAACAATTGGTATCATTTTATGTTCATGTTTGAGGTAAAGCTAAAGGAACCTTAGCCAATAACTGGCTCTAATACTTTGATTGTACAGATGAGGAAAGGAAGGCCCAAAGAGATGAAGGAAGCAGTTTACCCTAAGTTAAAAAGATAAAATGGTAGAGGAACTGGGATTCAAACTCATTTCCTCTGACACCAAATGCAATGCACTTTCCCAGTACCAGGTGGCCTCCTGAACCAGTCTAATAGCAGTAATTGCCCTCTGGGCATCACAGACTCTCCAAATCTTTGATTCAGGTCCTCAGGAGGCTATTAATCTCATATGTACCTGAGGCAGGAATTCCCCCAAAGTATCCCTGAGAAATGGTCCTCTGCTCCAATCACCCTGAGATCTTAGGTTGGCAACTCATTGGCACAGGGCAGAGAACATCCAGAGGGAAGTAGACAGGATAGTGAAGGGAGTGAACACTGTGCAATGTGACAAAAAACAGAGCCAGAGATGCAGTCCCTGGAGAAGAGAAAACTTGAAGGGAGTATGGATGGGCATGCACTCCCAACAGAAACTTGCCAATTGGCAATCTGTCTTCTTCCCCTCCATGTGGCATTCTAAACTCTCTCTCTGCTGGGCTGCAGAGACGTTTTTATCCTGGAAAGTCTTCCAAGCCCTGGTTTCTTCTCCATGCCCTGGTACCAGGTACCTTCCTTGTCTTCTCCCAAGCCCCTGTTCAGTTCCATGTGTGTATTTGTGTGTGTGTGTGTGTGTGTGTGTGTGTGTGTGTGTGTGTGTGTGGTCTTCCCCCTTCCAAATACAAGGAACTTGAGAGCAGGGATTATCTTTCTCCTTGTACTTAGACTTCCAGCTCTTAGCACAGTGCCTGACACATAGGAAGCAATAAGTCCTTGGTGATTTGACAGGAGCAAAGAGGTAGTTTTCTAACTCAGATTTTCTGATGCCAGGTCTGCCTCAGGGGTCAGGAAGAGGCAGAAAGAACTGAAAGTACTCAATGACCAAGTGTTCTCTAGATGCCTACTAAATGCTTGTTGGGCAATAACCTACTGAGATTGTAGTTGGGGCTTGCTTCAGTCCAGTGGCTGTGGGAAATATAGGAAGAGAGGGGTAAAAGAAGTATTTTAAAGGTTTTGGGCGAGGAAGTGCCTGTCTGTACTGCAAACCTCGCCCTGCGTGCATGCATGAGTGTGTGTGTGTGTGTGTGTGTGTGTGTGTGTGCAGACACACACCCAGATACAGACACCCAGATAGACACCCAGTCACACACACACACCCAGACACACACACATGCCCAGACACAGACACACACACAAACAGACACACACACTCAGACACAAATACACACACCCACACACATACACACAGATACACAGACACAGACACACACACATCTCCTCAAGTAGTGGCCCAGGGAGAATTTCTTCTTTTCCTAGCTCTGGAGGAAACACATCCACATTCCTCAGAGCTTAGTTTGACATCAGAAGGTCTTGGTTTAATAAATTCTTACTGAAACTACTGCCATCATTGCCCTGTCTCATAAGCTTTCAGTGAATGAGATGAGATCCCAGGCCTCAAGCACACTGTAGTCTAACAGGGATTCAAACCAGAGTAAAGCACTTAATTCGTGCCAGAGATAATCTAGATTTGGGAGGTGCACAGGTGCAAAAGAGGCTAGGGCCTTCCTCCCTTGTGTTTACAATCGAATAAGGTTGGGATACAACTTGCATAGAGAGAAACAGCATGGGAAGTAGAACATCATGGTAGTCAAGGAGTGAACCAGACTGAGGGCCCCAAGACACCTTGACATGAGGATGAACCCTGTCACTGTAGACCATCAGAGATGACTTTATGAAAGAGGCAAAAGTTTTCCATGAAGGATGAGAAAGTTTTCATCAGTCAGAGAGGAACTCACACCACTAAATATTTTTTTGTTTGGAAAAATAGATTAGAATCAATTCCAAAGACAGTCTTGAAGGGGAGGAAAGACAACAGTTAAGGAGGAAATATGAAAGCAGAGGGTATGGAGTAACCCTCTCTCAACCTCCTACCCTGATAATGCACAGGGAAGGAAGGCTTGGAGTGAGTACATGTATGGGGCTTGTGAACTGTCTTCCACTGGCTCTCAGCCTTTGCTGATCATGCCTGAACAGAGGCCATGTTCAGGAAACCGGTCTCTTTTTTAGGGATGGCAGTGTCTGGTAGTGAGGAATCACTTAATAAAAGCTTGCTTGGTAGGCACAGGTAAGCTTACAAGCACTGTATCTAGAGGTCTCAGGCCTTGCTCCAGATTCATTTGGGGGAGCCATGTGATAATCTTCTTAATAAACAGAGGCAGATGGGAGGACACATGAGCTATGGGATTTGAGGGAGGCTGAGAAAATGGAATCTAGGATTCTTGAAGCAGGTACCAGCTTGGAAGGGGTGGGGAAAGACATCAGAAAGGGATAGGCAAAAGACTGAAAAAAGAGAATGATAGGGAAGGCCTTTCTTAGCAACACTTTTCTTCCCCATGTTATAAAGAAAAAAAAAAATCTAACCTCATTTTCCATGGTATAATGGTGAGAAAATGGTACTGGGAGTGAGGAACCTTGGGTGATTTCCTTTTGGAAGGTGTTAGTGATGGTAGGTTTTGTTTTCCCAATCAACATATTCATTATTTCTTGAAAAACTAATCTTTGCTTAAATACTTGCGATAAGGGATGGAGCACTATCCAAGAGTAAGCCCATTGATTGCTCTCTTAGATTCTTTTTTTCCTGACATCAGGCCTAAAATGATCAGTTCGCAACTTCTTCCCATTTGCTGCCCTCAGAAGTGACTCTTATCCCCCCTCCTCCTGATAGTCCTCCAAATATTTGTCTTCTTTATTCCAATCTAAACATCTCCTTCATTCATTCTCCATATGGCCTGTCTTCTGGACTCCTAATCATTCTGATAACCCTCTAAGATATAATCCACAGTCTTCCACTAACTCATTGTGACTTTGGAACAGTCATTTTCACAACTTGGGGCCTCAGTTTCCCCATTTGTAAAATGAAAGATGCTTTTCAGCTCTCGCTAGTCTATGTTCGGTGTTCTGTGTTCCAAGGTCCCTGTCAGCTCCACCCTTTGTGAATTCCATGACTTTTGACCAGTAGTGGGGGCAGGGGAGATGGTGCCAAAAGTTGGCTCTCTAGAGCAGCTGGTAGTATTGCCTGGTGAAATGTTTCCATTCCCTTACAAGTCCAAGGGAGGCTTTTTTTTGAATGAGGCCCCCATGCCTTTTTTTTTTTATTAAAGAAGTTGATTAAGTAGTGGTTCTCCAAAGGAATCCTTGAAGGCACAGAGAAGGAATTAAGGTGTTTCTCTGTCTTCACAAAAGAAATTGGGGCTGGGAGGAGAAAAATGCAAGGGGACTCATTCACACAATAACAGAAAAGAATGAGCATCAGGGAATTCCTTTTTAGTGAAAAGAAAAAAAAAACCCTACAATCTAAACACATTGATTTAATGAAGGATTCTGCCTTCAATGCTATTCTTCGCCCCTAAGAAAAGGGACATTTCTTGTTATTCAGAAAGCTATTGGATGGAGAAGGTTCTATAAACAGCCATTAGCATCTTAATTACATGATAATTCACAAGACAGCTCCCCAGAAAAATGTAGCTGATAAATCTTTCAGCCCCAAAGTCCAAGAACCAAAACAGATTGTATAGAGATTGTCTTCCAGTCTGCAGGCTATGAATTCACCATGTCTTCATGGCGTTGTGGCTCTGCTGAGGTTTTTTAATGTGGTATATATGTGTAACCCAATAGACCGCCCACACCTCCCTGGAACTCACAGTAATGCTGTACCCTTGAATGAATGAGGCCTGAATGATGTGATATGACAAAAGATGGGGCCAGTAGTAGCCAGGCAGAAGTATGGAAGGTGGTTCCTGTTTCTGAGCCCCTAATTGTCCTGGAAGTCCTGGAGACAAGTGACATGTAACCTTTTATGCACTGGAAATGGGGAGATTTCAGTTCTAGATCATTCTCTGTAACTTAATTAATCCTTGTTTCCCTCTTTAGGGCTTCTGACCTCCTCCAGAAAGTGAGAATGCAGGTATCCTCAATTGCTGAGGTAATTTCTAGTCCAAATATTCTATATTCTATGCTCTAAAACTCCTGCCTTTTGGACATTCTTTATTCAAAGTTCTTTCCCAGGTCTGACATTCCCTGCTCTAAGGCCTCTTCCAGGTCTTACATCCCCTGTTAGAAAGGCTTCCCAGCTCTGACACTCTCTGTTTTGAGGTTGCTTCTCACTAAGACATTCCCTGTTCTAGGAACCCTCCTAGGTCTGACTTTTTGTGGGATAAGGTCCTTCTCACTCTGACATTCTTTATTCTAATTCCTTCCCAGCTTTGGCATTAAGTGATCTAAAGAGTTTTCCTTACACTAAATCCCATAGCGCTTGGGACCAGGAGCATAACACTCACTAGAATGGAAAGATTTCAGATGTAGGCATCTTTGGTGGTTGGTGAAATGAGGGGAAGAAGGGAAAGAGGCCAGAAGAAATGTGACCTCCTGCTATCTACTGCCTTAGCAGCTGAAGCTCCTCAAAGTATGTCTTAACATACCATGGTAAGATTCAGATTAAGAGTGTTACCCTTCCCCTTCCCACTCATAGAGAAGAAATAGCACAGAATCTCTGAGCTGAAATACAGCCCAGGAACCATCTGGGTCAACCGGCACCTGAGCAATAATCTCTTCTTTCATAAGTCTGACAAAGGGTGTCCCAGACTAAGATCAAAAATCTATAATGATGGAAAATTCACTACATAAAGAGGCAGTCCTTTCAATTGGTGAACCACTTTAATGATCAGGGTGTTCATTCCTATGTGGAGGTAAATGCTGCTTACTTCCAACTTCCACCTACTGATCCTACTTCTGCCATGTATGATTCTCATTCAATTTGGCAAACGTGTATAAAGTAGTTACTCTCTCCAAGGTTCTGGGTGGTAGGGAGGTAAAAAGGCACAGCAACAAGTCCCTTTCCTACAGGGTTTATGAGGTTGGGAGGATTGTAGACATAGATCCAAGTAATTGTAGCAGAAGGGAAGATAGTATTAAAGTGCAAAGTAGTCGAGGGCTGGTAATGATGAGTACAGGTAGAAAGGCTACTAGATTCTCATTCCCCCTTTTTCTGTGAAAGCAAATGTTCTCTGATTGGGAAAGCTAGAATCAAAGTATTAGCATGGAATTGGACCCATTATGAAGGAAGATATGGCAAGAGGCCACTTTAGTGCCTTTTATGAGTTCAGGTCACCAGACCCAGATGGAGTCCATCTCAGGTTAATAAAAGAACTATTGGATGGGATTGCCAAGCCTCTCCTGGCAGGTTATCTTGTGAAGATCTCTGAAAATGGCAACTGACCCACACAAGGGGAAAAAAGATTGATTTCTTTTTCAGGGAAAGACAATGAAATCTTTGTGTTATAGACTAGTGATGTAGACTCCGATTACTGGCAAGTATTATAATACTGCATTAAGTGGATGACTTGAAAATAATTAGAAAAGGAAACAGTGATGAGGAAGATCCAGCATGGGTGAGTGAAAAAGAGATCATTCCACATCTAAACTAATTTGCTCTTTTTTGGGGGGGGGGGCAGCAGGATTACTATACTGTAAGAGAAAATGAATCTGGGTTTCAGCAAAGCATGAAATAGAGTTTCTCCTGCTGTTCTCACATGAAACAATGAGGAATGCTAGTTGACAACAAGATAGGCAGATTCACAAGTAGCAGAATGACTAAGACTCAAAGAACCATTCCTGCATGCAAATGTTTAAGAAGGAAAAGCTGAATGAATTTCTGAGAGACCTCTGTTTGGCCCAATCCTATTCACCATCATTCAATCAATAAACGAATTTTCCCCAAAGGTACCTAGATAGTGTCTGGAGTCAGAAAGACATGAGTAAAAATCCTGCTTTAGATATTTACTAACTATGTTACCCTGAGCAAGTCATTCTTAATCAATCCCTGCCTCAGTTTCCTCATCTGCAAAATAAGTGACTACCTTGCATGGTTGTTGCAAAGGTCCAATGAGACAACATATGTAAAACCCTTTGCAAACATCAAAGCACTATATAAGTGCTAACTATGATTATTTAACATCTTTATCCTTGACTCAAAGGCACCAGTGGGATGCTTATTAACTTTGCTGGTTTCATAAAGCTGGCAGAAGTAACTAACATACTGCATGATGGAATGACAATCCATGAAAGATATCAAGAGGATGGAACAAAGGTTTGAAAGTAATGAAGTAAGATCAACAAGGGGGTGGAGCCAAGATGGAGGATTAAAGCACAAACTTGCTGTGGGTTCCAGCTTCAACCATCTCCAATACCTGTAAAAAAAAATGGCTAAAAAAATTTTAAAGCTACAGAACCCACAAAGAGACAGAGAGAAATAAATCTTCTGCTGAAGACCGCCTGCCAGGCTGACAGGAAAGGTCTATTGGAGAGTACTGGGAGCCAAGTGCAGACCCCAGTGAATCGTGGGGGCCCAGGGTGGCCCCAACATGCACCCACACTTACCAAAGCAGACTTTAGGAAAGTGAATCACCAGTAGGTGTGGCAGTTTCCAGACTCCTCAACCCATAAACACCAAAGAGAAAATAAAAGGTCAGGTGGGAACTCTGTTGTAAGGGTAAAGGAATAGCATGGTGTGGCCCCTGCCCCCGGGGTAGGAACTGGCAGGTGATGCTGCATGGTTGCTTTCAGAGTTTCTGGCTTGCAGATAGGAGGGGGAACAAGCTACCATTCAGAAGATATTCTCTCTTGCGTTGACTGACCTGGATGTGAATCCCAGTTTTGGGTGGTGATCCTGGGGTGTGTCACCAGTGAGCCAGAGCTTGTGGAGGCTATAGAGAGGGCATCCAACTAATAGCTCTGGCAACTGTGAAAACCCTAGCAATTTGGGACAAAGCACTCTCCATTCTGTAAGCAGAGTTCTACCGTGGCAAAGAGCTCAAAAGTCAAGTAATTGCCAAGATGAGGAAGCACAATCAGATGATACAATCCTTTTTTGGGGACAAAAAGGATTAAAACATGGAACTGGAGGAGGACAATGAAATCAGAACTCTTGCATCAAAAACTTAAAAGAAAAATATGAATTGGTCATAGGCCATGGAGGAGCTTGAGAAGGATTTTGAAAATCTAGTAAGAAAAGTAGAGGAAAAAGTGGGAAGAGAAATGAAAATGATGCAAGAAACCATGAAAAGCAAGTCAATGGACTGCTAAAGGAGACTCAAAAAAATTCTGAAGAAAATAACACCTTAAAAAATAGACCAACTTAATGGCAAAAGCGGCCCAAAAAGCCAATAAGAAGAAGAATGCCTTAAAAAGCCAAATTTGAAGGATGGAAAAAGAATTTCAAAAACTCACTGAAGAGAATAATTTCTTCAAAATTACATTGGAGCAATTGGAAGCCAATGAATTTAGGAGAAATCAAGATACTATAAGAGAGATCCAAACAAATGAAAAAATAGATGGAAATGTGACATATTTCCTTGGAAAAACCACTGACTTGGAAAATACATCCAGGTGAAATAATTTAAAAATTATTCGACTACCTGAAATCCATGATCAAAAAAAGAACCTAGAAATCATACTTCAAGAAATTCTCAAGGAAAAGTGCTCTGATATTCTAGACTCAGAGGGCAAAATAGAAATGGAAAGAATTCACTGATCGCCTTTTGAAAAAAAGATCCCAAAAGAAAACCCCTAAGAATATCATAGCCAAATTCCAGAGTTCCCAGGTCAAGGAGAAAATATTATAAGCAGACAGGAAGGAACAATTTTACTATTGTGGAAACACAATCAGGATAACACAAGATCTAGCAGCTTCTACATTAAGGGATTGAAGGGCTTGGAATATGGTGTTTCAGAGGTCAAAGGAACTAGGATTGAAACCAAGAATCACCTACCCAGCAAAACTGAATATAATTCTTCAGGGGAAAATATGGTCATTCAATGAAATAGGGGACTTTCAAGCATTCTTGATGAAAAAAAAACAGAGATGAACAGAAAATTTGACTTTCAAATACAAGAAGCAAGAGAAGCATGAGAAGGTAAACAGGAAAAAGAAATCATAAGAAACTTAAAAAAGTTGAACTATTTACATTCCTACATGGAAAAAATAATAATTATAACTCATGAGACTTTTCTCAATATGAGGATAGTTGAAGGTTATATATATGTATATATGTATACCTACATACATATGTCTTTATAGGAGGGTGTATGTGTAAATAAATATGTTAGCGTGTGCATATGTGTGTACATGTATACATAGACAGAAGGCATAGGATGGGCTGAATATGAAGGGACGATATCTTAAAAAATAAAATTAAGAGGGGAAAGAGGAATATATTGGGAGAAGGAGAAAGGGAGAGATAGATTATGGTAAATTATCTCATATAAAAGAGGCAAGAACACTGTTACAGTGGAGAGAAAAAGCAAGAAGGTGAAAGAGAATGGGTCAATCTTAGTCTTATTGAATTTGGCTTAAAGAGGGAATAACATATACAATCAGTTGGGTATCTTACCCTACTGGAAAGCAGTGGGGAAGGGGACAAAAAAGGGGTTGATAGAAGGGAAGGCAGATTGGGGAAGAAGGTAGTTAGAAGAAAATATTTTTGAAAAGGGACAGGGTCAAAGTTGAAAATAGAATAAGTAGGGGGTGGGATAGGATGGAGGGAAATATAGTTAGTCTTTCACAATATAACTACTATGGAAAAGTTTTGTGTAACTTACTCATGTGCAACCTGTGTTGAATTGCTTGTCTTCCCTGTGGGGGTGGGTGAGGAGGGAGGAAAGGAAAGACTCTGGAATTCAAAGTTTCAAAAAACAAATGTTAATGCATGTTACATGCAACTGGGAAATAAGATATACAGGCAGTGGGGTATAGAAATCCATCTTGCCCTACTAGAAAGTTGGAGGGGAGTGATGGCGGTGGATATAAGAGAGAACCGATTGAGGCAAGGTATATTCAATAATTGGCTTGCTATTTTGGGGTGGGGAGTAGCGGAGAGATGGGGAGAAAAATTTGTAACTCAAAATCTTGTGGAAATGAATGTTGCAAACTAAAAATAAATAAATAAATTGAAAAAAAGAAAGTAATGAACTGAGATTTATTAAAGGCAAAATAAAAAAAAATCCTTGCTTAAAAAAAAAATTAATTTCACAAACGAAAGAAGGAGGAGTCAATGGCCAGAATGAAGACATCTGCCAGTCTGAATGGACTGAAATAGCAAATGTGTTAATGGTGCAATATCCCAACCCTGTGTCCTTCCCATGACCCCATCTCAAAAACAAGAACCACAAAGCTATTGTGATGTATGACTTCATCAATAGGGGCAATGCCTAGGAAGGCCACAAAAATCCACCTCTGATGCCTCCTGGCGGTGGGAAGATGTGCCTGTGTTCTGAAAGCCTTTAGATTATAAGGCTTTGGGGACCATTTTTACGTAAATTAGAATGTCTTGGTGGACAGTCCCAGGGTCAGATCATGTCTACTCTTCAAGGATCCATTCAAGTAAGGAGAGAGAGGCTCATCAACAAGTTTGCCACTGGCCAGAAGACTCTTTATTAAGCACCTACTATGTGCTGGGCACTGCATTAAGCACTTAGCAAAGATAATCTCATTTTATTGTCATAATAACCCCAGGAAGTAGGTGCTATTATTATCTCGATTTTACAGATGGAGAAAGTGGGCTAGACCTACCCAGATTTATACAGCTAGCAAGGGTCAGAGTCAGGATTTGAATTCAGGTCTTACCAATGTATCTACTGCTATGAGTTCTTTGTCTATGACCACTGATAAAACAAAAATCCAAAGGGTTCTCTGCTGCCCCCTTGGCTTCCATGGTAAAGTAGATAAAGTAGCTGAGAAGTGGCTCTAAAAATTGCACATTTCAAACCATCTATAAACATTAATTTAATGGTTGGTGCTCCAAATGTGAAATCTTAGTCCAACAGTGAATTGGTTGACATACTACAGTGGAATTGAGCTGCATCAATATTGACATTCTTGCTGTAAATTAAACCCGAAGACATAAAGAAAGCTAAGTGAAAGAATGATTCTCAGGTTCTCTCTGGAGAGGCAAATAAAGGAGTTGGCTGACTTGTCTTCATTGTGTGTTGAAAAGCAACAAGAAACATCATTTCATGAGCCATTTGGTCACTTTGCCTTGTACTGCCAGTGAATCCAAGTGGAAAGACCATAAGGAAAACCACCGTAGCTGATGCACTGACATCTGTTGCATGGAATGAAAAAGGAGAGACATTGTGTCAACTAAGGACAAAAAAACCCTCCCAAAGAGGGATGTCACTGGGATCCAATGACTTATAAATAATAAGATGTCACTGAGATCACCTGAAATCTTTTTATTTTTAAATTTAATTTAATTTTTTTTTTTTGGTTTGTTTCAAAGATAGATCTTCATTTCAGGAAGAAACTTGGAATTATCAAAGGTGAAGCCTAAATTTCCTCGAGGCAATTAGACTTCCTCTCCTCTTTCTGAGTCCATCTCTCTACACATTCTCAGTGTTTCCCCCAAGATATCCATACTGGTGGACCAGCTCTATGGGTCCTCCATTCAAGTCCAGATTGCAGGCATTCTTCATCCACTTTGTCTTCTGTGTGGATAGTTCTGCTGAACTCTTTCATATGGCAATGAATCTTCTTTAGGAAGCTTTGCCATATTCCAAGGCAGTGTCCTCTAGAATTCTGCAGGAACAATGGTATTCCATTGGAAGAATATTGACATTAGAAATATTGGTCCTTTTTCCAGGGCTGCGGGAAGCAGTTGTCAACAGTGGAAAAGGGATGCACTTTAAGCTGGATCAAAGCCTTAAACTGAAGGATAAGAGTTTATGGTGAAATTTGAGACATGCATGAATAGCATGGTGGTCATGAGAAATATTGTGTGATAGGTGATGGAAGAGCACAAGGTTTGGAACTGAGGGATATTGTTCTCCTTCCAGGTCTGTCATATAACTGTAGGACCGTGGACCAGTCATTTCCTCAGATAGTACTGAATTTTCTGTAACAGCAGATTGTTGAAAGGCAAAAAATATAAGAGATAGAGGACTAAGGGCAGCTAGGTGACACAGTGGATAGAGCACTCGGAATCAGGAAGATTCATCTTCATGAGTTCAAATCCAGCCTCAGACACTTATTTTCTGTGTCTCTGGGCAAGTCACTTAATGGTGTTTTCCTCAGTTCCTCATCTGTAAAGTGGGCTGGAGAAGGAAATGGCAAATCACTCGTTCCAGCAAACGGTATCTTTGCTGAGAAAACTTCAAATGGGATCACGAAGAATGAGATACAACTGAAAGAAGCAAAACAAAAACAGACACTACTGGTATTATTATTCCCATTTGTCAGGTGAGGAAACTGAGAGTCAGATGGGGTAAACTATCAGGTTTAGCTAGCAATCATAGAGCATAGATTTGAAAATGAAAGAAGTAAGAGGAGCCTTGGAAATTATGAAGTCTAACCCTTCATTTTGGAGATGAGTAAACAGGTCCAGAGAGGTAGAAATGTCTTCAAGGATGCTCAGCAAGATTCTAGTTCTTTGTCCACTAAGTAGTAACTGAAATCAGATCTTCATGACTCCAGACCCAACACTATCCCCAGTTGTCCCCCACCCTACCCAGCTTGTTGAAAGAAAAGTGCTTTGTAAACTTTAAACTGAGTCGGCAGTCTAGGCTGCTGTGATTCTGCTGGGGCTTCTTGTGGTGGGGCAGGAGGGGAGGAGAGGGGCAGGGGCTGAAGGGCCAGCTGGGTCAAGGCTGCTCCTGCTCCAATCTCCTTCTCAGTCTCTCAATTCTAGGATGGCACAATAGAGATAATTTTCCAGGACTATTAATGGGGAGGAAATATTCTGCTTCTGATGAGACCCCAAACCAGGAGAGTCTGCTTGTTTTAATTAAAGAGAAGTAAATTATTTATGCAGGTGGGGGATAGAGGGAGGGAATAGACATACTTATAACCATTCAGAGGGCAAGACACAAGACAGTATAAGCTCAAGGGTTACCTGGAGGGTCAAAGGAGCTGCACTTGGCAAGGGTGGCTGTGGACCACCTAAACTGAGGAGTCTACCACTTTGCCAGATCAAAGAGCCCCTTTCCTGCTGTGTCTCAACATGTCCCTTTACTTCTCTGGGCTTCATCTCCCAAGAAAGGGAGGCGGTAGATAATATCTATTATCATTTCAGCTCTGGCATTATCTGAACAATGTTCAATGATTCTAGTCATGCTTGATATCCCAAATTCTAAGGGCCCTCCTATCTCTGGCACCATCTGATCTATGGTCTAAAATTCCTTGAAAAACCTAACATTCTATGTTCTACAGTCTCATCAAGCTTAGATTTTGTGGGCTTTCTATTGGATGAAAAAACACTTGTTACATGCTATGTTCCTACTACTAGGGATATAGATAGAAAAGAAAGATGATATCTGCCCTCAAGGAGCTTCCATTCTCATGGAAAAAGAACTACATAGAGGAGGGCTCCGTTACAGAGCTCAGTAGTCCCCAGCATGCTGCAGCAAGGAATATGGCAAGGCTTGGTGGGTTAGAGATCCTAACAGCAAAGTAGAAAGCCATGATTGGGGGAGAGAGGGTCCTGGAGGGTGACAGTCGAGGGGAGATAGCAAAGCTTTGTGGCCCAACATCCTACTAGAAGTATTATACCAATGATTTTCTGTTAAGTGCAGTTTTTTAAGTGGCCACATCTATCCCACAGATACAGGACTAGAAGGATCCAGGACTGAAAAGATCCAGGTCCATGACATTTGTGATGAAGGAGAGTCATCTAAATATCACAGGGTACCAGGTATTCTGTGTTCCCTCTTGCAAGGGTGAAGATATGTTAGCCTTTATCCTGGAAGGAAAAAAAGGAAGGAAGCATTGTCAGGAAGTTTGGAGAGAAGGGGAGACCCCAGCAGGATCTGGGTAGGGTATGGGTTGGAATGGATGAAGGGTTTATGCTATCTTGTTCACTTTGTCCTCAAATGCCTGGTGGGATCTGACTGAGGGAGAGTCGGCAAGGCTTCCTACACATTGTTCTGCTTGGTGCTCAGTGATTTTCTAAGGTTGCTTTCAGCTGATATTCTATGTCCAGTTTCTAACATCTCACTCAGCTCTGACATTCCATGTCCTAAGGTCCTTTCATGAACTGATATTCAGTGTTTTTGCCATAATGTTTTTGTCAGCCTCAACAAGGGTGGGTGATGGAAGCTTTGCTTTAGATCCTTGAATTAAGGATGTATAGATTTCAAATGAATGAAACAGGGTAATATACTGTTACTATGTGCCAATTACTGTACTAAGCACTAAGGGAGTGGTGGACAGGGAGGGGTCCAATGACTATAAAGTTGCAAGTGAGTTGGGCCAATGGAAGTACTTTGACACATTCCATCCAGTGACAATGACAGAGTTGTCTGATTACTGTTCATACTTCTAAGATTGGATACAGTAGAGAAAAATCAGTAGGAGTTTAGCATCAAGGTAAGTGATGGGGTGATGGAGAAGATGCCCAGAAAATAGAGAGTGAAATATAGTATGGTGACTAGACTTTCCCAAAGTGGTTACCTAGGTGAGGCAGTCACCACTGAAGACAATTTCTCCAGGTGGCAAAGTGGTAGGTGAGGCCATGGAAGACAGAACAGTCAAGTAGAGAGTGAATTTGGAGTACTCTGATAGTACTTAAAACAGGAAGTAACTTTCCCGATGGAGGGCTGGTCCTGCTCCCATCCAATACACCTCCCCCTCCCTGAAGCCTGATTAGCAGTGGCTATTTGTGGGGAGAGGGGGTTAACACATCTCAGTATCCTGTTCTTCTGATGACACACTTCATGAAAGGCAAATTGGGAGGCAACTACAATTTCTCCTTTCTCTCCTCCTATCTTCTTCTTCTCAGACTCTTCCAAGAATTTCTTCCAAGATCCATTCACACCTTCCCAACCTCTTTCAGTGATAATTATAATAATGATAATTGTTGTTTAAGATTTATACTGTCTGGGGCAGCTAGGTGGTGAAGTAAATAGAGCACCGACCCTGGAGTCAGGAGGACCTTAGTTCAAATCCACCCTCAGACACTTAACACAAAACTAGCCTGTGACCTTGGGCAAATCACTTAACCCCAATTGCCCTGCTGTCTCTTCTCCAAAAAAAAAAAAAAAAAACAAAAAAAACAAAAAAAAAAAGATTTATAATGTCATATGTCACCTGTAGAACTGGAAAGGATGTTGAAGGATCATCTAATCCAATTTCCTCATTTTCATATGAGGAAATTGGAGCTGAGAGAAGGTAAATGACTCGTCTAAGGCCACAGAAGTTGTAATCACCCAAGGAGGAATATAGCCCAGTTCTTCTGACTACAGAACCAGCATTTTCTACACTGGGACACACTGCCTCTGTGAAGTCTTTCTTTCCCAAAAACCCTGAGAAGGAGGAGGTACAATATTGACAACCTTTTACGGATGAGGAAACTGAGGACTGGGAAGATTCAGTGACTTCCCACATCAGTGTGGTGTGGTATGGTATGGAGAGCCATGGACTTGGAGTCTGAAAAAAAAATCAGAGAATTGTAGCATTTGAAGTTTAGAAGGAGCCACAGTGGCCATTCACATCCAACTTGGATGTGAAAAGAATCTCCACACTAACATAATCACCAGTATCTGCTTGAAGACCTCCAACAGAAGATAACTTCTGTTTCCTAGGGCAGTTCATTTCCTTGGGAGAGCTGTCATTGCTAGGAAGTGTGTCCTAAAATGGAATCAAAATTGGCTTCTTTGTAACTTTCATCCATTGCTCATGGGTTCTTCCACTGAACACAAATAGGGCAAGTCTAAGCCTTCTTTAATGGGACATCCCTTCAGATACTCCAAGACAGTTCTTATCTCTCCCCTGTGTCTCCTCTCCAAGTGAAACATATCCTATTCTTCCAAGTGACCTTCAAAGGACTCAAAACTCTTCCCCATCTTGGTTTCACTCCTGTGGACATTCCAAATTAACATCTTTCTTAAATCATAGTGCCCAGGGCTGAGCACCATATTGTTCAAAATATGTGACTAGAGCAGAGGCTGATCACTTCTGCATTCCTAGAAGCTCTGGCCCTCTAAAAGTAGCCCAAGGTCACATTAACTTTTGTTTTATTTTTGATTGAGGGTGGAGGGGGTACCCTCATTCTGGTAACTTTTATTGAGCTCACAATGCACTAAATTATCAGATCTTTTTTCAGAACAACTAGCTTGTATCCCTACCTTCCCCTGCCCTTCTTACACTGGCATCAATATTTTTATACCTAAGTACAAAACTTGATATTTATCCCTGCTGAATTTCCTCTCGTTAGATTCAACCCAAAGCTCTTGCCTGTCCAGATCCTTTCAAGTCCTGACTCTAGCAACCACTGTGTTATTTATCCCTATCAACTTGGTGTCATCTAAAAGTTTGATTAAAATAATATCAATGTGTTTATTAAAATCATTGATAAACATTATAAGCACCATAGGGACAACACAGCCTTGTTGTTTACTACACGCTACCTTAAATTGGGGGGAATGTATGGCAGGTTCAGGGAAAAATGATATGTCTGGTATGAGGTCTTACCAAGCCTTTTGCAGGGGTGCTCATTCAGCTTTAGGGTCCACCTATTCTGCAATTCTCAACTGGCTCCAAGAAGCTGTAGCATTTGCAGTGGCCACGCCCTCGTAAAAACAACTCAGCAGATGGCTAAATCAGGTTATGGGTAGCTGACAGGTCTCAATCCCATCAGGTGAATTCAAGGGACAACTACTCCAGTCATGGAAGGCTTCCATTGGTGGATCAGGTGGGGAAGGACACTTTGTTCCAATGGCCATGAAAACAATTGCAGAAGGTGATTAGAACTTGGTCAGATACTGAAGACACCAAGGTCAAACACAGCACTCTGGGTCATCAGCAGTCACCCGACTTTGGTCCTGCCCCTGGGCCCTGATGACTCTTGAAGAGACTGTGAAGGTGAGGACTTCATGCAATTCTGCCTTCCTTAAATCCAATTCAAGCCCAAGTCAAAACATCACCATGGTATCATTGGTCCTCTTTGAAAGTGAGGGACAAACAACAAAGACCCTGGTCAAAGTTTGCTCTACTCTACAGCCCTTGCTCTGTCTCTATAAAATTAGGGGTTTGCATTTAACAAGCTCTAGGCTCCCTTCCAGCTCTATATCTGTGTTTCTATGACTTACATTCACACAGAAGAAAGGAAGGAAGGAAGGAAGGAAGGAAGGAAGGAAGGAAGGAAGGAAGGAAGGAAAGAAGGAAGGAAGGAAAGAAAGGGGGTGGAAACAGGTATTTATTCAACACCTACTATGTGCCAGGTGCAGGGCTAAACATGTAACAAATATTTTATACTTAACAACTCTGGGAGTTTCAGTTGACTGAAAAGTTTACTTCTAAGAAGTTAGCTAGCTCATTTTAGGAATTTTCTTTGTATTTCTCTAGTCCTATTCATTCTTTGACAGGGGTGCCCAGAAAGTGACACATGCTACAATCAAAGGAAGAAATGAAATTACAACAGGGAGGGGCTGGATAAGAACAACAGGACCAGCCTCTGGTTGTTATCAGTGGGTTCATTCTCAAATAAAATGAAATCATCGGCCAACCTTAACATTGGGTGGGGTGAGAGGGCGAACCTGGAGCCTGGCATCAAACAGATTCAGTGACGTGCGCAGGTCACCTGGCAGACCAGGCTAAGTACTTTAATATCTCTCTCTCTGAGCCCCATTCAGAGACCACGTACTGCAGAGTAGGTGCCAATCCCAATGAGGCCGCTAGATGGCAGTGCACTGACTGGAAGACTGGGTCGGAAGTCTAGAAGACATGAGTTTCAATCCAGCCTCAGACACCTGCTGTTTTTGTGACCCTGGGCCAATCACTTCACCTTTGTCTCCCTTAGTTTCCCCACTGTAAAACCGGGATAATAACAGTAGCCACCTCCCGAGGTGGTACTGGTTTCCTTCCTTTCAACAAAATCACATATTTAGTGTAAAAAAAAAATGTGCTAAGCCATTTACAAAGGATTATGAGTGCAAAGCTGAGGTTGAATGTCCTCTGCTGCCAACGGGCCAGCAGTCTCCTACGACCTTGTACAGAACTATGCTCAGCTTTAAAATAGAAACGGGAGACAGATCATCGAAGCAGAGACTAGAAGGACTGAATTTTGTCCCACCAAGTCCTCAGTTTCCTTTTTCTTACTAGCAAGATGTTGCACAGCTCTCAGTGGATCATGTGGTTGTGGGGGTATGACTGGCTGTCGTAAATCATCCATAAAAGCCTGGCTATTTCCCATGCAGTCATCAAGCAGTCTCTCTTGAAGTATGTAGACTATCCTCACTAAGGTCTTACAGAGATGAGGAAGTAGGCACATGCATAGAATACTAATTAATACTTAATTTCTGTTATACAAGCACAATTTCTATGTACAAAGTGCTCACAAAAGTTGGGAAGCATGAGGGAGTAAGAGGATTGGGGGAAAGGGAAGGAACAGTAGGAAGGTGGTAGATTTAGAAGCACCTAATATGCTAGGACACCAATTCAAAGGAAACCTTGATGAAATATGGAATAATGATAAAACCTCACATTTATATAAAGCTGTAAGACTTGCAAAGCATTTTACAAGCCCTAGCTCATTTGATCTTCACAGCACCTCTGGGAGGTGGGTGCTATTGTTATCTCCATTTTAAAGATGAGGAGATTGGAGCTTAGAGAGATGGAGGGACTTGGTCAAGTTTACACAGTAAATATCTGAAGTGGAATCCAGACAAAAGTCAAGAATTCAGGGTTTTTCTAAAAAAAAAAAATTAAAAAGAATTCAGGTCTTTTCTTACAGAGAGTGGTGTTGTCCTTATTCTTTATTCTTCCTTCTCAGAGAGGACCACAACATCAGCAAGGTGATGCCCTAACTTGCAAGTGAATTGAAGTGAGAGAGGGCTGTGCAAAAAAGAGAGTGGGGACACAGTGCAAGGATCCAGAGGGAAGAATTAGAGCCAAGTTACAAAGGAGCAGGATTTTGTCTACATGCAGGGAATAACTTTGTAACCATCAGGGCAGTCCCCAAATGGGACAGGTTGTGTTATGAAGTCACAACAACGATCATTTCTTAAGTACCTACTATATGGCAGGCATTATACCAAGTCCTTTAGAGATATCATTTCATTAGATCCTGACAATAATTCTAGGAGGGGATATCATTATCATGATCATTTTCCAGATGAAGAAACTGAGAAGACAGAAGCAAAGTGACTGGCCCAGTGTCTGGTGGTTTTTGAGGCTGAATTTGAACTCATGTGTTCCTGACTTCAGGACCTAGCACTTTATCTATGGTGCCACCTAGCTGCCATTGTACCAAGCTCCATGTCACTCACTGGAGGTGCTGATGTAAAGATCCCATGGTTTGATAGCAGGGAGGCCACCGAGAGATTCTTGCTTTAGGCAGAGGTTGGATGAGATGCCCTCTGAGGTGCCTTCCAATTCTGAAGTTTACCATCACTCTCTATCAGGTTACGTGCCCCACCCTCTCTATCACAGTCTCTATGTGCCCCACGGCCATATTGAAGTGGTGTCTGTTGGCCATGTTCTTTTTGCCTTTTTTTCATCCCATTCAATGCCTCCAGCCTCTCTAAAATGGTAGCGGTCCTTCAGACTGGTCCTTTCTTTTGACAGATTACTACCTGAGGTCCTGAGTGGGGAAATGATTGCTCCAAAGTCTTACAGATGGTCTCCCAGTCGGCTTCTCCAACTCCATAGCCATCCTCCTTTTCACTACATCACTCTCTTCCCTTCCCCTCCTTACTAATGAATTTCTGACCCAGATTCAAATGTCACCTCCTGATCCTGAAGGTCAGGAATAGCATTCCGCCAGCCCCATCCCCCAGGCCCCCGGTCACACAGCTTTGGGTGCCGGTCTCCATTAGACCAGAGCTTCTATACCTGCTTTTATCTTTGTATCTCAGAGCCCAACATTGGTGTTTGCCACATAAATGCTTGTGGCTTGATTGATCATTGGAATTGATCATTTTCTCTTCTTTTGTCTGTCCTCACCACACTAAGGGCTTAGGCTAGGCTCTGGGTTTCATCTCCCCTCATAGGTCATCCTAAGTGGCATTGTGGTTAGAGCACCAGGCCTGAAGTCAGGAAGACCTGAGTTCAAAGCCAAAATCAGACACTAGTTATGTGACCTCTTTGCCTCAAGTTCCTCATCTGTACAATGGGGACACCAGCAACTGCCTTCAAAGAATATTGTGGAGCTCAAATGAGATAATAGTTGTAAAGTGCTTAACACGGGGCCTGGCAGATACAAATATTAGCTATTATTTTTATTAGCATTATTACCCAGCACTTGGCTTTGCATGCAGTAGGCATTTAACCCCTTGTGGCTCAATTGCATTAAGCTGGGAACTTCCATGGCACTTCTCCCTCCTCCTGTTGGAGCTGAAGGGGGAGGGGTGTGTGTGTGTGTGTGTGTGTGTGTGAGAGAGAGAGAGAGAGAGAGAGAGAGAGAGACAGACAGACAGAGAGAGAGAGACAGAGAGAGACAGAGAAAGAGACAGAGAGAGAGAGACAGAGAGAGCGAGGGAGGAAATGAGAGGGAGGGAGAGAGAGGAGAGGCAGAGAAAAGAGAAAGAGAGGGAGAAAAAGAAGAGAGAAAGAGACAGAGAGAAGAGAGCAGAGAA
>CM053585.1:373097524-373146620 GCA_028646515.1 Pseudochirops corinnae
CGCTGGGGTCCTCCTGGCTGCCGTAGCTCTCAGGAAGGTGCTGGGACTCTTCCTACTTAGTTCCAGCTGACTGGATAGTGAAGACTCCAAGACTGAAGCCCAAGATGGCGATCCGGATCCAGGCCACTCAACTCGAGAGCACTGGCCTCAGAACAATCATTTAGTCCGCCTGCTGTCTGCAGGCTGCAGGCGGGAACCTGCAATGCGGGGGTGGGTGCAAAATCTCTGCCTTTTTGCTTTTCCACTCTGGAGGCCTTTCGGCCTGACTGCTCCCCTCCCAACTTCGCAAGTTCCATTGAGCTAGTTCTGACCGCTGCTCACAGCTGCCACTAATCCGCTCTAATCCGCTCACCAGAGAGACTCCTCTCTTCCTCCCGTCCAGCTGCCCCCAAGGCACAGCCAAGGCTTCAGGCCAGGCTGGTTTCCATTCACAGTGCGGATATGGTTCCTCATAGCCGAGCTGACTTTAGGGGGAAGTATCTTTGTGTGCGTTTTGGAGTTCTAGGTTTGGTTTAGAGTCCTATTTTATGGGTATTTTGGGGTAGCTATTTGAGAGCTGCGATATGTTGTTGCTGCTACGCCGCCATCTTGGCTCTGCCCCACCCCCCCACTAATATTTTCTCGGTAGAAATCTCCCTAAGGTAACATTTCTACACTGACCAAAGGGAGGGAGCCAGCTATTCATTTTCCACTAAATAATCTCAGTACATTGTTAACAATAAGAGCCCATAGGCTGTAGAATGGGGGAAAAATGACCATAGGGATTGGTCATTGGGTTCAAGGTTTTCAATCTTTGGGCCATAGGCCCCTAGTGAGCTGGAGTTACTACAAAGGGTCAACAAATGCATATTCACAGCCCACAATGACCCTTTAATACTTCTATGGATCCCTAGATTCCATGGATTTCCAGTTGAGGTCAATGCTATTGTGATCAACAAAATATACAAACTCGTTGAATAGTGTTAAAGAAATCCTAGTAGATTTTTTCATCATACATTTCCTCAATTAATAGATATAAATAATGTAATTAATGGGCTGTTAAAGTAAAAAAAAAAAATTTGTAATCCATAAGAACTCTCATCAATGGCATGACCAACCACTATTCCTGAAAAATGTTACCCTCCTCCTTACAAAGAGAACTTGTATGTAGAGCAGTGATATGAGATTCAAATAGAAAGAAGGCCACTAAACCACAATAAGCATTCTTGGGGGCAGCATATTACCCTAGAAAACCACATACCTTCAAATTGCTCTCCAGAACGGTTGGATCTGTTCACAACTCCATCAACAATGCATTAGTATCCCAATTTTTCCATATCCCCTCCAACATCTGTTATTTCTTTTTTTTGTCATGTTAGCCTATCTGATAGATATGAGGTGGTACCTCAGAGTTGTTTTAATTCATACTTCTCTAATCAATATTGATTTAGAGCACTTTCATATGCCTATATATAGCTTTGATTTCTTCTTCTGGAAAGGAAAGAAGCTACCAATTCATCTGAGATCAGAGTGACTTGTCCAAAGTCAAAGAACTATATCATCTTACACTGAGTTGGAAGGGACCTCGGAGGTGGAAAAGAGCCCCCTGATTTTGCATATGAGGAAACTGAGGTCTTGTCGAAAGGTAGTAAATAACAAGGCCTGGATTTGAACCATTTTTTTTTTCTAGGGGAAGGTAGGGTAATTGGGGTTAAGTGACTTGCCCAAGGTCACATGGCTACTTTTGTGTTAAGTGTCTGAGGCTGGATTTGAACTCATGTCCTCCTGACTCCAGGGCCAGTGCTCTATTCACTGCACCCCTTAGCCACCCCTTGAACCATATTTTCTGATGCCAAACTGGTGCTTGAATCTCTATTATGCACTCTTTTCTCAGTATTTCTGAAGGCTAATTTATTCATTCTATGGACCTGTTATGAAGTATTTATCATGCATCAGTCACTGTGCCATATGGACACAAGGGTTGAAGGGCAGTGGGACTAACAAAATAGAAGAAACAGTCCCTAGCTTGGGGAAGTTTAGAGTCAATTTAATAAACAGATCACACAGGCACACACACACATATATGCACACACATACAGACATAGACACACATATATACACACACAAAGCAAGCTTCAAAATGCTCATTCCTAAGATGACAGGGGAGGAGGCAGTCAGTGCTAAGAGGCTATAGTAGGAAGGAGTGATCAGAATTCAGAGGGTTAATATAGAAAGACTTTTCTGCAAAAGGCATATCTTGTAACAGCAGAAAAAAGTGGAATGTCAGAGCGAATTCAGAGGGAACAGTGAAGGTGGTTCAGGGAAGGGAGAATGTGAAATGAAGGCATGGAATGAGGAGAGAGCAAGTCCTTAGCAAAGCAGTTTCAAATTTAAAGCAACCACCATCTAAATATGATAAGAGCAAGGGTGGTAGTCTGGGGTCATTTAGTTTAGGGACAAAGAGTCCCACCCATCTCAATAGAACTTGAAGCTGAAGGGGAGAGATCCCATTTTGGAATATCTGAAAATGGCATTGTTAAGGAGGACCTAAAGTGAAGCCTAAACATCAAGGGAGAGGCTCAGTTAAAGATTCCACTCAAGGTATGTCAAAGGCAACTAGTCCTAAGTGGAAAAGTATTGTGAGTGACTAAACCATGCATCTGAGGGCCTGGACCCGTCTAGTTGAGAAAATCCCTTAAGAACTCACGCAGAGCCTAACTCAAGCTTACTAACAATGACCTCAGAGTATCCGCTTCTCTAGCCCATTATAGTTTATAAATAATAAATCAGAAGGTAACAACAGCTGTCCTCTGTACCTGAGGGCAAGATGGGAGGGAGAAAAACAACAAAAAGTAGACAGAAGATCAGAGGGCACAATGTTAAAAGCACCACAGCCCACCTAGGAACCTTCACAATGATGTCTTGGACATGTCAATGTCAAGCTATAAAGTGCAGTAGTTTCAGATGAAGTCATTTGAAAAAGTCATTCCTTCTGTGATGATATTGGTGAAGAGATGTACTGTGTAAATGTGTACCTTAGAATAGAGCTAGATAATGTCAGAGATGGGAGGAGCTTTAGAACGTAGAATGTCAGGGCTGAGGAGGACTTTCAAATGTAGACACTTAGCAAGGAGGGGAACTTAAAATACAGAATATAGAATACTGATGCTGAGAGGGAACTTGGAGTATAGGAATATGTAGTGTCAGAGTTGGGAGTCAGAGTATTAGAGCTTGGGGGAGAGTTGTAGAACACAGAATGAGGGAATTTATAAAATTTCACTTGCCCAAGGTCACATGGAGTTAGTGTGGAAGGGCCAGGATTAAAATGGCCCTTGGCAAGGTTCTGATTCATTTTCAGGTAGGGAAAAAAATGAAAGAAAGATGTGTTCTATGCTGGGTACCAGATGTCAGGCATTTCTGCTAGAACATTGGCTAAATGGCATCCTTTTAATGCCTTCCACTGCATCAGACCAAACTGAAGCTGAAGTTAGACACTGTGACATCATTTGGTCCTACTTTCTAATCTTCCCACACATGACTTCTTGGTTATTGACTTTTCCCTAAATACTGCTAAGTACATCCTTACCTGGGGAAAATGCATCCTCTGATTAATAAACGCGATCTCAGTGACGGATGGTGCCCACCATCATGCCCTCCAGTCTTTCTACCCAGCCAGGACTGGTTCTAATTCCTAGGTCTCCTTCACCCTTCACCTCCTTGGCTTCTACTCTTTTTTCTCCCTCCTGTAGAATCATAGTTCTGTTTAAAACTCAGGAAGGTGTTGGGTTTATTACTTTTATTGAGTCTTTTCTTAAGGAACACATGCTTGAGAGGCAGACATGCCTCCTACCATATTGTTAGCAGATATGTTGCTTGCAACCGACACCTCAAAGTGCTGGACTGCCATCTAGTGGAGGTCACTATAAACACCACAATCAGTCAATATTCACTGCCCTCCCTACCCCTCTTCCCTCCCCAACACAAAGCAATTATGGAGAGCAGGAAGGAAAAGCAACTGCTGCGAGCAGAAATATCATCAAATGAGAAACCAAAGGCCTTGGGTTCTAGTCGAGCTTCTGCCACATGCCACTGGTGTGATATTGGGCAAAACGTCACTTCTCTGGCCTCTCTTTTTCAAATAAATGGGGTGAACGAGAAAACCTCTAAGGCCCCTCCAGATACATTTTTAATATATGTACATGTTGTAATGTATATATAGTCTATAGGATACTATACATGTTTATAATTCAATATAATATTTCATTGTAATTATGACACAATAAAAATAGTTATATTATTATGATATTTATAATTACAGGATATAACATTAATACTGTAATCCTAAATAATATTTAAAATTGCTGCATTTACATTATAATTATAATACATAGTATTTCTACTTATAATACATGCATTCAGAAGCCATGTGTCACAGAGGATAAAGAGAGGGTTCCCGTGCTAGGGAGAATAGGATTGAAATCTTGCTTGTCACAACTATTGGCTGTGTAGCCCAGGGCAAGACACTCAAACTCTCAGTGCCCTAGACAGTTCTCCAAGCCTCTCAGTGAAGGAGATGCCTGCATGGTAGAAGAGTCTCACTCAGCAGGTTTCTCCACCAAAGCAATCTTGGGGTCAGACCCGTCCGTTCCCCAATTGCTTTGTGAAACATCTTATATAGGAAACATACATTTATATATATTTAAAGATTGAAATACTCAAAGGTACTTGGGACCTCCTAACTTTCTATATCCCTTCCAAGGACACCGATTTTGACACATCCATGCCATGCCTGTCCACCCTGGGCTATTTTCATCCTTGGGCCCCATGTCTGTCTGTTTGTCTATCTATCTATCAATGTCTTTGTTATGTCTGGCTCTTTCTTTCCTTCCCTCCCTTTCCTTCTATGATACTTTTTTGATCTCTATTTCTGTTTCTATCCTAGTCCAAACACCCTATTTTACTAATGGTTAAACTGAGACCTAGAGAGATTAAATAAGCCCCAAGGTCACACAGGTAGTGAGTGGGATAACCAGGAAATGCATGAAGGTAGATTAAAGGTAGCCTCCAGTTCTCTTTCCACAGCAGACACCTGTGGCCTTTCCTCATCCCAAAAATAATAAACCCCAAAAGTTCAGTTCTTCTGCCTCATCTTCATTCTTGAAGAAAGCCATCATGCTATCCTGTCTTCTCTTCTCCATTCTGAATATCCCCAGTGCCTTCAACCTACCCAAGCCATGTACAGCTCTAATTCCCCTTTTATGCTGGCCACCCATCTCTGGAACAATTCCATTGAGTTAACCACTTTTCCGAATGGTGGAATCAAAAACTACCCTAGATGTGATAAATGTGGTCTAACCCAGGCAACCCAGGTGATGTTAGAGATCCCCACTAACACTAGGTTCTAGGTTATTGATCACAGGCACTGTGATTTCCTGTGACTACTACTGTAACTACCCTGGAGAAAAAACATCACTATTAGATACCGAGTCCCTAGGGACAGAGACTCCCTATTACAACTCACAGTCTTTACCTGTGCTTACTTACTGCTAGTAAATTAAATAAAGGAAGGATCATTTTCCAGCACCCCTCTCTCCCAACAGCGCCACCTCTATGTTGATGGACCATTTCCTAGTGTTAGAATTCCATAACCAGCATTAAACTTTAACAGGGCCATTTTAATTCATTAAATCAAACATTTCAATGGAACTATCGTTGAGATAACAGATTGTCACAGTGTGAGTCTAATACGCAGCTGAACCCATCAAATATGAATCTATTTCCAGACATTATCATGTATAATTATACAGGGGAAATGGCTTTGGAAACCAATCACAGATTGACTGACAGAAATGTACCAGAGCTGATCACATCCTAAATCAGAGGGTTTTGAGGGTAATAAAAGACAGCAAAATGGAAAGTGTAAATATCAAATTATGAGTATATATGTTCATTAGATTATTGTCCTTGAAACAAACCCAACCAGGAATAATCTTCTAAACCATGACTTCCAGGGCATCTGATGTTTCTCCTCAACTCATTTTTGTTTCCCATTTTTGTCTTTTCTGTTCTGTCTGCGTAAGCCTTGCAAACCCTTCCAGCTCCCATTCCTCCTTTCCCTCAAGGAGCACTGACGAGGGCACCATTTAGGAGGAGGGCTTTAGAAATGGTAAATTAAGGGCAGCTAGATGGCACAGTGAGTAGATCACCAGCCCTGGAGTCAGGAGGACCTAGTTTAAATCCAGCCTCAGACACTTAACACTTACTAGCCATGACCTTGGACAAGTCACATAACCCCAATTGTCCTACCTTCTCCCCTGCAAAAAGCAAAATAAAAAATAAAAAGAAATGGTAAATTAAAGAGAAGCAGAGATTCTTGAGTTGGAAGTGAACTTCCATTTGTCTGTCTCATTTTCTTTGAAATGAAGAACCAGAGGCCAGGGAAGCTATGTGATATGCTCAAGATCTTTATAACTGTCCTTGCCTCCAGGGAGTTTTACAGTGTCCAGGGCTGTGGATGAGGAGCAACATTTGAACATAGAAGAAAGAAGTAGGGAGGATTCCTAAGCCTACCCTTGCAGCAAGAGTGGTGCTGGCTGAATCCCTTCCTCCATCACTTCCCTTGGGGATCAACATCCTAAGCCAAGGCTCTGAAGTAGAGGGCTTCAATTCCTCCACTATCTAGCAATTGCCTTCCACGTGGGGGATACTGTGCTTAGTCCAAGGGACACAGAGATGAAAAAGGACAAGACCTGGTATGAAGGAGCTTAATGTGGGTAAGGGTTTGTCATGGATTCAGGAAAGTATGATTGAAGATAGAAAGGGAGGGGCACAAAGGAGTGAGCCAGGGAAAGGGCTTTGGGAAAATTGGAGGGCGGAGATGAACCTTTCAACTTCAAGAAACTGGGAAGGTAGAAGCCATGCTACCTGGAAGGGATTCAGGTCAATTATCCAAGTAATGCCTTTGGATTCTAGTCAATTAACACAGAGAAGACTGATGGAAACTCCTCATGATAGGAAGGAGAATCCATTCTGGAGATCAGTCCTCTGATTGTCACCACCCCACAATCTGATTTCCATTGAACTATTCTCATCTGTTACTGAGATCTAACTAGAACCTGAGGTCTGGGACCACATGACATCCAAGGCTCCTTTGAGTACTGACAGTGTATTTATTGTACTGAGCTCTGACATTCTAGAATTCAGTTTCAAATCCTTTCCGGCTCTGACCTTCCATATTCTGTGATTTTCGGTCCTTCCCACCTTAGACATTCCCTGTTTTAAGGTCCTTTCCAGCTCTGCCATTCTCAGTTCTAAAAACCTTTCCCATTTTGGAAATTCCATATGCTAAGGTCTCTCCCAGCTCTGACATTTTCTGTTCTAAGGTCTCTCCCAGTTCTGATATTCCATGCTCCAAGGCTCTTTCGAGGTTTCATATTCTATGTTTTAAGGAAGGCTCCTGCCAGTTCTGTTATTCCTTGCTCTAAAGGTCCCCCCTCCCAGCTCTGACACCCATAGTTCTCAGGCCCCTCTCAGCTCTGACATTCTCTCTTCTAGGACCTATGGTGCCTCCTCTAAGGTCTCTCTCAGTTCCAACATTACATGTTCTGTCTTCTCAAGTTATTTCCAGTTCTGACATTCTGTAAGTTTCCTGTTATCTCTGATACTCTATCAATCTATTCAGTCTCCCTAAAACAGAATTTGGGTCAATTATTTCACAGAAATAATTTTTTATTTTTTACAGAACAGATTTTTACAGAACAGTTCTTTACAGAACACAAACAAAAACAATATTTGGAACTATCTTTAAAAACAAGTGAATGCTCAGACTTGCTGTAAACAGGGCTGCTCTTACAGAACAAGCCAGCAAAGATCGTGCTAGGGACCCCTCCTTAGTTCACTATGCTCAACCATCTTTCCCTGCCTCCCATCCTTAAGAATCTCAGGGATGACAGGGGCTTGAAGGGGCATCTCTAACCCAACATCATGATGGAGCAGGACCAGTGTCCATAGCATCCCTAAGAAGGCATCCAACCTTCTTTCAAAGACTTCCATGGATGGAGTCATAGGGGCCTATTTTCCTTCTAGAGAGTTCCAATTAGCAAGACTTTTCCTTAAGTGGAATGTAACTCTGCTTGCCAGCAACTTCCCTCCCCTACCAGCCCCTCCCATTGTTCCACTTTGGGTCAAGCAGGACAAGGCTACCTCCACCTTACACAGATGTCATACTTCCCCCACAACCCCCACCCCCTCCCACATCTTCTCTCCAGCCTCAGTATCTCCATTGCCTCCAAATGAGCTTTGTAAGGCAGGAACTACACAGCGTTCATTCCCCTGGCCTCTGGATGCCTTGTGAGTTCCTCTGAAAGGAAGTAAAGACAAGAACTCACATTTCCTTGATGTTTTAAGATCTCCTCATCCCATTTGTATCTGGATTCTCCTCTGATTCTTCAGCTCCTGTAAGCAGAGCTTGAGGCAGGTTGACTATGCTCATGCTGTGGCACTATAAATGGAGGTGCTTACACACTAGGATATTCCCAGACACCTGCCCCAGTGGGTTTGGCTCCTTTGGGGAAATCCACAGTTAGGTACAGTGTACAAGCTGCTACTGCTCCATCATGGAAGGAACATGGGGTCAGTAATCAGAAGAGACACATGTTTGAGCTTTCCTGCTCCTGGCAGATCAACAAGCCACCTCCTCTCTCTGGGCCTGTTTCCACATCTGGGAAGTGGGGATAACACATGCTCCATGTATCTCATACAGAATGATGTCAAGGATGAGACAGTCCTTTGTAACCTGCTAAGTGCTTTGCTCCTCACCAGCCTCAGTTTCTCTTCTATAGAATGGGGATGCTATCACTTGTAACACCCATCTCCTAGGGCTACTTTGAGGAAAATGCTTTATAAACCTTAAGCTTATGTATTCAGTGTCATACCAATCAAACTACCAAAAAATATTTTAGAGAGCTAGAAAAAAATAATAACAAAATTCACCTATAAGAATAAAATGTCTAGAATATCAAGGGAATTAATGAAAAGAAAAGCTAGGAAGGGTGGCTTAGTCATACCAGATTTTAAATTGTATTATTAAGCAGCATTCATCCAAACCACTTGGTACTGGTTAAGAAATAGAAGGGTTGATCAGTGGAATAGGTTAGGTACACAAGACACAGTACTCAAAGATTATAGCAATCTACTATTTGATAAACCCAAAGACCTCACCTTCTGTCGTAAGAACTCACTGTTTGACAAATCTACTGGGAAAATTGGAAAATAGCATGGCAGAAAGTGGTCAGAGACCAGCGTCTGACACCATATACGATAACAAAGTCCAAATGAGTACATGATCTATGTATAAAAACAGATATTATAAATAAATCAGGGAAGCAAGGAATAGTTTATCTATCACATTTATGGAGAATGGAGGAATTTATGACCAAACAAGAATTAGAAAACATTATGAAATGCAAAGTGGGGATAATTTTGATTAAATTAAACTGAAAAGTTATTTTGCAAAAAGCCAATGCAACCCAGATTAAGAGGGAAGTAGAACACTGGGAAATAATTTTTACAACCAGGGTCTCTGATAAAGGTGTCATTTCTAAAACATATAGAGAATGGAGTCAAATTTACAAGAATACAAGTTGTTCCCCAACTGATAAATGATCGAAGGATATGAACAGGCCATTTTCAGAGGAAGAAATTAAAGCTATCTATAGTCATATGAAAAAATGCTCTAAATCACTATCGATTAGAGAAATGCAAATTAAAGCAACTCTGAATTACCACATCACACCTATCAGATTGGCTAATATGGCAAAATAGGAAAAAAATATAAATATCGGAGAAGATGTGGGAAAGTTGGAATACTAATTCATTGTTGGTGGAGCTGTGAGCTGATCCAACCATTCCAGAGAGCAATTTGGAACTATGCCCAAAAGACTATAAAAATGCGCAAACCCTTTGGCCCAGCAATACCACTTCTAGGACTGTATCCCAAAGAGATCATAAAAAATGGGGAAAGGACTCACATGTACAAAAAGATTTATAACAGCTCTCTTTGTGGTGGCCAAGAACTGGAAATCAAGGCAATGTCCATCAATTGGGCAATGGATAAATAAGTTGTGGTATATGAATGTAATGGAATACTATTATGCTACAAGAAATGATGAATAGGCAGACTTCAGAGAAACCTGGAAAGACTTATATGAACTAATGCTGAGTGAGGGGAGCAGAACCAGGAGAACATTGTACACAGTAACAGCCACAGTGTGCAAGGACTAATTTTGATAGACTTAGACCCTCTCAGCAATGCAGCAACCTAAAACAATTCTGAAGGACACATGATGGAAAATGTCAGCCATATCCAGGGAAAGAATAATAGAGTCAGAATGAAGAACAAAGTAGACTATTTTCTTTTTTTCTGTTTTATTTTGTTCTTTTTTCTTTCTCATGTTTTTTTTTTCCACTTGTTATAATTCTTCTATGCAAGATGACTAATGTGAAAATGTGTTTAATAGAAATGTGTGTGTAGAGTCCATATCAGATGGCAAGCTGTCATGGGGAGGGAAGGTGAAAGGAAGGGGAGAAAATTTGAAACTTGTGGAAGTGAATGTTGAAAACTAAAAATAAATAATTTAATTTTTAAAATACACCTTAAGTTTATAGGATTCTAAACTAATAATCAATTTGAAATGAAGGGGTTCTTAAAACTGGAAGGGACCTCAGAGGCCATATAGTCTAACTCCCTCTCCCTTTTATAGATAGAGAAACTAAGCCAGAAAGGAGGAGGGAGCTGCCTAATGTCAGGCAGACAGGCAGCTCTCTGCTATAAAGGAATCTCCTTAAAGACAGGGTATATATTTCACTTTTGTCATCTTATCCTTAGTGTCTGGCATACAGTAGGTGCTTAATAAATGCTTCTTGCTGGATCAGTTGCAGAGCCAGTACTGGAACCCAGATCCTCTGACTCCAGGAGCAGGGCAGAGCTCTTGCCCCTATAACTGGCTACCTCTTCCAAGGGGAGAATGTGATGCCCAGAGCCACCTGTTAGATTTCAGCAGGGAGAAGAAGGCTTTCCCAATCCCAAGGAAAACTCCTTTTGATTTCTGTCCCTGGGCCTGAGCAGCAAACATTTGGGAGTTTCATTAATGTTGACATTTTATTTCAATTATCATCTGAGCCCAAAAGCTCAGGCCTTATTTTTGAGGCTAACACCACTTCTGTCCCCATCACAACCTTGAAAGCCTTTGAGAGATGAAATATTTCCATTTCTTCCCTGACGCTGAGCTGACAAAGGCATCTGTCTGCCTGAAAGGTAAGTGTCCCCTCTCTCAGAATGCAAAAAGCCTATTAGAGCAGGGGCCCTTTCCAGGAGGCTAACACAGAGCTGAAATTACCTAAGCTTTTGAAACAACATTTGGGGACATGTACAGATAAATACCCTGACTCAGACATGAGGCTGCTAGAATGTGAAAGTCTGCAACAGAGATGGTTAAAGGAGGCTGTGCTTGAAGGAACCACTAAAAGCTCTGTATGAAAGACCTGGGAACAAGTGACTAAAATAAGATTGAGTCACAATAAAGAGAGAAAAAGAGAGAAGAGAAGAAAAAGGTGTCTTCTAATTCAAACTTCCACTTGTTACCTACATCAAAAGGCAGGAGCAACACTTTCACAAGAGAATCTCATGTGAAAAGTACAGAAGGGAATCATAATGCTGAATCTGCCAGAATCAAGCACCGGTCATCCTCAAATGCCCCCAAAGCATAACATCCTCCAAGCTAGCCTTCTTCACTTAGTTAATGGTTTTAGAGTTCTACAAATGCCTTTGTCTATCTTACAGTAAATTTCAGATAGATGTTCCTGCTCCCTATGTCCCAGCCCTAGGCCATGAGCCTTCCATTGTAACAAAGGAAGAAAAAAACCCAGTGAAGCAGAAGCAACCAGAATGCATTACAGTGCATACCACATCCACACTTCCAGCTCTCCATCCAAAGCAAGGCACACCATTTCCCTACCTTGTCTCTGGGGCCAGGCTCGGTCATGAAAATCAATGTTTCTCTCACTCACTACAATTTAGCTTGCCCCTGTCCCACCCCTCATCATCCCCAACTAGGGAGCTTTGCTCTTGGCCATTGGATATACGGAAGGCTACTATGAAGAAAGGCTTCAGGACCATACCACGAAAACATCAGTGAAAGGACTTAGTGATGTTTAATCCAGAGAAGAGGAGACTGAGGTGGTGATGGTTGGGAAATAAAGAAGAGGCTTTCTTAGAATTGCTCCATCTGGCCCCAGAAGGCAGAAGTAGAAGCCAGCGAGCGATACTGCCAAGTGGAAGCCTGAGTTTTCTTAAGAGGGAAACTTCCTCACAAATTAGATCAATTTGGGAGTGAGAAACCTTGGAAAGTAGGAGGCATCTTACTGTAGGCTGCCTTACAGAGAAGCTGGATGACTTCTTAGGAATGCTTTGCTGGTTTCCAGCCCAAGGTCAGGTTGGACTGGTCTCCTGAGGGCTCTTTAAGCTCAGAGTTTCTGGATTTGAATCCTAGCTCTGCACTAAACTATTGTGTGGCTTTAAGTCAGTGCCTTCATCTCTCTGGGTCTCACTGTCTTTCTCCTTAATGTCAAGGCTCTTTCCAGCCCTACATGTCTATGACTCTGAGCCAGGCACCAGCACAGACAACATACTCTATAGGCTGCACGTTCCCTATTTTCCTGTTGTTAGCTTGTCAGCATTTGTGCATGGCTTTCTGAGCCTGGTGACATTTAGGAGAAATGTACCCTGACCTTCAAGGGCCAAAGAGTAACTGGGAAGCCATGAATAGCACTATAATGGGTGATTCTCAAGCCTGGAATAAACCCAGAGAGACAGCTCAACATGCCTACTCTAAGCAGCACCAAAGTTGCCTGAGAACCAACTTGTAAAGAGGATTCCATTAGGGTCAGAGAGACCTTAGACTTGGGACAGGAGCTTTCTTGGATCATATACCTCAGTACACGTTAAAGATGCAGAAGGAAGGAGTGTTAGGAAAGGGGGTGGGGCAAGAGCTTGTCAGTGGTGAGGTCACCATCTATTAATGTGCTTCCTAGTCATGCAGTCAGGCAATGAGCATTTATTGAAAGCCTCCTATGCACCAAGAGGCATTGGGATAAATTGAGTATTCACAAACAACCCCTGCCCATCCCTTGTCTCTTCTCACACAGAGAGTAACAAATGAAATCACATAGGATAGGAAAGTGCCATGAAGGAGCTCAGCCAAGGACCTCATTGTCACCTGACACCATGACCCCCCAGACTCTTAGCTCTAAAATTCTCCTCCTTGATGATGGTTTGGTCCATTTAATATTATCTATTATGTGCCAGACTCTGTGCCAGTCACTGGAGATACAAAAACAAAGCAAATTTTCTTCTACCTTCAAATGATATTTTATGTACATGGAGAAGTAAACATTAAGCATTCCTATTGTCAAGGAGTGACTTTCCCGTTTCATTATCTTTCCTCTTGAGTTTTCTTTTTAAGCTCCTCACTCTTCTTGAACCCATGCTCTTATCTCAGGGAGATGTCCTTTTATTCCTTTCTTCCATTTCCCTTCTATCATGCTTTCCTGTCTTCAGTTCCCTCCCTTCACAGAATTCCCCCAATAGTCAGAAATGGCACCAATACACGCTGCTGTTTTCCACTCACACTCACCTAGCACTTTGTCTTTGCCTTTGCTCAGAATCTGCTAATCCCCAGTCCTGGTTCAGTCATTCCAACAAACAATCTTTTGTTCCTGTTCCCATGTCAATGAGCACTTTTGGAGGAAGTCATGAAACTGCGTCTCCCAGAGCCCCTAAAAATGCCTATTTCACCTCCCTTGGGCACTCCATTGCTGCTTGACTAACTTTTTATTCATGCTTGATGTATCTCCATCACTGCCATACATCAGCTATGCCAAACCTCTTCTCAAGTGCCTGACTCCATAGCTTTCTGGACTCCTTAATAGATAACTTTACTGACAGGATTAAAGCCACCTGGTGTGAGCTCCCTTGGGTTCATTCTAACCACCAATTCACCCTCTTCTTCCCTTCAATGGCAGAGGATGGAGTGGGCCTCTCTCCTAAGATTCATCTCTCCAGTGTGTCCCTTTGCCTCTTCCACTTTCATCTTGTTCCATAATCATTCTGGATGACCATCCTCAGTCTCTCTCCAATCACTATGACCTCCCCCCCTATCTAACAATGTACTCGGGTTTCCCTTTTTCCTTAAATCCTGCCATCCCTTCATATTGGCATCCTCTCTCTCTCTTTTATTTTGCTTTTAAAGTTCTAGAAAGAGTCATCTTTATTCACTGTCTTTCCTTCCTCACCACCCATTCACTCCTCAGTCCCCAGTAATCTGGTCTTCATATCACCACTCTACTGAAATCCATATCTCTAAAGGTTATCCATGAGATCTTAATAGGCATTTTAAAAGGCCTTTTCATTGTCTGTGACCTTTGAACAGTTTGGAATACCTTTGATCTCCTCTCCTCGATCTTTCTCTTCCTCTGGCTTCTTCCACTTCTTTGTCCTGCTTCTTCTCCTATCTGTGTGACCTCTTCTCTTCAGCCCCATTCAGAGGACTTCAAGGAAGAGGAGCTATCTAACTATTTCTATAAGCTATCCCAGTTAAATTCACACAGATAAGCCTAATACTTTTTTTCATGAACATAGAAATTAAAAAAAATAAAGCCAATACTCACAATGTGTCATATGCTACCTGCTGTATTGATTACATGAAAACAACTGAGTACTGTATAAGTTTTGTATGTTCAAGTGTGGCTTTGTGGACTTCTTTTTAATTTTGGCAACTAAAAAAAAAGATAACTTGACTTCATCCTTTCCCTGGAGAAGGAAAACGAATTCTGTTGGGAAATTGAACATTTCCATTAACAGGAAAGGGACTTTCAATATCCTGTTTCTCCACAAATGCCTTGTCTTCTTCCGCCTAGAGAATGAAGAGCATCGTTCGTGTTCACCTCTGATTTGGGGGACCTTTTGTTATTATTTTTTGATATGGATTATGGGAAAAAAAAAAGGGTTTATCAATATATCCTGTCTGCATTTTCAGTCCTTCATATACAAGTCTGCTCATAAGCACAGAGAGACCATGGTCACATCAACCAGTGTCATGCCAAAGCACAACACGGGGGGATTCAAAATGTAAAGTTATCACAAAAACTGTGAAATGACCAGTATCTCAAATTGTATTTATGTAGCTAGGACTGAATTATTGTTCCATGGGTCATTAGCTCCTGGCTGCATTTCTGTATTATAATAGTTCAATTTAAAAACACAATATAATAACAATTTTTAAAACCCTTAAATGTGGGTGTTTCCCAACTCTCTGTCCTTAGCCCCTCTCTCTTCCTTCTCTCCACTCTCTTGCCCTGTGACTTCATAAGATCCTGTGGGTCCAATGATCACTCGATCCTGATGAATCTCAAAGCTATGTAGTCAGCCCTTCTCTCTCTCTTGAGCTCTGATCCTTCATCATCAAACTTATTCAAGTTTATACTCCTCTACCTGACTGCCCTTGATGGGAATTTCCACCTTGGTGAACCAACTACATCTCAAATTCAGCAGCAGCAAAATGGAACTCATTAACTACTGCCCCCTGAACCTGCTTCTCCTTCAAATTCTATGATTTTTGTTGAGGGCATCACCACTCTTCTTTTCAATAAAGTAAGAAACGTCCAAGTCATCCTTCATTGCTTTCTTTCACTCATCCCTATGTCTAACCTGTCACTGATGGTCCTCAATCCTACATCATTCCTCCTCTCTATTCCATGACCACTCTAACTCCGTTCATTTGGGTGATTGCATGTGCCTACTATTAAGTCTCTCCTTTTTCCTCCACACAGTCTCTTATGTCCATTTACTGCTCAAAAATATTCAATGGCTCCCTATTGTCTTTGAACAAAATGTCAACTTCCTCAGCAAGATCTTCCATATCTGGCTTTAATTTCTCTTTTCAGGCTCACATCATATTATCTTCCATCCTGAAAAGAAAAACGTGTTTCAGTCCAACTTAACTGCTACCCATTCCCAGCACATGATTCTCTCCCCACCTCCCCTTGTATGCATAGATTGTGCCCCATGCCTAGAATGCATTAACTCCTCATCTAGTGAATTCCCTTTTTTTTCTTCAAAACTCAGCTTAAGTGCTGACTCTCCCTGGAAACCTACACTAATTTTTCCATTCTGCTCCCCAGGTGAACATGCTCTCTTCCTCATCAAATTTTCCTGCACATATGAGTTACCCTTCCCCCTTACATATGGAATATTTTGGAGGGTGGAGATTGTTTCATTTTTCATCTTTACATCTCTCGGTGCCTTGGACACAGTGGGTGCTAAATAAGTGTTGGCTGAAATAAATTAACAACTGTTTATCAGTCCAATACAGAAGATATTCTAAGTAAATAAATTAGCATGATATAGGGCAAAGTGTGACAGGAGAGGTCCAAGAAAAATGCACCAGGCAAACCTGACCGTGGAGAAATGACTTTCAGTCCAAAGAAAATACTCAAAGCCTGTGGATCAAGAGATATTCAGCTCAGTCATCAATGCCCAGTCTTTGCAATGGGATACATGTGTGTGTGTGCATGTACATGTATATATGAATTATGTGCATATACACATGTTTATATATGTTTATTCCTACATACCCATGCATCTAGATCTATCTATAGATAAGACAGCTGTGCATCAGGCATTATGTTAGGCACTAGGAAAACAGAGTGAAAGTGAAACAGATCCTGCCATCCACAAGCTCACAGTCTATTTACATATGGGCAAGGAAGAAGAGAAGAGAAGGCATTTACATGTCCATGGGACCATGTGTGCCACAAATGTTTAGAGCTAGTTAGCATCACTGTTGTTTGTTGATTAACTGATTGATGAACTATGAGGAAGGTAGGCCTTGGGAGCTGGCCCTGGTAAAGTGTGCCCAATCTAGCTGTCCTCCCTGGGCAAGCAAGATTCAACCAGTACTGGTATGCTTGATTTAGCTCTCCTAAGAGGAAGTAAGGAGGGATTTGTTTGGAACCAACAGGGGCTGAAGGGGGGACAGACTTGGTAGGAACTGAACCTTGTTCAAGAGCTAGAATGGAAAGTGATACTATCAGTGAATGTTCACCAGGGGTGTGGGCTCCTGAAAGCTAGGGTCACCAGGCTCCCCTGTAGAAGGGCACGTTGGCTAGGGAGCTGAGCTGTCCTGGTTCATCTCAGAGCACAGAGGGTTTTAGAAGGTAGGAGATACTTCACCAACCCTAACCTTCTGATTCCCATAGGAATCCTACATCTTGGGGAGTTCCTCAAGATTCTCCTGTCACAAGGGCTGGACTCCTCCTTTGCCCTTACCCTGTTCTTCCTATTATTACAGTTATTTCAGATGACCATAAGCTTCTGGAGAGCAGATCTTAGGACCACATTTGCATCCTGAGCGCTGAGCTCACGGTTATTCACCCAGGAGCCCTTTAATAAAGGTTTGTGCATTTGAATTGAAATTCTAATCCCTTCAGTCCAATTACAATGATTTGGGAGAAAATAAACAAGATGTAATGACAGTATTGAAAGGGACCTTGCAACATGGAATCCCAGTGTAAAAAATAATGAAGATTATGACAGAATATAGAATATGTAGGGTTGTGAGGGTCCTTAGACCATAAAACAGACTATAAGACATGGAAGGGGTCTTAGGACATAGCATTCCAGAGGTAGGAGGGAGCTTAGAACATAGAACACTGTAATGTCAAAAGTTATAGGAAACTTAGAACAAAGATGTCAGTGCTGGGAGAAGTCTGAGAACATAGAAAATGTAATGCCCGAGTTAGAAAAGACCTTAGAACATAAAACATGCAGAGTACAACTTGGAAGAGACCTTAGAGCATAGAATGTGAGGGCTGGAAGGGGCCTTAGAACAGGGAATGTCAGAGTTGGGAGGGGCCTTAGAAGAGGGAATGTTAGAGGGAAAGGTCCTTAGAATAGGCAGTGTCAGAGTTGGAAGGGACTTTAGAATAGAGAGCATCAGAGCTGGGAGAGACCTTAGAAAGAGATTATCAAATAACAGAACTACGAAGGACGTCAGAGATCAGCATTATAACCCATCCTTTCAACTGCACAGTGGGGGAAATCCAGGCCTAGAAAACCAGATTCACTGCCTGTCCCAGGCCATTGAGCTTGCCATGGCCTGGTCCTGACCTCAATAGCCAGCAAATGAGCAGAAAGCCTGGGCCTGACTGGCCAGCACAGGATGGGTGGCCTCCTTCCAGCAATGTGTCCTGCCGGTCCCTCATCAGCAGAGCCTCCTGCAGTCCTCTCCAAGGACAGCCAAGGAAGCTGGTGGATGGTCTGTTTCTCAATGGATCTCTTAAGGATTTGGCAGGAAGGGAGAGTGTCCCCCAGGCTAAGTTTACCCAAATGAAGTGAAGGCTCACCCCTCCACCAAGGAGAAACCCTGAGCAGAAATGACGATGGTATTTTAATGACCAACTCAATAAATCTGGAGGTGATTTTCAAAAAAGGCAATTCGCCTCTCTCATCATATTTACCTTTTACACTTAATGGATCTGGGGCTATTTGCTTCGAGGCCGCTGCAGCTCTCGTCTCCAAGTTCTATTTGTTGGTGATGAATTTCGGAGCTGGCACATTTGTAATAAACACCATTCACTGCAGACACTGCACAGCCCAGCCTGAAAAGCGCTCTTTAGAATTTTTTGTCTTTTTTGTTGGTTTAATGATGACTAATGCCTGAGTGATTATTGTGGGCTTTTTTTGTGTTCAGAGCCTGGAACAAACAATATCATTAACATTCCCCGGGGGGGGGGGGGGAGGAATGGAGGGGGGGTTATGGAATGAGAGGGAAAGAGGAGAGTAACCAAAAGGTAGAAAGAGCCAAGGAAGGGATCAAAGACAAATTTGGATCAACCCAGGGCTAATGATGCCTGGCTTCCCAAACCTGCCACCTCAGACTTCTCACTCCTCCCTCCTCACTGGAAGCAAAATACACCCAAACTGGAAAGATCTTTCCAAATGTACTCACTGATTTTGTTAAGGCACCCAGATGGACATTTTAAGAATTCCCTCCTGCTGTGTCAATAGCACCACCAGAAGGTTGGCAGCCAATCATAACTACTAATTGGTGGAATGGACCAAGGGGAAACCAAGGCATAGTCCACTTTTCCCCCTCCCTTCCTACCATGCAGTGCACATCATCTGAACCTCTGAAGAACTCACTAAATTCAGAACAAATTTCCAGACACCTTCCAAGTATTCCTAACCATTGTTAATCTCCCTGTGTACAAGCAGCCTCCAACTTAGAAATGGATTGCTTCTTAGAAGTGGGCAATTTGGAACCTGGAATGTATCCTTTCCTTGGAATAGTGTTATCCACTTTATGAGGGAAAGAAGCCTTTGTGGCCTAGCCTGGGTTGCTAGTTGTCTGTATAGGCTAGCAGTCTTTATGACCTTGCTTAAGTTCCTAAAAGTCTTTGTGGGCTAGTCTAGGTTGCTGGTTTCCTGTGTGGTCTAGCCTAGGCTAGGTAGCCCAGCTTTGTAGTTATCATTCAAAACACTGTTCACATGTGGTCTGCATGGTCTCCATGTAATCACAGACACATAATCATAGACAGTAGAAGGGATCTCTGAAGTCAGCTTGTTCAATGTGTACCCAGATCAAAAAGAAGCCTCTCTACCATTACAAAGGATTGAGAAAGGAATCCATGAGGGATAAGGAATGATACCCTCTCCAAGGCAGCCAGAACACTACTCAAACAGGAGTCAGAAGAGTTGGGTCCAAGTCCAAGGACCACCATCTTCTAGCAGTAAGACTCTGGGAAAGTTCAATAACTTCTTCAAATATCAGGTTCCTTCTCCACAAAACCGAGCTAATCTCCCACACACACACTCTATCTGAGATGGGGCAGCACAGTGATGGATGTTAACAGAATTCAGTACATTCTTAGAGTTAGAATGAACCTCTCTGTGGCTCCCCACCCCAGTTCTGTCCAAGTGGGACCTGGCTGGTCAAAAATGGAGTGCTGACCTAGAACTCAGGAGTGTTTTGAAGGCAGGGACTTTGTTTTCTAAAGATCAAATGAGATAGTGTGTGAGAGGAGAGGCAGCTGAACACTGGGGCTGGAGGTGGGGAACACAAACTGTTTTCAATGTTGAAAGACAAAGTTTGGATCCTGATCTCATTTCTAGCTAGCTGTCTGACCTTGTGAAAGAGCTGATTAACTTCTCTGGACCCCAGTTTCCTCAATTCTAAAAGGAAAGAGTTGGACTGGATGGTCTTGCAAGTCTCTTCCATAAGTTATATGTTGCTATGTTGACATTGGCTGGTTGTAAGAGAAGAGTATGGAAGGTCCTTGAGAGAAGGAACTGTCTCACTATGGTCCTTGGGTACCCAGGATCTAGAAAAGTGCCTGGCACAGAGTGCATGATTAATAAGTGCTAGTTGACCAACTGATGCTACAGAGATATGAGTTGTTATTACAACTGCAAAGTTTCATATAAACATAATCAGGTTTTATTAGCAGAGCACTGAATGTGGAGTCCACAGAATTAAGGTTTGAAATCACAGCCTATCTGTGAAACCTCTCTGACTCTCATTTTTCTCATTAGTTAAATGCAGAAAATGAGATCCGTGCCTCACAAATTTCCCAGGACCATAGATTTTTGGCTGGAAGAGTAGGGCAAGGTCTCATCCCATCCATTTTACAGATGCATAAACTGAGATCTGGGGCACTTAAGTGACTTGAACGATGCAAAACTAAGACTAGGAGGCAGTGCCAGGACTGAATCCAGGCTCTCTGACTGCCAATCCAAGTGCTTTTTGCCATGTGGTCATACTCTGATTTATTCTTGAGAAAAGACTTTGAAAATTGGCATCTCTATGGATGTCTCTAGGGATGCTTCAATATTTGACAGTCTCTGGAGCCCCATGGGGAGGGATGGCAACATAGATGAGCAGGGCTCAAGGAATGCTTGCTGACTGACTGACTGAGTGATTGACTGGTACTCTTGTTGGGGCAGGGCTGGAATCTGCCACTTCATGGAAGGACACTCCCTGCCAGGATTAGGTCTGATGAGATCTGACTAGCCTCTCAAATCTAATGTCTTAAAAATGTTTTCCCATCAGATTATTAGTCTGTTCAGTTTTTAAAATGAGCTTTGCCCAGGCCTGGAGAAGAAGTCATGTAGGGACAAATGACAATCCATGGGCATAGAATGAGAATCATAGGACCTCAGAGGCAAGAAGGGGCTTCAGAAACCTCTAATCCAGTCTATGCTGGAAAAGAGTTTTCTGTTACAATGTCCTTGACAGGAGACCTCCAGTAACAAGGGACTCACTCTCTCCCAAGGAAATCCCTTCCACTCTGGGGCAGCTTTCAGCATTAGGAACCTCCACCTCACATTTTCCTACAGGCATCTTCCCGACATTCCTTGCTGTTCTATCCTGAGGCCAAGCAGAATGAAGCTTATCCCTCCTCCCCAAGGACCATCCTTCAGATACATGACTGTACCTCTCAGGTTCCCCCTGAGCCTTCTCTTCTGGAGGTGCCACATCTCCGACCTCACACTGTGACTGGTGTCTGCTGGACACTCTCCAGATTCTCTTGGACTTCTTTCCCAAAACATGGCCCCAAGAACTGAATATAACTGAGGGGGCCGGGGGGGGGGGGGGAGGCAACCAGATGTGAGTCTCCTGCTCAGACAGGCCAGCTGTTGCCCTCAAAGATGAGGCTCGTGTTCCTTGTTAAATCACTGCATGATAACAACATTATGGTACAAGGCTGAAAATTATTAAAAGTGAAAGAATCTCAAAGCAAAGGCAAAAGATCCTTAAAACCTCTCCATCTGACCAATGCATAATGAAATTGAAATTGAATCTAGTTTAAAATCATTTACCTTTTGACATCACATATCAGTACACTAAGCTCTGGTGGGGAAAGCAAATCACCTTCCAAGCAGAATGAAAAATTACTCTGTCTCTTTTGATTTCACGGTAATTTTCAAATTCCAGTTTCCCTCTCGGGGTTTTCTGAGGGTCAGCCATGGAGGGGCCTGGGGAGCCCCCGACAAAGACTGGAGAGGCTCCTGCCTATCCCATGCTAGGGAGAACAGAGCCAGACCTGGAAGTCACTGGGCAATACGGTAACGGATTCACATGTGTTTAGATAGCCGTGTCATTGGTGAAGGGCTTTTTCTCACTGCACTCTTGAAAGGAATGTATTCAAGGTGTTCAGAGGATGAGGCCATTGAGTACAATCTCCTCATTTTATAGGTGAAGAAACTGAGATTAAGGGACTTGCTGTAGTCACTTTTCTCCTTTCCATCTCAGTCCCAGTTTCTCCTCAAGCTTCAGTCCTGCATCACTGACTATTGGCCAGTACAGATCAGACCTCCGAAAGACAACGCTAACTCAACACGTCCAAAACAGAACTCATTATCTTATCCCCTAATGCCCTCTTCTCATCCAAACTATTTCTGTTTAAGTTACCACAATTCTTCCCATCTCCAAGGTTCCTAATGGTGTTATTAGCCAATATTGCTGACTCTTTTCCCCCCTCATCCCCCACTTCCAATCGGCTGTCAAAGCTTCTCATTTTTACGTTCACAGCATCTCTCAGCTCTGACCATTTCTCTCTCCTCACACAGCTTAGCCCCTATTGGCTACTTTTCTTGCTTGGTGCATGGCACAAGCTGCCTGAGTATTATTATTGCTGCTACTATTATTGACATTTCTGTCTTCACTTATGTGAACCCATTTGCTCTTTACAACAACCCTTTGGTAATTGCTATTGTCATCCCCATTTGACAGATGAGTAAACTGAGGTGCAAAGGAAGACCTGGAATCACACAGCAAAGAATGTCTGAAATCATAATATCATAGGATTAGATCTGGAAGGGATCTGAACATAGCACAGTCCCTGGGACACAATAATGCTTTAATACTGCTCTCCTTCTCCTCCTTTTTCTTCCTTCTCTCTCTCTCTCTCTCTCTCTCTCTCTCTCTCTCTCATTCTCTGTCTCTATCTCTGTGTCCTCTCTCCTCTGTCTCTGTCTCTATCTCTGTGTCTCTGTCTCTCTGTGTCTGTCTCTGTCTCTCTGTCTCTCTCTGTCTTTCTCTCTCTGTCTCTGTCTCTGTCTCTGACCTGGAGATTCAAAGAAACATGGAAGTTCAAAGTCTCCTTAACCTTTCAGAATTTATGTGGTTTTACTCTGGCCAAAGCAGGTGAAAGGAGGCTAGAACAAAACCAAGGCTAGGGCTGCACTTCTTCTTCGCTGGAAGACCCTCCCATCCCTTGAATTCCAAACTGGCTCTTCATTTTCTACTGGTTACTTCGTAGTGAGCCCAGGTAAATACCTTGGTAAAACCAAACTCATTCCTGGCCACACCTAAGGAGGTGTTTAGGCCTTGTTTCATACCCTGTGAAAAAAACTGCATGTTTTCTTACTTGATAAATATATGGAGGATAAGTTGAGTGGGATGATTTAAACCTCATCCTTGTCTGGTTGAGGAAACTGCAGCTGACATGGGTGAGGAATGCAGGTCTTCCTGACTCCAAACCCAAACTTTACCTTGTATTGTACTCGTGGTATTGGGAGGCAGCCTTCCAGGTGTATTCCCTACCTTTCCACCAAGACCATGCACTCCCTGAGACACAGCCCAGGTGTCATGCCTGTCACATGCATACCTGACTAACTTGAAAACTAGATAGGCAAACTGATTTGGGCATTCTCCTTTGGAGACACGTTGGATACACTCCCAAGAGAAGACATGCATTCTATCTTTAGCAGAGTTCCCACTGAAGGTAAGAAGCATGAATACTGATTGAGCTCTCTGACATCCTTTCTCCTTCCCTCCATTTGCCCCCCTGCCAGGGAGCCCTGTTGAAGAGCAGAGAGCCCTTATTACAGTGATAGAATTTTGACCCCCTCTCAGGGCTCTGGAGAGGGATCCCTTCCAAGTCTGGGAAGCTCTTCTTGACAGAGACCATTCCTTCCCCACCTCCATGTCATGCACAGCTATCAGAGATGCTCGAAAGAACAGCCCTATTTTCTAGTTCAGTAACATTTACATGTGAGGGCACAGGGTACAGCTTCACTGAAAAGAAGCCTTTGTTTCTTCAGACTAATTAAAAAAGAGCAACAGTTGCCTTGAAGAACTTGGGACCACAGGGGCTAACCAGGTGTCATTCACTTTATCAGGGGGATAGGATGGATAGAGACTAGGTAATGCTTTCAGCAGCTACCTATGGGGTGTGATTAGAGTGGTGCGAAGAAGATGGGCCTTACCAAATAACACTCGTGTTGCCAGAAACCCTACATTAGAAATTCATTCTTTTCAAAGTGATGCCAGCCTTCCCTTCCAGCCCTTCTGCATTTCCTTCCCCTCCATGGTCAAGGCAAACTGGTGACCTGGTTTCTTGTCAAGGAACCCAAACCTGCCCTGTGTTCTGCTGCTTCTACTTTTTTACTCCCATTTCAAGCTCTGTCAAGAATGCCTTCCCTCCCTTCCCTCTTTTGGGGGATTCCTACCCATCCTATAAAGCCTTCCATGGAAGCCTTTGCTGATCACTCCTATCTTCTGTCGACAGTAATGATGAGATGATGGCAACAGTTAGCATTTACAAAGTGCTTTACCATGTGCACTGGGCTGCTCCTAACAACAGCCTCGTGGAGTAGGAGCTATTCTTTGCCACATTTTGAAGTCGAGGAAACTGAGGTACAGAAAGGGTTAAGCAGTTTGCCTTGGGTCACCCAGTTGGTCAGTGTCTGAACCAGGGGCAGAGCTTAAGTCTTCCTGACTGTAGCAGTCAACACACCAGCTGCCAATTCCTCTGTGACTTCATTAATGCCTCCTTGCCCTTCAAGACTCAACCCAAATCATGTCTTCTGCAAGGGGCCCCTTCTTGATCCTCAGGGCTAAAAGTGCCTTTTGCTTTCAGGCTACCTTCAATGTTTATCTAGATTCTAGAGCATATATGTCTATATCTTTATCTGTGTTTATACATACACCAATATCTATAGGCAGCTAGGTGGCGCAGTGAACAGAATGCCAGACCTGGAGTCAGGAAGACTCATCTTCTTGAGGTCAAATCTGGCCTCAGACACTTACTAACTGTGTGTGACCCTGGGCAAGTCATTTAACCCTGTTTTCCTCCGTTTCCTCAACTCTAAAATGAGATGGAGAAGGAAATTTCAAACCCCTCCAGTATTTTTGCCAAGAAAATCCCAAATAGGGTCACAGAGTGAGACATGACTGAAATGTCTGAACACATCTATATCTATACCTAAATTTACATTTACATCTACATCTATATCTCTTACATCCTAAGCTATTTACCTTGTTTTTCTCCCCAATAGAACTGTGACATCCTTAGGGCAAGGACCCTGATAAGCCTTTCTCCCCAGCACTTATCACACAGTAGGTGCTTCATCAAGGCATGCTGAGTGACCTCAGCCCTCTCTAACACACATATCACGTGATAAGAATGCATCCTGGTCACTTGTTTTTGTGCCTCATTTTCTTACTAGACTGTGAGTTCCATGAAGGCAGATATGCCACTTTATATGAAACATGTATAGCCCCAGGGTCTAGCTTCAAAATTTATCAAGCTTCAAAATGAATGTTTTGTTTTGTTTTTTATTTAACCAAATGAAACTCATTCATGAAGGTGTTACCCTCTTCACAACTGCCCCTTTCACTCATGTCACCTACAGAGGTTAAAGTTCTAACCAAACCCTGCCTATGAGCTATCTGCAAAGACATCTAAACTCTCCTTTAAGTGGCTTCTATTTTCCACAAGCTCCTCTTGGGAAGATGCCTTCTGGGTTAGCTATCCAAAGTAACAAAGAATTATTAAATGCCACATAGAGCCATAGCACCACCAGCCTGGGCATGCAATGACACAAATGAAAACTAGCCTCTGCCCTCATGGAGCTTACATTCTCCTAGGGACATAGGACATATAAACGGATGAATACAGATGTAAAAAGTTGAGTCAGAGAATGGTCAACTGAAGAGACCTTTAAGAGCTTCATGGGAAAAGTATAGTGTCCCAGGTATGGAGAACAGACATTCTGTATTAAGTCATAGAGACAGGAGATGGAGTCCTGTACTTGGGGACCAGCAAGTAGGCAGTGGGCATGAAAAAGGGGAGGAATATTCAATAATATTGGAAAGGGACAGATTACAGAAGCTTTAGACACCACATAAATAACTTTGTATTTTCTTCTGGTGGTAATAGGGATCTAGTGAAGGTTTGCAAGCAGCAGACTGACAAGTTCAGTCTTGTGCATTAGGAAGAAAGTCCTACTTTCTGTGGGAATTTTCCTTCTATCAATTGTTAAGCCTCTTGAAGACAGGGGAAATTCTCATTCTGTCTTTTTTATTTCTCCAGCACTCAGCACAGTGCTGAGCACACAGTAGATGTTTAATAAATGCTTGCTGAATTAAATGAAACATTTACAATTTAATGGGGAACTGTACAAACTAGACTTGGGATTATTGTCATTAGTGTTATAAACTTGAGTTTCAGGAGACAATACTATTCTGCAGAAGAAATGATAAAGGCGATGGTTTTAGGGAACTCTGAGAAGATTTGTATGAACCGATGCCATGTAAACTGAGCAGAACCAGGAGAACAATTTGTGGCAACAACATTGTAAAAATGAGCGAGTTTGAAAGATTCAAGAACTCTCATCAACACAATGGCCAACCATGATTCCAGAATACTGATGATATAACATGGTATCCACCTCCCGAGAGAAAGTTGATGGACTTAAAATCCAGAATAAACATCATGGTTTTGGAAACGACCAATGAAAATCTGTTTTATTTGACTTTGCCTATTTCTTGCATGAATTCTGGTTGTTGTTGTTGCTTTTTCTCTCTTTTGAGGGACAGATGGAAGGTAGATAAAATAAATGCTTGTTAATTGGAAAAATAGTTAATTAAAAAAGAAAAGAAACAGAGACCTGACAAATCTATAGTCAAACAAGTGATAAGAAGACTTACTATCAGCTTGCGAAGTTAAGGTGTTTCTTTTTGCATTTATGTGGCAAATTCTCAGGGGAAACTCTGGCTTTTCTTCCATGTATCTGGCTGAGATCTGCCCTACTTGGTAGAAAGCAATGCATTCTCCAGAGACTCTTATATGCAGGAATTCTCACTCTACCACCCATAGCGGAACATAATTGGTCGCAGTAAGTACCTATAAACCCACCTTAAATCAATGATCCTGTCACCCTGTAATTTCACCCCACTGATGCTAGTTTGGACCTCTGGGACCTGGCCAAAGAAATCAAATCACAGAATTTCAGGAATGGAAGGGACCTCATGCTTCATCTACCTGAACCTGTCTTTGACAGAAATCTTCTTTACAGGACCCCAGGCTGGAGGCTCTTCAGCATCTGCTTGAAGACTTCCCTTGAGAAAGAGTCCAGCCTTCAGCAGGCAACCCATGGCCCTTTCAGTTTTCAGGCAGCACTAATAGTTAGTATGGTTTTCTTGATATTGAATTGAGAAGCTTCCTCTCCACAACTTCTCCCATGTGATAGTCTTTCCAATATTTGAAGAGAGTTATTATGCATTGTCTCCCTCCCCACCCACTCTCTTCTCCAGGTAAAATATCCCCATTTCATTTCATACATCTGGATATAGGTTGGCCTGTAAATCTCTCACCATTCTAATTATCTTCCTTTATATATACATATATATATACATATATGTATATATTTGTGTACAGGGTAAATAGAGAAGGTTCCAGCATGAAAGGGGACTAGGCTCTTTGCACAAGGTGGTGCTTTAATGGAGACTTGAAGGAAGTCAGTGAAGTTAGAAGGCAAAGATGAGGAGGGAGAGCATCACAGGCATCTGGGACAACCAGCTAAATTCCTGGAGACATCCTTGAGCTCATCAATATCCCTTTGAAAATATCTCATCCTTCAGAACTGGACAAGAACAGAGGGATTATTATCTTTGGCATGGTGGAAACTAGCCTTGGAGTCAAAGAACTTGGATTCAAATCATGAAAGTTCCCTTCATGTATTCCCTAGATACTGGCACACAATGACTCATTGGACCTTGGTTTATGCATCTATAAAATGAGGAGGCTGGACTAGTGGACCTGATGGTCCCTTCCAGTTTTAGAGGTATGATCCTATTATCTCCTCCTCTGAGCACCATGCATCTCTAAATGCAGTCTGGAACAACATCAGCTTCACAGCTGCCATGTCACACTCTTCACTTATCTAGAACCTTACATCAGCTCTAAAATGTTTGCCTCTGTTTGGGATAAGCTGCTGGCTAGTTACTTCTTCTTCATCTCTTCTACATGAAATCTTTCTGCATCTTGCCAACTCCTAGTGCCCTTCCTCCCAAACTTCTTTGTATTCAATTAACATATGTCGTGTGTATACTTTAAATTTATGTTGTATATATTTTTATGTGTATGTTTTATCTCACTCATTAGCATGTAAATTCATTCTGAATAGTAATTATTTTATTCTTTTTATGTAGCCCTAGGCCTAGCACAGTGACTGGTACACAGTAGGTATTTAATAAATTCTTGTTAATTGATTGATTGATTTTGAACCTGTAGAGTTTATCTTTTTTAATCCCAATTCAGGATTTATCATCTATCCCTGTTAAAATGAACTCCCTTTGATTTTGCCCATAGTGCCATATTGTCAAGATCTTTTGGGGGTTTATGGCCCAGTGGGGGAACCAGGGAGAGGCCAGGTCTTGGTTGCCTCCACTCCATTGGCCCCAGAATGTCATATCATTGAAATGATGGTCCCATCGAACAAAGCACTTGTTTAAATTGCAGCAAAGCTGAAAGGCCCTCAGGCTTCCATGCCAGGAGAAGAGGGGCCCAAAGAATTAAAAGAGTCTAAAAAGGGAAGGATTGTGCTGAGATCACCAGGAAGAGTATTAAGAAAAGCCGTTAATGTGTAGTTAAAAAATTCTTAATCTACATGAGCATATGCTGTTCTACATAATTTTGATCAACTTAAATGTAAAAATGTCTCTCTCCTCCCAATTGGGTTTACACTGCCATCTGGTTTAATTAGTCCTTAGGTAGCATACTCTAAAGTTAATAGAGAGAATGTTGCTGAACCAATCAGGAGGCGGGTTACGTCCCCATTCTTGCCTGAGTTTGTTTCTGTAAAAACATATTTGCTAGAGAGGTCAATGCTGTAAGTTTGCAAAGCAAGATCAGCATCAGCCCCACTCCTCAGTGAATGTTTGGGTGGCTGCATCCCCTGTTGGCCTTGCCTATCACTATCACTGTTGATCATTCTCCAAAATATCCAAACTCAGGGTTATCTCAGAATCGTTGCTTTATCTCTCCCTCCATCTCCTAATCTGATGCCAATGCTCAGAGGTTCTATGACCTTAATCTCTCTAGGATCTAGGCTCCCTAACATTCACACTTCTACTTTGCCCATCATGGGAAAAGTGCTTCAAAGGAATCCCCATGTATCTATTCAGTCATTGATTCATCACCTCTCCCCTCCATAAATGTAAGAATCTCTATGATTCCACTCAAATTTTTTGAAACCATGCCAAGAATTTTGTATTTATCCCTATTAAATGACCTCATATTATATATGTTAGGTGCTTAATACCAATTACAATGAACTGAACTGATCCTAAGAAGAATTTGTCTTATGGAAGAGTCTTCTTCTTAGGAGACAGATGCTTTGTGGAAAAGGAGTCAGACTTGCCCTGCTGGACTGAAGAAATGTGGGTAGGAGTGTCAATGAAGCCATTTCCAGCCCAATGCAAAGCCAATCTTCCCAACAGAGAAATTGTCCCAAAGTGAAATGGGTTGACTTACTTGAAGGAATCTAGAGTGAATTTTTATTCAACTATGGTCTAAAATTAACCTCTACTAAAGTTTCATCCACACGTCTGGGATACTGTGAAAAGAATGAGCTAGCTACCTTTCTTTGAGGGTGTGGGGAGAGCTAAATATGTATGGTAAGGAAATTGGACTGGATGATCTCAAAGCCCTCTTTTAGATCCAAAGTTCTGAAAATCCCAATTAATGATTCTTTAGAATTAAAAAAAAAATTCTAAAACAGGATAATACCCTTCCTTCAAGATTCACCTCCAGGAATACTTCCTTGATGAGCCCTAACCCATGCAGAGGATTATTCTCTCATTATGCCTTTCCTACCCCACTGTATATAATGACTAAGCAGATATGCGCCCACCCTTGTCTTTGTTCTTCAAATCTTTAAAAGAATGATAAAGGAATGAGAATTCTGAGTTGGGAAAGTCCTTCAAGGTCCTGTGGTCCAACTTCTCTCTCTCAATGCAGTAATATTAGGCAGAGCATCCACAACAAGGGGTCAGACAGTTTCTTCTCAAAGATCTCCCATGATAGGGAACTCATTCCCTAGTCCTAGTCCATTTCACCTCGTGACAGCTTTAATGGTTAGGAAGGCTGACCTTACTTTTGTTTCAATATTACTTCTTCCCATTGGCCCTAAATCTCCAATCTAGGATCCAGTGGACAAATCTAATTCCTTTTTTTTTTTTTCATGAGAGAAGCTATTTGAATGGTGAGATCCTGGCTATGTCTTTCCTTCTCCTACCTAAAAATAATTCATTCCTCCAGAAAATCCTCATGTGCCTCATTCTCCAGTATCTTCACCAGCTTGACTGCCCTACTTTGTAAGATCTCCAGCTTGTAAATGACTTCCCTAACTGGTGGGCCCCATCACTGACCCATGGAATCCAGAAGGGGAGTCCTGACCAAATCAGAGGGAAATGAGGCATTCTTTGCATTAATCTTAATACTTTATTTCAATCACTGCTCAAGATTTAGAACTAGAAGAGACTTTGGAGACTGCAAGTAAGACTTAGTTATTCTGACTGAGTCGAATGCTTTTTCCAAGATACTGGACTGCCTCTGCCATGAGTCACATAAAGGGTGCCCTCATATCCCCCATTAGCTTAGAATGGAGAACCAGAGGCTCCCTGTCCTTCCCATGGAGCACAGTTCAGAGCACCCATGATAGGAAGTACCCAGTGGGTAGGGGCTTTCATGTAGATATTATGAATGAAGAAGAAAGTATTATGAGGCAATGTCAAGAGCTCTGGCCCGGGAATATGATGATGTTAGTCCTAATGCTGGCTCTTGCAGCCTCTGGGAGTTTCCTTCTCCTCTCTGAGCTTCAGCTTTCCTCCTTAAAATAAAGGGGTGGGACAAGAAATTAATGTAAGTTCCTCATGGCTCATGCTACTGGATGTTGTAGACTTCATCACAACTTTGACTTTCTTTGTTTCCAGACTTCTCCCAGCTTTGACATTCTGAATCTGATGGTGCATGGAACTCTGACATTCTGTGTCTATGGCAGTTTGATGCAGTAGAAGGGGCTACGGGCCTGGAGGCTGAGAACCTGGGGTCAAATCCCTCCTCTGACACTGTATGACTGTCCTTGGCAAGTCACTACATTTCCCTGGGCCTCAGTTTCCTCATCAAGGAAATGAGGCAATTACACTAGTTAGCCCTTGAAGATCTTTCCAGTTCTACTTCTGTGACCTTTCATTTTAAGGCCATACAAGCTATTAACATTCCATATTCTAAGTGTCTCCCAACTCTGCCTTGCTGTGACTCCATGAATGTGAAAAAGCAAGATTAAATAGCTTTTAATTCATTCTTTCTTGCCCGCTCCCCCCCCCCCATGGAAAGTGGTAAAGAAAAATCTATTTCTGTGTCTCCACTGGAATGCAGCATTGGACTTTATAAAGAGGAGAGATATGTGTGGAACGACTGGCCCAGGCTAAGTCTGAGACAGTGAACACAAGTAAGCTTATTTAAACACCTCTACAATTGCCTGTGGGCAGCTCTGCATCAAGACAACCAAGCTGAATAGATCTAGAATAGCCAGCGTGATTTTAGAGGAAGTTAAAAAATCTTAACATATCTTTTTTTCAATTATTAGAGAAAACAGAAAGCATGATGACTACTAAGATTGGAAGCAGACATCAATATAGGATCATATAAACATTGATCATCTACCCATTTTACAGATGGCCAAACTGAGGCCTAAGGAGAGGAAGACTGACTTAACAAACATTACACAAGAAATAAATGGCAGAAATAAATGAATCTAAGTATGCCACCTCTCACTGTAACCCTTTGTATGACACTGCCCTGTTTCTCTAATTAGAGGAAGAAGAGATGGCTTTTTTTTTTCCAGAGGAAGAGGCATCATAAGTGGTGGTATATCTTTCAGAACTCAAGGGTCAGAGCTGTCCTTGGAGAGATTCCAGACAAAGGTGCTCCCTATGGCCAGACACCATGTCAGCCTCTACAGCTGATCAAGTAGGCTATCCTTTGGTAGGTACATTTCAGGATCAGGCTTATGCACCATCAACAATGATTCTAAAGCTCTGCATTCTTAGAGAGACTCAAAGAAAGTTGGAACTGGAAGAAATCTGACAGACTCAAGTGCATTAGCCTTATTCAACTGAGGCCCAAAGAAGAACGATATCTTCCTCAATACCAAACAGGCAGTTAGGAATAGGGCCAGAACCCAAACCCAGTCTCCTGGACACTATATCAGTGTTATGATCCCCTTTGCAACATCAGACACCTGAGTTCACTACTCACTCAACCAGAAACGTGAATGCCTTTTTGGTGGCCAACACTTTGGTGAGTTTTTGTTCTGAATTTGACTCTAGAAAACAATGTCTGTGGCTGAAAGCAGAAAAAATGACTGCCTAGCTACTGAAATTAGATGTATTGCCATGTAAAGGGGTTACAGCTAATTTATTAATCAATTGAAAAAAATCATACATTGTAATGCAAACATAATCACTTGGCCTTCCCCCTGGTAGGTGTTGCCAAGAAGGCACCATTTTCCTTGCCAGTGTTTTCTGTGGTCTCCAACAGCTCACAGTAACTGAAAGGTAAAAAGAAAAAATTGTCCATTGGGAACTCCCAACTGAGGTCCGAAGTGTGTGTTCATTGAAGAGGCAGGCAGTAAATATTTACCCAGCATCTGCCACTGTGACCAGTCAGTGAGGTAGGGCAGTGGTACCATGAGAGGGATGGGGCATCAGCGGCTGCCAATGCAGCCTCTCTCCCTCATTTGAAGGAACCTGGCAGCCAAGAAATGCTATGTGACATTCTTCTGAAATCAGAATCAAGTGTGTCAACAGGCGAGAGAGCAAGGTGGGGCTTTGGGGAGTCAGTTGCTTGCATGTTTTTCCTCATGTGGTTTGTGTGTTCCTGGAGAAAGTCACATGTATCAGACTGTGTTGTGACCTACCTGAGGTCTCAGACACAGGGAAAAGCAAAGGGCAGGCTAGCAATGCCTCAGTATCACTGACTCATGGATGGCTCTTAGGAAAAACAGCTCTTGAACTCCTCTCTGCTCTCTCACACAGGCTTCTCTCAGAATTTAGGGTCCACTTTGGTGCATAAGGGTAGAAAGGATATTTGAGATTTTGAACTAGAAGACCTCATTTTGAATCCTGACTTTCTGGGTGACTTTGGAGGAGGTGGCTGACTTTAGGGGGCCTCCGTTTCTTTATATTGAAAAGGAGAGGGTTAGAGTAGATGATCTCTAAAGTCCCTCCCACTCTTAAATCTTGGTCCTATCATGTTGAAAGTCCATGGTCTCAGGATTCTGACAATGAACAATGGCATAGCCTTTACAGGATACAAGAGAAGGCTAGCCCAACTCCCCCCAACACTGAGGAGCTCACAAGCTGGTCAGAGAAAGAGGCTAGGGGTCCACACAGGCAATTCAAATACAGTAATGGTCAGTAACAATGAGACTGCCTTTCATCCGTGCCAACTTTTAAAAGGGCCTTCCTCCTCCATGCTATACACATGAAGAAGCCATGGGCCAAGGAGTAAATGAGCATCTCTTACCATCCAGGAGATGCCTTCTCCATGGGCAGGGAAAGTAGCCTGCTTCTAGAAAGATACTGCAGGAACATTGGGAAAGCCTCATCCCTCCAGTCCCTCCTCCATTTGCTGGTGAGGCCTGAAATCTCTCTGCTTGGGACAAAGGCTTTCATTCCCCAGGGAGAGTTTGGGCTGAGATTGCAGCTCCCCCTTGGAAAGACAAAATAGTGAGTGACTCACCATTCACACTGATTGGTAAATGACTAATCATGGATTCTTTCCCAAGAACTGGGTTTGCTGAGGAGGTGGGGATGGAGAGAGCAGGAGGGAGGACAGAGAACCCAGATAATTAGAATCATAGTATTTACAGCTGGAAAAGACCCTTTAAACTCATGCAGTCCAATGTTTTCTCATTTTGTGGATGAGGAAAGAGAGGCCTAGAGAGGTCAAAAGATTTGTCCCATCTCACCCAGGTGTGCCAGGATTTAAACCCAGGTCCATCATCCTTAGACTCCATGCTTTCCTTGTCCAAATAGTGTGGAGTGGGATACATCACAAGTGGGGCTAGGAGAAGGAGGTTGGGGCCAGAAAGAAAAACAAATGTCTAGATGTCACAGTTGGGCCAACTGTCTCTCATGGCAGAGATCTTGGTCAGCTACTTTTCCAGGACCCTAGCTTTACTGAGGGATAATTAATTACTCAAGTTTTCATAGCAAATAATGTTTGGTTTCTCTACTCCTGATAAAATTGTGGAGGTCACCAGGAATGGTGACCTAGGAAGAGGGGAAAGGCCCATCCATGGCCTATCCATCTACCTTCTCCTGACTCTCTCCTCTGTCCTTCCCCCTTTGCCAGTTGTTCATAACTCCTTTGAAGTGTGTTCCTTCTCCCTAGCCATGGTCTTCTAAATATCCCCTCATTCCCTGCCCTCTTCTCTCCACCCACCCCTCTCCACACAATTAAAATTGATCTGATCAATGCCCTCTTCCTTCAAGACTGGCTGGTGACTGAATTTCACACAAAGTAGCACTGATTGGTAATGGTTAAATGTGTTCCCCTTCAGAAGACATGTGTTTTGGGAATTTGGATGCCTTGCCCCCAAAGGAGTCCTGAAAGTTGAAGACCCCATGCAATGGCTCCTAAAGAACTCTGAAGTGGAAAATTCTATTCAGAAGTGAATCAGGCTAGATGCCCTCTGAGGGGCTGTGGCAAGGGACAGATCATGGAATAAATGGATTTCTGGTTTCTTCATACCCAACCATGTAGACATCCTTCTACTGTACCTATGTACAAATCAACATGCTACCAATCCCTGGGATATGGCTGCTAGAGTGTCCACAAATGCCAGAAGTGAGATCATAAAATTCACATGTTTTTACTGGCTTTGTAAAACTGCATGAAGAGTCTTATTTCTGCTTCTTTTGGAATGAAGTTTTACTCTAAAGATGGGAACATGGCGTATTTGAGACATGTGTTTCATCTTGTCATTTAAGTTAGCTCAACAGTGTGTCATCTTCTGAAATGTCAGAAAGATGAGGGATTGGCAAGTACGTGTTCGATTATGAGGGCAGCTGCCAGCCAAAAACCCAGCCCAACTTCCAGTAAAAAGGAGTGAGCCCAGCCTGCAGTTCTAGTCCTTCTCCCTCTCCAACTCTCCCCAGAACACTTGGTGGCCATTTCTGGGAGTGACATCATGTCAAGACAAATGTTTCTTATTCTAGGACTCCTTAAATTCAAACATCCTGTATTAAGGTCCTGTCCAGTTCTGACAATCTCTTTTCTAAGGTCCTTCTCATCTTTAATGCTCTATGTTCTAGAGTCTCTCCCTAAGCCATTTTATCAATATATACATCTATATATTTTCCTTGAAGTTGCTAGGTGACACAGTGGATAGAATGATGTGCCTGGAGTCAGGAAGATTGAATTTAATTCTCACCTGATATTTACTAAAGTGTGGCTCTGAATAAGTCACTTAACCTGTTTGCCTCACTTCCTCATCTATAAAATGAGCCAGAGAAGGAAATGGCAAACCATTTCTATATCTCTACCAAGGAAACTACAAAAGGGGTCATAAAGAGTTGGACGTGGCTGAATAAAACACTTTCTTCCTTCATAGAATAGCTTCCTCTCCTCAACCCCAATTTATATCCCCTAATACTATGAGTCCAGTCAAATGTTCATGGAAAAGAAATGTCCTCTGAAGACTTGATGAAATGGGCCATACATCCTGAAAAAGAGGAAACTTAGGATAAGCATGTTCATCACCTTCAAATACTTCAAGGTTTGCCTTGAAGAAATATTTTCTCTGGTACTGGTCCCAATGTATTTGGTTCTAGAAGGCAAGTCAAGGCCCACCAGTGGGAACAAGGAACATAAAGGCAGACAACAACTCCAGATGAAGAATTCCAACCAGAGATGACCAATATGAGTCAGACATCTCAGATCACTGACAGTACTCTAGCTGCATGGCCATGTGTTGGGGAAATTGTAGATGGCTTCCCATTAATGCATAAGTTAAAACAGATGCCCTGAGAAAACCCTTCTTGACCTAATGTGCCACAACCCTAGGATGTCTTCAACTGGGCAGCATTTCCTAAATCAGTCAGCTCAGGCCAGTTGGTCTCTATTGTAATTCCTTCTGTGCATATTAACTGAAGTGCACAATTAACCACTCATAGACTACTCTGGCCTCAGATTTTCTGTATTGAACAATTTAGCACATTTTCCCAACAGGTCTCATATTTTACACCTATATTCCCTCATTATTTCAAGTGGGTATATCGTGGCTAGGCAGTCAGCTCCTTGGAATCTTGGCTTCTGAGACATTCTCTCCCATTCCTCTCTTAAATTGAATTGAATTGAAAGGCCTGTCCTAGATGTGGAATCCCAGAATTTTCCATTTGAAAGGGATGCTCAGAGCCATGCAGTCTAGCCCACATCCAAAAAAGTATAACTTTTTGGAGTAGGGCTATCATCTACTTGATCTTGGATACTAAGCCTCTCACTGTGGTTTAAAATTATATTGGGCATTTTCTTCTGCTTTCTTTTTCACATTTTTGGCCCATAATAAGTTTGAAGCCCACTAACGTTCATGGATCTTTATCAGGTCAGTTGGTAATCATGCCTCCTCCAATTCGTATTTTCGAAGTCCATTTTTCGAAACTCATGCATACAACTTTACTCGTAATCCTATTAAATGTTATCTTATTCCACTTGACTCAGTGCTCTATCCTGGCAAGGTCCTTTTGAATCCCAATTCTGTTATCTAGTATGTCAGCTATCCTTCCCAGCTTTTGGTCATCTGCAAATTTGATAAGCATGTCATCTAATGTGCTCAAAGTCATTGATCTCTGGGACACTCCACTGGAGACCTCTGCACAAGCTGATGGGGAACCATTAGTGACTATTCTTTGAATATTTGAACCACCACAAATCTATCCACATGGCTCCATCTTTCTCATAAGAATAACACAAGTGACTTGATTAAAGTCTTTGCTAAAACTGAAGTAAACTAAATCTATAGTATTTTCCTGATCTAAGAGCATGGTAGGGATAGGGATAAGAAACTGAACTGATGTTCCACTGATAGCAGAGATGAGGAAACTCTCTTTACTAATGTAAGCCAGAATCTTATCAGCAATTTCAAAGTTTTAAAGAGAGATGCCAAGAGCATTGGGAAAGCAGGTTTTGCCCAAGGAAACAGATACTAAGTGTCAGAGGCAGTTCTTGAACCTGGGTCTGATCCTAAGGCCAATTCTCAGTCATTATGCTACTCTCCTCAAGTTTCAGAATGTGGCCATACAACAAATAGGGTTAATCTGCATGACCTGCTTTATTGAAGCCATGCTGACAGCCTGAGAATGTCATCTCCTTTTCTAGAGTGCCATCATCTCATCATCAATCTAGATTTTGATAAAGCTTAGTGACCTAGGGTTTGCAGATTCCACTCCCTTTCCATTGCAACTGATGTTTGTCATAAATTCCAGGCAAGTCTTTTGCCTCTTTTCTAAGACATATCTGGATACTTCTCAAATGAAAATGAAACAGATTTTCAGGATGCACACTTTATGGATGGCAGACTGTTATATCAGAGAGACCTCTGGACTGGATTTCTAGCATTAGGAATCAGGAATTCATCAGAATACTCTAAAATGAATTATGAGAAGCAGAATGGTCTGCCTGGGGATAGTGAGCTCCCCATCGCTGAACACCTTTAAGTGGAGGTTTGATGTTTTAGGCACAAAATGGCCTAGAAGCCTTCTGAGGCTCCCCAGAGGCTTGGGCATGCTAGTATTCCATGGCCTGATAATCTCCAAGGTCTCTTTCAGATCAGAACTCTTGGAGTTCTATATTTTCTTGATACAGAAATAGAAAAGCAAGTATAATTTAAAAAAATAATAGTGAATCTGAGTAGGGAGAAGACAGAAAGTCTTCTTCAGCCCCCTTGCATTGCCCCCTTTGGAGGACAGTGGAATCTCCTACTTTGTCTGGCACCCACAATATACGTTGGGTTGACTCCTTCCCCAGCCCCCTCCCAGCATTCACAGAAAAAAGTGCTGAAGTCAGCAGTGCTGGACAGTGGCATAAACTCCTTACCAGACAAATGGACCACATTTTTCACAGTAAATTACTAAGAAGGAAGAAAAGAGGAGCCTTGGGGAATGGGAGAAGCTCGGAGCTGTCCTTAGGCAAGGGATTCTCACCCAGCCCTGCCTTTACCCCTTCTTAAAAAATAGTCAGCCATAAAAATGGGCACAGAACAGGACTGGGCTTGGTTCTGGAAGGACTCGGAGGTATTTCCAAAAGCAATTTTCACACTAAGGGTAGGAATAATCAATCAATGTCAGAAAATATTTATCAAACACTTACTATGTGCTCAGAAATGGTGCTTCACTATCTCAAATGGAGGAAAGAGGATAGAGAGGATGGGATGTTGGTTCTGAATACAGAGGCCCTGGGGCCAGGTTCTGGCTCAGATAATTCATACCTAGGTGAGATCCTGACCTCATCCTCTTGGGCCCTCAAATTCCATAAAATGAGTAAGGTGGATTCTCTCAGTTTTCTTAACCTCGGTTCTCAAGGGTTAGGGGACATAATGAATAGAAAATCCAAAGAAAACAGAGAGGGGCTCCAGAAATATCCTCAATTCACTTCATTACATCGCTAACGTCCAGTCTGTGGTCTGATACTACACAGTAAAAATATGAGATCTGCTTCAGTTGTAAAATAAAAATCTATTACATTGGCAAAGGATTTTAGAGCTGACAAAGTCCCAGCCTACCACTGAAGGAATAGAAGCTCTATGAGAGCAAGGAGATTTTGGCGCATAGTAGGCCCTCAAAAATATCTGTTGAAATGAATCATCTCATTTGCAAGAGCCCTGTGAGAAGCACAAAGGAAGGCATATGACTCTCATCTTCTAAATGGAGACACTGAGTTTCAGAGAGTTAAAGTGATTTGCACCAGATGGAGACAGTAGAAAGGCTGATTCAGGCCTAAGTCTTTAGCCCGGATGACCTGGGTTCTTGCAGGTTAGATGCCTGTCCCCTTCTCTCCTCTGAATAGCCAAGCTCACCTAGATGTAAAGGATGCTCCTCCTCTCAGGAGGACCAATAGCCTTTGACCTTCCATGGATACTGAGGTCTATCCCTGGCCCCTTGCAGAAAGGTGTGGGATCCTCTCTCTAGGAATCCACTGCTTTGGTTCCTTCTGAATCCCAAGCTATGCCACCCCATCAGTCATCAGGAAACAAATGGGATTGTCTTCTTTGTCCACCTTAAGCCTCTTTTCATTAGCCCTAATTGAGTTAAGAGGACCCATCCAACTGTTTACAGACCATATTTCAGGCTTCAATTTGGGAAGAACAAATTCAGGTCAAAAGTCACCTATACTTTTCTTTTTCTTTTTCTTTTCCTTTTTCTTCAAGTAAATCATTGCTGGGGCTTTTTTTCAGTGGGTAGAAAGGAAAAGGTGCGGAAGAACAAAAAGAAAATTGGAGGCTTTTGAAAATTACTCAGGGAAACTTTTCCTTTCAGGAGCCAATGGGAGAGATGCATACCCTTTGTCATTCACCCCAGTTAACAATCTGAGGAATTAGCCATTACAAGCACCTAAGGTTGGTGATACCAAAGGAGAGCAAAGAGTCCACTTAGTAAATTGAGGAAATTACATAGAGTTCTGCCTTGGCCCCAGGAATTACAAGGATGAAATGGAATCTCCACAATGGCTTATCATAGAGAAAATAGGTGTCTGCAGCCCTTGTGCAGCCCAGGCTAGACTCCTTCTCAAAGTGTGTCTGCTCCTCTGAGGTGTCAGGAATTAGGAATCTGAGTGACTTGGCCATCTGCAGCCAGTAGTCATTTTCCTGCCCAACCTGAAGAGGCTTAAAGTTGTCCAGCCCTTCTGGGCAGGGAGCTGGAATTTCACCTATCTCACAGTCTGGTATCCACTTGCAGCCTGTGAGAGATAATGACCACCCAGGTGATCCAGGGTCTAAAAAGTGAAATGGGCTGAGAGCAGAGAAGAGGAGGGATATGGCAAGGAGGACTCTCAAAACACTTCTTCCTCTCTGGCTGGGCGCTTCTCAGTGGCCACAGAGCTGGAGAACAGCTGTAAGGTCAAGCTAACTCTTCACATTGATTTCCTTTGCAGAAAATCCTCACATGAGAATCCAGTCTCAATGTCCAGGGAAAAGTGCATTCATGAGCCAAGCTCCTGTCACCTCCTGACATGCTGCTACCATGGCCACACCTGGAGCACAGATGCGATTTGGCCAAAATTCACTGTTTTACTCAAGGCAAGTGTACGGAGTCAAAACAGTCTATTTTTGTCCCCAATTTGCTTCAAATCTACTGATGGCCACATTTTATGTACTAATAAATAAAGTCAAAGTAATCACCATAGATGGGCTGGGAGTGGGAGGGGTTCCAGGACTGTAAGGATGCCAAAAGTGGAAGGAGAGGAGAGATTGCATTCCAGGCATTGGAGATAGCTTGGCCCAAGGCATGGGAGGAGAAGGTGATATCAAGAGCTGCCTTCAGCTATAGCTAGTGTAGGATAGCTCCACATTGATGAGTGTGATCAGAATTAGAGAAGATCAGCGTGGCCAGAAAGGAAGGAATGAAAGACTGATCATGTCAATTTGGGCTGGAAAAGCAGACTGGAGTCCAAGTCTTAAGTGCCAGACTGAGGAGTTAGCACTATATATTCTCAATCAATCAATCAACAAAAATTTATTGTTCGGTGATGCCTACTCCATGCCAGGCACGGGGATAAGAAAATAGAAAGGCCCTGACCTGGAGGAGCCCACATTCTTGTGAGGATTATGAGGCATACATACAAGGCAGAGGATAGTACTGAGTGGCTGCAAGGTAACCCCAAAGGGCAAAGCACTAGGAGTGGAGGTGACCAGTAAAGGCCTCTTGTAGCAGGGGATGCATCAGCTGAGCCTTGGAGGAAGTCAGGGAGTCCCAAGAGCAATGGGGAACCACTGAAGATTTTTGCAGACAGGAGTAACATGATCAGAGCTTTGCCTTAGGGAGATTACTCTACTTTCAGACTATCCAAACCCAAGGCAGCTCCAGTTCCTGCCTCCTCCTCTGATCATTGAGAGCATCCTCCAAGAATTCCACCTTTTGTTGCTCCAGTACAGTCTACAAAGAGCTTCTCTCATAACACCCTGGGCAGGCAGGTGAACAACTAGAGCAGGTAAGAGGAACCTGAAGCGTAGAGATGTGAAATGGCTTCCCCAGGGTCATACAGCTAATGAGATCTGGAATTTCAAATTCAAATCATGATCAAAATTCAAAGCCCAAGATGAAACCTTTTGTCACCAACTGCACTGGCTCTATCATCTATCCATTGGTAGAGTGGAGAGAGTGCTAGGCTTGGAGTCAGGAAGACAAGTTCAAATTGTGTCCCAGACACTGGCTTGTAACCTTAGGCAAAATCACTAAATTTCTCCATGATTCATTTTCCTTATCTGTCAAAGGAGGATGATAACACCACCTACTTCTCAGAGTTGATGTGGATCAAATGAGATATTTTATCTATCTATCTATCTATCTATCTATCTATCTATCTATCTATCTATCTATCTATCGCTAAAATGCTATATAAATGACCACTCATTATTATCTTCCAGTGAAAGGAATATTAAATTCTTTCTGCTTGGCCTTATAGAAAATCCAGGAGCATACGATTGCTCTCTTTCTGTAGATGAAACCCTTTCTTCTGGGTAGGGAGATTGGCCTTGGTTTTTCTGACACCAGATGACAGAACTAGAAGCAATGGATAGAGATCCCTGGCATCCATGGAAAGCAATGAATTGCCAGAGAATTAGAGTGACTCATTGTGGAATGGGCTGCTCCAACTCGTAGTGAGTTCTCCATTTCTAAAGGTCTCCAAAGACACACTGGAGAATCATTTTCCAGGAATATTGTGCAAGTGATTCCTACTTGGGAACAGACTGGACTCAATGCTTTCTGATGTCCTTTCCAATTATCTATTTTGAAAATGTTGTAGTCCTTCCCCAGTTCACACCAAGCTGTCCTTTCTCTGAACTCTCTGGAACATCTTTCCAGCCCACACCATGCAAACCATCCCCTGATCATATGCAGTCTTTTATTGTGTTCTGTTTCATGGCCAGGTCCCTGAAGCCTCTGGAAAAAGTATCAGATAATAGTCTCACAGACAGACTTGACCCACACCATCATACAACTTCTTTGGCTGCACCAGTGGGGTATGAGCCATTTCCCAAACAAGGACTTTGAAAGCTAATCCAAGCTTATTACTGCAAATACAGATAGATAAATGCATATACATGTATGTATAAAATATCTATATATACATATATATGTATATATGTATATGTGTGTATGTGTGTATGTATACACACATGCACACAATCTTTAAAACAACTCAATCACTTCTAAGGGCAGTCTTCTCAAAAATAGATTCCATACTTCTGCCACCTAGAGGAGAAGCAGTGTGGTGCACACTGGCCTTGGAGTCAGGAGGACCTGGGCTCAGGTCCAGCCCCAGGCACTCAGGAGCTGGGTGACCATGGGCTAGTCACATATCTCTGTGCATCTGTACCCATTCTGCCCCTAAGGGGAAAAGTTGGCATCAGTGACCTCTAAGGCCCTTTCTGACTCTAAATTGATGTCCTTATGATTCTGATTTCTTAAACAACCTCCCCCTTAACTCCTCACTATGTTGCCCACAAGTCTAGGAACACAGACAGCCTCACCATTTCGTTGGGCACGTTTGCTTGCTCCAGCTTCTAATCCATCATCTGCCAACTTCTTAGGACGCTTCTCCTGCTTCATATCCATCCATATTGAAGACAACTCCAGTTCCTCCTCCAAGAAGCCTTCTCTGACCATTGACAGCTTTTCCTTTTTGAAGTCAAATTCACAAAGCCTGGGTCTGACTATGTCATTCCTCTACTCATTAAACTCTCAGTGGCTCCCTTGTACCTCCAAGTTTGGCCAGGAAGGCCTTTTGTAAGCTGGTACCAGTTCAACTTTTCTGCCTGATGACACATGGGGCTTTCTCCCACATTCTATGCTCAGCTGAAAAGATTTCTAACTCCTCCTCATACACAGCCTTCCATTTCCTTAATACCTCGGAGCTTCTCCTTCCTCACTTCTGCTTCCTCTGACGATCCACTCCAATTATAACTCCTTCACAAGGCTTTTCCTGATGCCTCCAGCTGTTAGTAGCACTGACCCTCCCCCCCCCCCACTACCTAGCCAACTTTTCCTATCTGTGGCCATACTGGCTACCTACAGTAGTAAGTCAACTTCAGAGAGTGAGTCTGTGTCTAGCCTAGTGCTAGATATATCCAAGGTGTTCATGGACACTAATAGGTCCATCACAAGGTGAATGTCCTCCCCCTCCCTGTGTCTCTGGAGCTTTACATATCATTTTCACACCCATGCCCTGATGGATCCTCATACACACACACACAGAGGATAGTACCCCCATTTTAAAGATGAGTCAACTGAGTCCCAGAGAGGGGCAGTAATTTTCCCAAGACTACACAAGGTACCAGTGATGGAGGGAGAACCAGTATTCTTTCCATGGTACTGCACCAGTTCTGGGTGAAGGACATGAAGGTCCAAAGAAATGCAGGAAAAGGTCTTTAAAATAAAATGGTACCATGATGAATCTGGGGGTGGGGTTGGGACAGGATTGAGATCTGTTTTTGGGAGCCATGCTCTCTGATGTAAGGGAGGGGGAGAGTAGGGGAGGAAATGGGAACTTTCCTCCCAAAGCCTCCTTATTGAACTCCCAGGGAAGCAGCAGAAAGTGGCCTGCATTACTGAGAAGGCAAGACTCTAAGACTGGGCCTGGAGCCTGGGAGGTGAACAGAGCCAGCTCCTCACTGTAGGCCTCTGCTTGGCCAGGTTCCATCTGAGCTGGGACTTCCCCCATAGCCCCATTCTCTTTGTCTCCCTCTACCTCAAGCTGACTTTTTTTTTTTTGACACATTGCTGAGATAGACATATCCATGACTCCCTGTTCTGAAGGCCTACTCTAGGTCATAGTTCCAGGTCCTGGATGGATCGGTCAGTGCTCTGCTTGGGGGCAGGGTGGTGGAGGGAGGTGGGAGCAGGAGGAATTGTGGGGAAGGGAACAGCCAATCAGAATTTGTGGCACTTCAGAATTGTCAAGAATTTCCAAGAAAACACTGAATTAGTGCTTCCACACAGAGGATGGCAAATGAAAATGAACAATTATGGGAAGGGGGTGTCAGGAGAGAAAGCACAGTACAGGACAGAGAGAGCTGACTTAGAGTCAGGGAGATCTGGGTTCAGGTCCTGCCTCTGACATATCCTGACTGTGTGACCCTGACCAAGTTACTTAATCTCTCAAGGCCCCAGGCACTTTTAGTCCAGCAGGGGCAGCTGAGAATTGAGAGAGGCTGCTTATCACTGGGAACTTCCAACATGGATAAAACCACAGGTCAAGTCTAACCTTGCCCCCTGCCACCAAGGAGAAACTGGACGGCCTCCTTTAATGAACCAACCCTAATATGCATTAAAAGCAGACGAACAAATGACAGCAAGTTTGGTCAGAGTCTTAGAAAAGGGACAGAAATTGCATAATTTGATGCAACAAATATCAGTGAAGTAACTGCTGTGTATAAAACACCAGGGGGACCCTGGAGTTGGGGGGAAGGGGCAAAGTTAAAGTCTTCCTGCTTTCCCTGTAGCACTCAGAGACCAGCCCACTCATGTGGATATCTGGAGTCTGGACTGACCTAGATGGAGGGTGGGAAAGGGTCAAACACCCTCCACAATATCACATGCCGTGTGTACCAGAGAGGAAGCTCCTGGGATCCAAGGCGGGGCAGCTGAGCAGATCCTCAACACAGGGCCAGAGGCCTGAGCTGTGAGAGATAGACCTTGGCACCCCTGAGGAAGGGTGGTTGCTTATCTCCAGGGAGCCCCTGAGCCCAGAGAGGCAACAGTGCAGCTTCAGAAGCTAGAAAAGGCAGAGTAGCCCCTCCTCAACATTGTGGTAGAGGAAATTCTTCACTCCCAGCAAGGGCTGGACAAGAGGGCCTCCTGAGCCCCTGTCAATGCTGAGATTCTGGGATTCTAACAAAAACAAACTTCTTCCCAGGCCTAGGTCCAAGAAGCTTTTCATCAATGCTCAGGTCTGGTTTGTGCACCATCATCCTTTTATTAGACTTGGAACCATCAGCCATCAAAGCCAAATGTGACCTGAGAGACCGTGATGCCCAAACCTTTTTACAAAAGAGGGAATTGAGGTGCAGAGTGTCCAAAGTCACAAGGATAGTCAGCACTTGAGCTAAGTTGGAACCAGATCTCCTGTCTCCCAGGCTAGTACCCTTTCGGCAGAGAGAGACAGAGACAGAAAGACAGTGGAGAGAGAGAGAGAGAGAGAGAGAGAGAGAGAGAGAGAGAGAGAGAGAGAGAGGAGAGAGAACAGATTTGAGACACTAATGTTAAGGGAAGGGCTTATTTTTGCTGAGTTGATAGGAGCCAGTGAAGGAAGGAGGCTGATGTGAGGAGGCCACTCCATGCACAAGACCAGCCAGTGAAAAGGCAAAGAGATGGAAGATGGAGTGTGGTGTCCAAGAACTTGATAGGAAGCCAGTGTCACCGGATCATGGAGCATGTGTGAAGGTCAGGTGGGGGGAGGGGGGGAGGGGGGAAGGGAATAACGTATAAGGTGTAAGGCCAGGTTATGAATGGCTTTTGATGCAGACTTTGAAGTGGAGGATTTTGTATTTGACCCTGGAGGGGATAGGAAGCCAGTGGAGTTTACTGAGTGGAGAGCTGACATGACCACACCTGTGTTTTAAGAAAGAAATGAAAGAAAAAGAAAGAAAGAAAGAAAGAGAGAGAGAAAGAAAGGAAAGAAAGAGAATGTCAATGGTAACTGTTTCTCTTTGGAACAGCAAACCTGAGGGTCTTCCCCTCCAGCTTATTTTTTTCTTTTTCCTAATTAAAGGGGCCATCCCTTGACTTACTTCTTAAAGAGGTCTATTCCCTAAATGGGTGTTATTTCACTTTAAGTGAGTACATGAAAAGCCTTAGCCTAAAAGGGACAGGGTCTCCCATAGCATCCTGGGCCATCTCCAATCATCCCTATGGATATCTGGACCCAGATGGCTCAGAGGAGAAAATGAGGCTTGCATAGCCTTCCCTCACTCAAATCAAAAGCAACTTCAAGCCACATCATCATTTCCCTGATGCCATGGTCCTCTTCAAAAACAAAGGATAAACACAATCTGAGTTTTAGGAAAATCACTTTAGTGAGTGAATGGAGGGACTGGAGTTGGGAGAAGCTAGAGGCCAGCAGATGCCCCAGAAGCAATTGCAACAGACCAGCTGTGAGGTGACAAGATCTGCATGGGTAGGTGTGCAGTGTCAGAGGAGAGAAGGGGACATATTGAGGAGATGATGTAGAGGTAAAATTGAGATTGTCTATAGGCACTGGCTGAGAAACAGTGAGTAATCCAGGCACACTCCAAGACTGTAAGCCTGGAGGTCTGGTAGGATGAAGGTACCCTGGAGAATAAGAGGAAAGGGAAGGCCAGGGAAGCATAAACAGTATCTTCAGCTCAGGACTCACAGACATGGAATCATGGACAACAGTCCTGGGATGGACACAGCTGCAAAGCCCTAGTTCTCTTTCCATGCATTGTGTCAGGCAAGTCACCAACACCCTTCTGTACACCCCATGGCTCCTATGAGTACTCATTATTGTGCAATATCCATGTACGTCCACATCGACCCAATTAATATTGATAGAAGAGACCTTAGATGTCATTACTGCATACTCCCATAGGTAGTGCAAGTACTACCACAGTGCAAGTAGCATCTCCATTTTATAAAAGAGAAAACCAAGGTTAAGTGATTAAGACAGTTATTTACTGTCCCGTGGAAAAGAAGTGGTTAAGTGGGGGTTCTAAGCCTAAATCCAGTGCTTCTGACCCTAAATCCAGTCCTCTTCACAAAATTCTATTCTGCTTATCAAATCCACACACTAATGATCTTCTCCAGTGTCACACTGTTCCTACTTTCATCATCATCATCATCATCATCATCATCATCATCATCATCACCACCATCATCATCATCATCATCATCATCATCATCATCACTGCTCCAAAAGATGACATGAAATCCTGAAAACGGACTTGGGAGGTGGGTTGGCACACTGGAAAGATCATTGGCTCTGCAGTCAAAAGACTCAGGTTTGAATCCTATTTCTTAGTGCTTCTAGAACCTTGGACAAGTCAATTTCCTTCTGTGTGTCTCAGTTTCCTTAACTGTCAAATTAGGGGCCTGGAATACCTGACATCCAAAATACATCACAGCTCTATGTTTAGGAAGCAGCTTACCTCTTCCTTCATCTATAAAGTAAAAGAGTCAGACCACATAATTTCTAACGTCTCTTCCATTCCCACATCTATAAATTACTTCACCTTTGGGCCACTTGAAGTCCTGATGCCTTGAGAGCATGGTGCTTCATGATCTCACAATATTGTATCTCTGGGAGATGATTAATGTTCAAAAGATAGATTTGTGGGTCAGAGAGCAGCTTGGGATCACTGAAAGTGCCGAAGACTTTCTGAGTGTAATGTGGGTTATTTTTGTCTTCCTATTCCATTTCAGTCTACGGTGTCTGTCCAAGATACATGTACTGATAGAGATGTACTCAGTAGGCCACCTGTGCAATTCTATGCCATAATCTGAACAACATTCATTCTTTATTGACCTTTTCCCCCCTCATGTGGATTGCTCAGCTATTGTCTTTCGAGTTGCTTTGGTCGATCATGTACTCCCTATACCAGTCAGTCAACTGTGGTTTGTGGGAAGTCATTAAAATTTTACAAATGAGAAAAAAAAGATAGACAAAGGAAATTCACATGGCTGGTTAGTAGTGAATCAGTACTTAGCTCTTCCTACTCTGGTCCTAGCCTCTTTCCACTGCTCCATGATGGTTCTTTGCTGCTCTGAGATGCTCTGTTAACTGCACTTGAATTCCCATTTCCACCTACCTTGTACAACCTTATTCTGCTACCTTGGCATGGTGTGTAGGGAGCACTCAGATCTTAAAGATTATGTCAACATAGAAAGCATCCACCACCCCTGGACTCAGCTTGGGTCTTTGAAGCCTTAAGTATGGGACTAAGGATGAACTGTGTATTTGCCTTATGAAGCCCTCACCTAGCTAAATTCAGAGAGTCTTACCTCCAGTTGAGTTTCAGTCTTTTTGCCTGCCTAAGCATCTCCTGTAGACTGTCTACTAAGGCAGGGCAGGCTTAGGAAGACTGGCCCCAATGAAATGTCTATCTCTAGAAAGTCTGCAACAGGTGTCTTTATGTGGAAAATGTCTCAGAACTCACACAGGTTTAAATTTGCATTCCTCTACCAATTCCCCTCCAGTTGTGGCCCATCTTCATCACTATTGGGCACCATTAGCCACAAGGCAGAATTCTGTCCTTATGTCCCTTCCTTGGGGGAGGGAGGCACTGAACTCCAAGGACATGACTTAGGAAAGAAGCATATTCATTAAGCTACAGTTCACAAATCCAGCGTCAGCCTTTTTACTTAATTCTGCCGAAGGCTGTCTCCAACACATGTTTGTATAGTATACCACCAGCGGCAGAGCCCAGGCATAGCTGAGTTAGAATGCAGCAGAGCTGTGCTCCTCCAAGAAA
>CM053585.1:373147120-373172794 GCA_028646515.1 Pseudochirops corinnae
TTTCCTCCTGAACTAGGTAAATGATATGTTTGATTAAAGTAAGATTGTTAACCCATTTTGAGTTGCTTTCCTTTAGAAAAGCAGATCTAAGAACCTGTGCTAGTAGCTGCCCTAGGCATGCTAGGGTGCTTACTGTTACAGTAACTAGTAAGGTTCTTCAGCCTACTTTGTATCTCTGTGTTGCCTTGTATCCCTTGTAGTTTTAGTTCTTTGGAGATCATGGTGTTCCAGAATCCAGAGCTATACACATCACTAGGAGAATATTGGCTAGTAAATCAGGGGTTCTCACAGTGTCTTGAGGTCATTCACCATTTTCCAAGTGCCATCAATCCAAATCTCCTTATTTTATTCTGTTCTGCATCCCGCCTGCATTGTCTATCCAAGATATACATACAGATTGTGTGTGTGTGTGTGTGTGTGTGTGTGTGTGTGTGTTCTGATGGACTCATTCAAGAGACTGCCCATTTAATTGCATGTGACCACCTGGGTCTATACATTTTCCTCTGCTTTTATTTTTCTGTGCAAATGTATAGCACACTGTCTTTTAAGTGATTATGGGTCCCAATCAATTGGCCCTGTAATGTTTCATATATTAACGTAATTTAATTAGCATAACTATCACCTACAACAGTGATTCTCAACCTTCCTAATGCCAAGACCCTTTAATACTCATATGTGGGCGTATTTGCATGTGGGCTGACCCACCTGGAGATGGATAGAGGAGCGGTGTCTTGGTTCCTAAGACCAGGCAACCCCTATGATGACTGTGAAAGGGTCGTTCAAACCCCAAAGGGGTCATGACCCACAGATTGAGAACCGCTGATCTACAAGCTTTGCCCATAAATAGGGAATAACTCTTCTATTTGGATCTTTCATTGGTCATCCTCCATGACAATGATCGATATGTCTTTGATTTGTGCTTGTTTGATATTACTACTTTGTTATCATCCTCACAGCATCATGTTGATCTTGGTGTCTTCAAGTCTTCAAGGGCTTTCTGTGGAGGAGGGATTGGATGAGTTCTATTTGGCCCCAGTGAGAGAGACCAATGTTGACAGCACATAATTGGGAAGTTCTGTGTTCTTTTTGAATTTTGTCAGAAAAAAAGACAAAACAAACAAAAAATAACAACAGCAACTTTGAAATACAACCAACATTCCTTAAATGACTACTGTGTGAAAGTTGCTAACTGATGGGTTCTTATGGGTCCCATGCTGTTTTCTAAAATCTGATCCCTTGACCAACAGCCATTCATTCATCCAAAGGAACATCACTTTTGCAGCTATTGTAGGCACCCAGAGTTTCTGCTGTTGAATCTCTTTAGGAACAAAGTATGTTTCCTATACCACTCTAATACAGATATCTCCATGGTCACAAAATCATACATCTAGAGCTAGAAGGAAGCTTAAAGTTCTGTTATGCCAGCTTCCTCATTTTACAGATTATAAAACCATGACAAAGTGGAGTTGGGAAGATCTGGATTTGAGTGCTACCTCTGACACAGGCTCACTGAATGACCCTAGGAAAATTCTTTTACTTCCCAATCCCTGGAAACCTTCTGAAAAATGTCTTCTCAACCTTTTTTGTGTTATGGACCTCTTTACAGGCTGGAGTAGCTTATGGACCCCTCCCAGAACAGTGTTTTCAAATGAATAAAATGAGATTACAAAGGAAATTACTTTTATTGAAATAGTTATCCAAATATTTAACAACCAAAAAACATTCATAGGCTCCAGGTTAAAACTCTGACCTCAAAACAATAAGTTGAAGATGAGTCGTCAACTACATCAATGAAAGCACTTTTCATTTGAGGAGTTCCCCCTACACCATGACAACAAAAGGTCTAGACCAAAATAAATTTTAAAAAATCATAGATTTAGACCCAGAAGGGACATTAGAAATAATCTCATACAATTTCCTCCCTTACTAGATCATAGATCAAAGCATGTTGCATGTTAGAATGGATGCTTGGGGCCAGGAAGAACTGGCTGCTTCTGATAAGATGCTGACTAAGCCCCTGATAAAGTCATTCAATGTCTCAGGCTAATCCCTAAATTGCTAAATTACAGAGAAGTGATCAAGCATCATTGGTGGGAAGGAGTTTCCTACTCCCAGTGAAATCCCAGATCCCTATAAAGAACAAACAAAAGGGATGGGGGCACATCCAATAGCTAAATAATTTATTACTCTTGCTATGTTTATCATTATCATTGTTATTGCTTTATAGTTAATGGAAAGAACATTTCTTCCAGAACCACTGTTCCTTGGTTCCAACCCTTCCTCTGATGCTTACTGTTTGTGTATCAAACCCTTTTACCTCCTAGAAATTCAATGTCCTCCTCTCAAAAATGTGAAGTCGAGACTAGATGGTCTCTGAGGCCTCTCCTAGATCCAGATGCAATGACCCTATCATTTTATGACTTTTAATCACTTTGAATTCCAACATTGAATTTGTGTGTGTGTGTGGGGGCATTGGTCATCTTAAAATGCTATGCCCTCCCTACCCCCCCTGACTCAAAATAATCATTTGGTGACCTGCCTTCAAGTGAAGAGCTTTTCTATGCTTAGCTTGGCCAGTGGAGCTCATATACACACAGATGTGTTCACATATGCATGCATGAGCATATACATTTGCCTTTTCTCAATGATTTCTTCAAGCTAAGAGTGACAACAAATGAGCTGTTGTACACCATGGGAGGTGAAGTTGCCATAGGACCAGAGAGAGCCAACCAAACCCAGGACTCTTCCCTTATTCCTTTATCCTTCTAGTTCTGGCAAATATGACTGTGTAGGTGGCTGACTGCTTCTTAATGTCTTTTTTCTCCCCTCACTTACAATTAATTAGCAAAGGTTTGGACACACACACACACACACACACACAATCACTTGCTCAAGGAAAATTTAGAGGCAGTCCAAGTTGCATCTATTGAGGATTGGAATGGGAGAATTAGCCATTTTAATAGAATTTTCCCTAACCCAGACAAGAATGGAGGGCAAAATAGTGAACTCACCTCAACCTTATACGTTCATAAAATGCATCTCTGATTTAAAAAAATAAAATCTTCCTCCTTGGCCAACAAGTGGGAATGTTCTCTGTGCTGTTGGTCTCTGTACATGGATGGCCTGCGCTTTCCTCATTGTAGAGACATATGGCTCTGTTGACGTGGCAGAGATGATGTGTTGTCAAAAATTCATGGCAGCGTGTGTTTTGTCAAACATTTCACTACAGAGGAACAAGGACTCCAACCTGGTTATCAAAATCTGACATTTTGAAACTGCCTGCAGAGTTGTTTTTTTTTTTTTTAACTGTTGGGTTTCCATGTCAACAGTATGTCTGTCTTCATTTACAGCTGCCATATCCACCCTCCCCTTTCTCCTTCATCATGTTAGAGAACAGAATGTCTTTCTTTCTAGCAGCTAATGAATATATAGCTAAATAAGTATGTGCAAATGTGTCTATATATGGGTATATATCTATCTATCTGGATATCTATATAGCTATATATTTCCTCAGATAGGGCATAGTAACTTATCTTGTGTAAAATCCTACTTCCTGTAGACCACTGAAAATTTGAATCCCACACAGGACATGCTATGAAACAAGCGGCTTAGTAGTATTTTATGGTCTCAGTAACTTGATGAACATTGCCTAAAGGAACAAGGAGCGCAGTTCAGGAGGACCAGCATGACCGGGTGTTTGGATTGTTTCCATGGGGCTTTTTGAGGCAGAAACCTGACAAGATTGTATCTGAAGATTTAAAGAGATTTGGAAATGGACAAGGGATTGAACTTGTGCTACTGGACTCCAGGGACCAGAATTCAAGACCAATTATAAGAGATTCAGATGAGGCACAGTCATAGGATTGGGTAACTGGGTTTTTTTCCCCAGGAGGCCAAATTAAAGGGTGTTAACAGCACTTTGTAGTGTATTAGGCAGCCCTGAGTTCAAATCCTGCTCCAGGTACTTATTATCTTTATGATTCCAGTAAAAATTTTTAACCTCCTTCAGCTTCAGTTTCCCCACCTATAAAACCAGGATAATAATAGCGTCTAGGTCATGGGGTTATTGTGACAATCAAATCAGAGGATGTATCTAAAGTTCTTTGCAAATCTTAATGGCCTGGAGAAAAAGGAGCGGAGAGCCTTGGGACACTGATATTGACTGCTCCCTGGCCCTATTTAGCTCTCCCCTTGTAATGTATCTTACCCTTTCCAACAACAGTCTCAAGCAGGTGTTCTGGAACTGATCTCCCTCATACCCCATCCCTATGTTGTCCCATCTCTTCCCACAGTCTCAATACCTTTCCTCCAACTGAGTAGACCTTCTGTGTCCCATTCCTGGTATATGCATGTGTGCTCGCGTCACACACACAGACACACACACACATCCTAATTCTGCCTCTGAGGAGAGAGACATTAGGTGTCATGGGAGAGCAGGCATCAAATGTAGGTAAACTTTTTTGTTCTTTTCTTTTTTCTTTTTCTTTTTGAGACCGGAAGTTCAGAAACTATTCACAGGCCCAATCCCACTGACTGACCTACCCTGTTTCAGATCTGGCCTAGCTTATCCCCCTTTGGGCAACATGGTGATTTACCATATTAATGTCAAACCCACATGTATTCCAAATCACCTTAGCTTATTGCATTGTCGAACTCCTGCTAGCCTCATTCCTCCAGGTAGCTGGATATATGAGTACCACTATTCCTAGTTAGAGGGGTTTTTCCCCCTGCAGAGTTGAGGATCAAAGGGAGGCCTCTTTTCCCCTTGGAACTAGGAAGGTCTTAGCATGTTTGTATGTGGATATAAAGGGATCTCTAGGGGAGACGATGGTAGAAGAAGCACTGAATGTGAATCCTTGACTTGGCTGCTTATTACTTGGATGACCATGGGCAAGTCACTGACCCTCACTAAGCTGAACTTTCATCATCTTCAAAGTGATGGAGTTGGGCTAAATATCTCCAAAGGTTCCTTCTCATTCTAGAGATACACATCTATAAGTCTATGAAGTACACATTGGGTGGATCTGAGGATCTGAAAAAAAATCTTCCTAACAATTAGAGCGATGCTGAAGTGAGATAGGTTGTCTAGAAAAGAAGTAAATTTCCCATCACTAGAGGTCTTCAAGCTGGACTAATACTTGTTGAGTGTGCCGTTGAGATGATTCATGCTTCAGGTGTAAATTGGAATTCATACTCCCTCAGGCTTCTCTAAGATCCGGTGATTCACAGAAGGTGGAAATTACAGAGAAGCAGATTTCAGATAAGTCTGAGAAATGGGCTTTTCTCAATTGGAGCTATCCATCCATGGGATGATTGCCTTGGGGGTTAGAGGATTCTCAAAATTACAGGTGCTCAGGCAGAATTGATGGGACCCTTGGATGGGATGGGCATTGGCTAAAGCTGTCTTTGGGGATATTGTAGCTTTAGTTTATTTTTAAAAAAATTTTGTGATTCCTTGAGTAGTCATAATTAGGGAGAAGCATCTTGTTTAGGAAAGGGTGTGATATAGCAGAAACAGTATTACTCTGGGGGTCAAGAGTCATAATTAACCCATAGTTCTATTTCTATCTCTTGTTGGATCCATGACCTTGGAGGAATCATTTTCCTGATTCTTAGTTTCTCCCTTTCTAAAGTATGTGTGTAGGGGTCAGATTAGATGGGCTCCAAGGTGCCTCCCAACTCTGATGTTCTACGGTCACACAATTTCACAGTTTCACAAAAAGGTGCAATCAAAAAATAGAAACCCATCTCTGACAGGTCTGAGAAGAAACCAGGGGAACCTAGGTTGAAAATGAGACAGACAGACCCATCCTGTGCTCCCCAGTGGCATCATTAGGGAAGGTTTGCAATCTTGTAGCCTAGAAATCTAAACCCTCTCTATTCTGTGCTCTGGAGACCCATTTGTGGATGGGAAAGAGATGTCCCCACTAGCTATGTTCTGCTGCTCTAGCAGATGAGCCTGGAGCATTTGACTCCAGTTCCATAGTCCTGATATATTGTTATTCAGTCCCATTTCCAAGAAAGGGAGTCCCATAGGGAATCATTTGGGGCTTTGGGTGGGAAGAGACCTAGATCCACTTCTCTTTCTGCCTCTCATTGCCTGCTAGGAGTTAGGGAAACAAAAATAAATAAGGCAAGATTCCTTCCTGCCCTCATGGGAGTACATATTCTAGTATGCACATATCACATCTGCAGAACATGACCTAAGAAGAATAGTTATAAGATAGATGTTAAACAAAATGCATTTATATTCACAGGGATTAAAAACTCTTTCTAACTGGAAGAATGGGAGAAGCTTCATGGAAGCAATAGCTTTTGAGCTGGGGCTAGAAAGATGAGTAGGCTTTCAAGAGAAGGAGGTGAGAAGAGAGTAAGTATTCCAAGTTTTGGTTATGACCTGTATCAAGGGAAAGAAGGTGGTGATTTCTAGACAAACACATCAGTTCCCCACACTCTGATCAAACTGGACAAATAAAGATGTCATAGAAATGACAAGACACTAGGAGGGGCTGCTATTGAATTAGATGACAGAATCAGGGTGGCTGCTGCAAGGCAGAAGGATGAGTTAGATGTAATAAGATAAAATTCAATAAGGTCTTGACTCTGCTTGGGGGCATGGAGAAATCAGTTACCTGATTACAGGATGGAGACAACAAATATTGGAAAGAAGCTTTGGACCCAAGAACTATATGAGTCAGGGTGACACTTCCAAGGAGCTGGAATATGATCAGTTCATGAGGTGCTTCTCCCATTGGTGCAGTTTCAACCCAGTGCCCGCATTATATGGACATAATTCTGTCACCTCCAGCGAAGACTCCATCAACATACACTTGTTCTAGTCCTTCTGTTTCTCCCTTTACTTTTGTCCTCTGCTTCACAGTCCTCATACACCCTTCAAGATGGACTATGAGATTCCACATGCAATGGCTTTGCTATCCTTCAGGAAAAAAGTTTGTCACAGAATTTAACATATCTTTGCCATTTTTCATCTTTTTTTTTTTTTCCTTTCAGCTTCCTCCTTAAAGGCCCTTGGATCATCTAACTTAATGCATTGTTTCTTCTGCATTAAGAAAGGCAGTGCCCAAGATTAGGGAGGTGATAATCCTGTCTTTATCTGCCCTGGTCAGCCCAAATTCCATCTTTAAAGGCACATTTTAGAGATATCAATGAACTGAGAATGGTGCAGTAATAATAGTAACTAACATAGTGGGTTTTAAGGTTTACCAAGCATTTTACATTGATCAGTTCATTTGATCTTCACAATCCTAGGAAGTAGGCGTCATTATTATCCCCATTTTACAGAAGAGGAAACTAAGGCAAGTAGCAATTAAGTGACTTACACATGGTCACATTGCCAGTAACTCTCTAGGACTGAATTCCAACTTAGGTCTTCCTGACTCCAAATCCAGCATTCTTTCCATCATACTGCCTAGTGGGAATAGTCCTACACCAAGAAATCTTCATGTGAAGGCTGGAGGCCCACTTCTTGGGAGTATTGCAGAGGAAACCATCTGACTTAGGGGAAAGTTTTGTCTACTTAATCTTTGAGGTCTAGTTCTTAGTTTTTTTTTTCTTTCAATAATTACTTGCACAATGAGCCAATAATTTACTTTACAAACCTCCTTTTTGAATTGCCCTAGTACAATAGTATTTGAATTTGCTTGTTTAAACATTTACAGTTAAAGATCCCTTTCTGACATGATGAGCCCAGTGAAAGGTTGCCGTCGGTGAGATTGGTTAAGTGTACTTGGCAAGACAAACCCTCTTGTTCACCTTGTATGCTCAAAAGGGCAGGGCTCCCTAGGGAGTGTGGACCTAGTAATACTCATCAGGAGCCATGACTTAGTTAACCTGCTCTTTCTAGTCATCTTCATTCTCTTCTGCCCCTCATTATATAGAAAGCAGGATTATATGGTGGTGTGTAATAAGGAGCTTGACCTCAGGCACTGAGTGATGTTGAACAAGCCACTTGCTTTTCAGAGCCTCTTATTAATTATCTGGAAAATGGGAAGAATAATTTTCAGACCTTTCAGTGTGATCTTCAGTAGAGAGCTTTTCTAACTTTCATTTTGAGGAGGGAGGTAGTTAAGGGGAAGGATGAAACTCTGATATTTTGGGCATGTGGAACTCCCAAGGAGGAAATTCCCTCCACCAGTGCAGATTGGCACCTGCCCTACAACTTTTTCCAAGCTTAAACTTGAAAAATAAGAGTTAGTGCTATTTTTATAACACAATTTCCACTATTTCTTTTTGCAACAATCAAGTCCAAGGGGAAAGGTAGGAGAAAGGGATTTTAGTTCCAGCTGGTCCCCTTCTTAGTCATGTGACTTGGAGAAATCCAATTCATCTTCCTGAGACTCAGTTTCCCCATGTATCAAATAGGGATGATGAAAGGTGTTCTATGTACTGTATATATTGTGGGATGAAAATGCCTTCTTTAACTACTTAAAAGACTGGCTTAACTGAAATGTGGGCTGATACGATAGCCCAATCACTGGCTCAAATCTTTTCAGGACTGTCATATGGAAGAATGCTTCTATTCTATTTGGCCCTGAGGGGGTAGAACAAGGAACAGTTGGGAGAAGTCATATTCAGAGGTATTACAGTTATATCTAAGGAAACATTGGCTTCAGGGGTCCATGTTTTCACAACTAGCTCTCTGGCCACTTTTCCCCCATGCTTCTAATGGCCTCTCATCTGGCTGGCTCTCCAGCTCCCAGCCTGGGACCTGGTGAGCCTTTCCAATGACTTACTCAACTTAAGTACGATTCTGCTACTCTCTATAACCATCTTCACACCAACCCCAAGAACCCTCATTCTACTTCTAGCTTTGAGAATGGTATTCAGATTCACACTGTCATATCTAAGTATAGTAAGGTGATGTCCATCAATTGCCCTGTTGTGCTATTCATCAGCCCTGTGATAATGGCCAATCCAGAAAGCTCTCCCTGGTCACTACTACCTTATATATCTATTCTTCCCTTATTGGAATGGAAGCTCCTTGGGGACATGGACTGTCCTTCTTGTCATATTTTCTTCCCAGCACTCGGTCCAGGATCTGACACGCTCAATAAATACTTTTTAATTCATTCACTACAACCTTTCCACTGAATCAGAATACAACTTCTCCATGTATCATGAACCAATCTTTATAATTCACTTTTTTTTGGGGGGGGGGGGTAGAGGATTAAAAAACCCATTACCCACTGGACACTTGTCCTTGAAATAGGCGAGGCTGGTCAAGGGGAGATTAGAGAGATAACTACATTAGAATATTCTGAGTGCCAAGTACAGTGCCAAGCAAAGTGCTCTGAGTGTTGCAAGGAGGAATAGATGCCCTCCACGTCCACTTATCTGTGCCTTACTTTATTTGTCTGTAAAATGATCCCTTTCTTCTTCCTACCTCATGGAGTTGTGAGGATCAAATTAGACAGTCGGTGTGACACTGTTTTTTTCAACTCTAAAACCTACTGCACTTGAATGCATGATTGTTCTTGTTTGGTCATGTACGTCAGCTCCCTCTTCCTTGATCAATGAAGAAATGGTCATCAAACCCTATTGTATGCTAGGTGCCATGCTAGGAACTTGGCATACAAAAATCAAAACAAAACGGTTTTCCTCAAGTAATAGACAGTCTAGAGGTACAGAAAATGCACATATGCATGACTATAATGTATGTAAAGTTAATATAAGGTCATTTTGGTGGGGAGTGTATGATGTTCAAGCAGATAGGCAGGTCAGAAGAGCCTTCATACAGGGGATGGCACTGAACTGAGCCAAGTAGAACAAGCCCAGTGCTTCTTATACAGGGCAGCCTTTGAGATCCTGGAAGGAAACTGTCATCCCTCCTCAAGCCTCCCCAGCCTGAGGATAAATGCCCATCTGCCCCAATTCTTCCAACAAATCAGTATATGGAAGGCTCTCTAAACCAGTCCCTCTACTGCTTGCCATCCTCTCTAAGCCCTTTGGTTATCACTTCCTCTCCTGTCTCTAGGTTCCCTGAGCTGAAAACAGGACAGGAACAGAGGACCAAGACAGTAAAGCTGTCACTGTCCTCCCTCCCTCTGGGGTGCCATGCTCATACCCCTTGGGCACCATGGCCCCTGGGTGCCATACTAATGTGCCCATGGTCACCATGCCCATTACTTCTGGGTGCCATGCCCCTCTTCTTGCAACTAAAATTCAGATTAGCTTTTTAGCTGCCCTGGAAAACTGGTGACTCATCCTGAGTTCAACAAGCAGCCTGGGTTTCGATATGTAGGCATTGTTGCTCAGCCAGCTTTTCCCATGGAGATGCCTGCTCAGGAAGCTTCCCAAGAGATTCCTTCCACTTTGATGTCCTCTAAGCCCCTTTCAAGGCTAAGATTCTGCGATTCTATGATTTTCAGTCCCAGCAGAGAGGAATTTTCCCTTGCTTTACACCCCAGCACACATTTGCACGATTCAGCTTTCACACAGGCTCTCACTTTCTATTTTTTCCCGTGCCTGCATTTTGGTACAGATGCTCTTGGCACACTTTCCCCTTCTCATTTAGACTAACTGAGCCCTGCCTATGGCATCCTGCTCTGTAAATATTGGGATGACTGACATTGGGAAGGAAAGTGCCTCAATTCTGTGACCGGAGGGTAGGAGGGGGAAAAAGTCCTATGCCTTTCAAATTGTGGGGTACAGACCTGCATAACACCCCTTCCTATTTATTTCCTGTACTTTTCAATAAGTTTCAAAATATTGGCAAAGAAAATATAGTTTTTGGTACCATAGAGGACCCAGAGTTCCTCTTTTTAATCCTAGAAAGCAGAGAAGTTCAGTGGTCCCAAGGACCTGCAAGAGGGCCAAATGTGGAGGTAGCTGGGTACAAGCATACCAAAGGGAGAGGAGATGGTAGGATTTAATTATGTTAAAACATGGTGGGACCAAGAGGTGAGTAGGACCTCTAGAGGGTGGCTAAATTGGGGGAAGAACTATTTAGTCTTGAATACTGTGTCTCTCACTGAGGAACATGTTGAGAACAACTCAGAACAACATGTCCATATGCTAAGATGAAACAGTTTTGTCCCCTCGCAAAGCAATTGTCTTTTTCCTTCTTTCCTGGGAAACCCATTTGGAAAAAAGAATCTTTCTTGCAATGAACTGCTGGGAAAAGGTTAGGGAATCTCTGGAGTTGGGGAGACCCAAACCAGTAATGAGACTAGAGAAAATCTCCCAGCCCACCTCTGCCAAGGTCAAGCATGGAAGAATGGTACTGCAGAGGCAGAGGGTCCTGGGTCAATCTGGTTGGAACATTCTCATTTCCTGCAGGAGATGCTAATCATTTGGAGAACCTATCATCTTTGCAAAGCTCCACATAGGGCAGGGATTCTTAACCTGTGGTCCATGAAACTGTTTTGGACCTTTAAAATTTTAATAACTGCATTTTATTATGATTTGTTTCTTTTGTAATCTTATGTATTTTTATTTAATGAATTTAAAAACCTGATTCTGAGAGTGGAACTGTCTGTAGACTTCCTTGGGCTGCCCAAGTGATCCAGACCATGTAAAATGGTAAAGAATCTCTGGATAAGCTTGATTACATCAGTCCACATTCCTCCTGTGAATGGTGGAGAGAAGATAGTGTTTAGTTTGTTTGGCCTGGAAGAAATAGAAAAAATACTCCCTCTTTACATGTCCTGAGATATCATCCAAAGACTGAAGAAGAAGGCTGCACTCTATAGGAACCCAATGGCCATCTTCTTCCTTTTTGTCTCTTTCCCTCCTACCTAACAGCTCTTAATCAGATCCATCTGGCCATTATGCAGAAGCAGATCCCAAGTGGGATCACTTATCAGCTCCATTAAACCTCTCCATGTACAGACCTCCCATCAATTTCAAAGGGAACCCTTATGAAGATGTCCCTGGTCTTTGCATTGCAAGCCAGCAATGTGATTGGTCAAGAAGTCAGGAAAAGACTCCATCTCCCTCATGTTCAGAGTTCCAATGGTGCACTCTTTTTGTTGCAAGACTCCCTTCAGTACATGAGAGGCCCTAGGAGACATGCCTGTAAGTCTCTCCCTTTAGCTTTGCTGGAACACATGCCTACAGCCCTACATCCCCATGTATTTGTTGAAGTGCAGTGAAATACAGGGATGGTGTGATTCTCCATATTCTCCATGGAACTTCAGGGGAATAATTTCTTCTCCTCTTTGCTCATCCTAACCTTTCTCATTGTGCCAAGTCCAACTGAAGTCCCCCTCTCTAAGAAACAGCAAGCCAATGTATACTTCCTGGTGGTTGATGTATGTATTTCTTTGTGACTGAGCAGAAGCATCTGATTCTGTTCACACAATTCTTGCTCCAGAAAGCCAATGCTCATAGGCCATTCCCTGGCATCATCATCTACTCTTTGTTTTCCATATTCTCCTTTATTTTTTTCCTTTGAAGTCACCACCTTGGGTCAGTAGCAGTGATATAAATGCCACTGTACCACTAAGGTTTTCAGAAATCTCATTTGGGAAATGTAGGATGTACAGGAGGTCACAGTGTCTGAAGGTTCTGTCCAGGATTCTTCTGATGACCTCATTTATCCATACCAAAACAAGCAGATGGCTCCAAAATTCTGGGTAGCCTTTCTCTCAGTGTCTGGTGGGTGCCTCGGGAAGAATAACATAGAGGTACATGCACAAAGATGGGAGAAGGGTATTAATAATATAACAAACAACCTAATGAAGCAGGTGATAAGGTAACGTGGTTAGTCAACTAGCATGATTAAGCCTCTGGTACTGGGATCCAGAGCCTTCCCTGTGCTGGCCACTGAATGCACCATAAACCCTTCCCTTCTCTCAGGAAGCTCAAAGTCTTACTGAATCATACTAATTCACTTATGCACAGTTTTCAAGTGAATTCCCAATGAGCAAACAAAGCGTCAGGAAGTCTGAGGTAGAAACCACCAAGAAGACTTCCTGGAGGAGTCAGCATTTGAATTTGCCTTAAAAGAATGAGTTGAACAGGTAAGACAGGGGAGACTGGAGGAGTCCCTACAGCATTCAGAAGAGGTAGGGCTTCATTGAATCTTCTAATTAGAGTCCATTTTGTCCAACCCTCTTATTCTACAAAGGAAGACATCAAGGCAGTTCTGGAGAGATTATAAAACCTGCCCCACATCACACAGAAGTGTGGCAGAATCAGTATTCGAAGCCAGGTCCTGTGATTCCAAAACTAGCACTCTTGTGGCTGTGCTGGGCTGCCTTTGTCCTCCTCAGCTAGCCCTAGAGCCCATGGCTGGGTTTCTGGTAGTGAGGAAGGCTTTTGGGGGCTATAAAGGGAAACCTGAAGTCCTTTCTATCTCTGGCCTCTGCTTGGTCTTCTGCAAAATGAGAAAACTCAATGATTTCTAAAGTCACCACTGGCTCTGAATCCTCTGATCCTAGAAGTGTCAGAATCCACTGGAGATGATAGCAAAGGTACCATTTGGTGGGTCCTTGATCCCAGGTCTAGAGGTAGAAGGTACATCTGCAACTACCTAGTCCACCCCCTTCACTTAACTGGTGAGTAAACAGAGGCACATGGATGGAAGGGAGCTCAGCTAACATAGAGTTCAGCTTTCTCTCCCTCCTTACTTCTAAAGATGAAGAGTCTGAGGCCCAGGCAACAGAAGTAACTTGCCCAAGGTCACATGAGAGTAAGACATGGAGGTGAGATTTGAACCCTGGTCCTCTGCTCTTAACAATGTGTCATGGTGGAATTCACTGTATATGATTATCTGTGTTCCTTAAACTCTGATGGGAAGGGTCAGCAGCACAGCATAAAATCTGGACTCCATGGGCCTTCCCCACACCTCCTTCACTAGGACCTAGGCATAGGAAACTTATGAAGAACAGAGATTTGGGTGTAACATTTGGAAATGAGCCTGCTTTGGGGACTTCCAATGAGATGGGGCAGTCTTCTTGCCTTCTGACTTATTGAAAGGCATTGATGATATGGGCCTTGCTGGTAATGAAGTGGAGGCAGTGTTACCCTCCAAGAGCAAACAATGAGATAATTGATAGCTGGGGATACAGCAGGAAGGATGAACTCCCCTGTTCCTTCCAGGAAACGTCTTTCTAGCATGAGGACCTTAATTGGGGGTAGGGAAGGTCATGGGGAAGAGTTCATCCAGGCATGTGGATGTGGGGATGTCAGAGAACTCCCAGGACCAAATATGCATTCAGTTTGAACCCACAAACTCCCCTTAAATATCTCCCATGTAAAGAAACATGGAAGTGCTTGGTGTGCATTTTTTTTGGCAGGTGGGGCAGAACGTGGAGATTAGCTAAGACACTGTCTCTCATTTACATGGTAATGCACATGACCAATGACTGTAGAAGGTGGGAAGACCTGTGGGCACTGATGCAAAGCAAAGAAAGTGACCCAAAGGGACCATGGCTAGGACCATGCCAGTCATCTTGTCTGTGAGAGACTGATATCTGGAAGGCTCCTAAGCCACCATTTGCATTTTACAAATGAGGACACTGAGAATGAGGGACATGAAGAAACTTAATCTAGAGCTAGACCATGCTTCCCTTCCCCCCCCAAAAAAAAAAAGAAAGGAAAGGAAAGAATGGGAGAAAGACAGGAGAGGAGGAGGTGGGAGGAGGGAGACAGGAGAAGAGGAGAGAGAAGAGGTGAAAGACAGGACAGAAAAGACAGGTAGGAGAGGAGAAGAGAGGAGAGAGATGGGAGAGGAGAATAGAGGAAGAGAGGGGAAGAGAGAAGCAGGAGGAGAGGAGAGAGATGGGAGAGGAAGAGGGGAGGAGGGGAAAAGGAGAAGAGAGAAGAGGAGAGGAGAGGAGAGCAGAGAAGAATGCATCCTGATCAAGCTTGGCCCTGGAGAAACCCATGAGAAAATCCCCCTCTCTTCTCTGAAGAGGTGAGGACTCTGCAGAGGGGAGTGAATACTGGCAGATCCAGTCAAAGTATTCTTTTGGCTGAATTATTTTTCTTTTTCTTTGTTACAAATGAGTTAGGAGACATCAAGTGCTTTGCTAACCTGTACAAATGCTAACTCTGAGGGGTGACTTGCTGAGTAAGAGGTGAGTGAGATAAATTAAGAAATAATGTGATATAAGAACAAAAATTATCAGTAATACACACATGCAGATATATCTAAAACACATGTATTAAGGGTGTTGAGGTGAGGCAGATGCATGGCCAAATCTCAGTGCTGAGGTGCTGTCCAAGGCAGTCAGGAACCATCCCTCTGGGAGGCTGGAGATAATGGATCATAACAGCATTTGGAACCAGAGAATCTGGAGAGTCACTTTCTGGCATGAGTGGTTGCTACTTGCATGATTCTGGGCGGGTGGTGAGATTGCCATTTGCCTCCAGTTCCTGTAAATAGGGATATTCATGAGTGTACCCCGTAACTCCTGAGGGTGCTGGGAAAAGCACCTTGCCAAAGTTAAAGAAGTCTAGTGTTGGGAGAGATCACAGAAGCACAAAATGATGACGTGAGAGTTAGACGTGATCATAGAGCCCATCTACTTGCAGATCTGGAAACAAAGGTACAGGAAATGTAAATGACTTCCCCAAGACCACACAAATAGGAAACAAGAATTAGACTTGAGATTTGAACATTCAAGGCAATGTTCCTGTGATGGTGCCTCATTATCTCTAAATCCTTCATGAAATGGGTCACAGGATCTCTAAGTTGGAAGAGCTTTCACATAAGGAAACCAAGAAAGTCTTTGAGCAGCCAATAGTCCAGAAAATAGAAGAGTCAGGACTCAAGGCCAGATTTTCCACCTCCACATCCAAAGCTCTTTCCACTCTCCCATGCCAATTCCTAAGGGTCTTCCCACTAGGAAAGACCGTGAGCTGAACCTTTGGAGCAGGATGACGCATAGCCTGGCAGGCTGGGATGGTGAATCGAGTGGCGCCTGTCTCATCAGGACACAGGCAAAGGAGACCCCACAGGGCTTCCCTCTTTGGTTGATCTTGCTGAATGCCTCTGGCAGATGAGCAGGTTGAAGGCACACAGATGGGGCCCATGGATATATGCCGCCGTGGTGCCTGCCTGGCCATTGGCAGTCAGTGGGAGGAAGCTGCTGAGACACATCTGCATACAAATGCGATTTTAAAAAGGCAATTTTCATTTTTTATGGTGGGCTTTAGCAAGATTTTCTCAAATTTAATGTGCAGATGACTTGTGACAGCATATTGAAAGTCAAAAAGGCCATATTCGGCTTTGGTGCATGGAGAGACTGGTCAGTCTCATAAAATGAAAGGAAACAAGATAATTTTCAGGGAATAATGATTGAATAATGACAAATTTAGTGATGTATTTATTGGGAAGACCAGCAGCCAGGGCTGCCAAGCTGGGGGGGAATGGGGAAATGAGCCTGTGCCTCAGGAGAGCTGGGGCTGTTTTTTTCCAGATTACTTGAATAGGGTAAATCCAACCTATTAGTGGGGACATATGGTGTCAAAACAGGGATTGGGGGATGGCATTAGAAAACAGAACAATAAGACTGAGAGGGATGAGACCAGAGCAATCCAGAGCTAAAGTGACCCAAGAAAATGGGACTCAGACCATCAGAACTGGAAACAGTAACTGTCTATGTAAGTGGTGGTTCCCCCACTTTGTGTGTAAGCTCCTGGAGGGCAGAAACTGGACTCAGTTGTGATGTTTGAGATGATTAGTGGGCCTTGGTTTTCCAAGCTGATCTGTTTTGCAAGAGCCTCGAAAGGGGCCTCAGCCAGGTGAGTCAGACAAGACTGAACTATTCCACCCATTTTGGGGAAGGCAGTTTTAACTCTCAGCATCCTTCATGCCTAGGAACAACCCAGCAGGGCCAGGGTGCTAAAACAACCCTGACTCCTCCCAAGGAACCATTGGATCAAGAACTGTGCCCAGATAGGGAAAGAGTTAAAGACCATCTGTATGCCTACCAGAAATTTCAGCCGTTTTCACTGACTGGGTCAAATAGTTCAGCCAAGAGATGGTGAGTGATGGGTCAGGAAGCAATACAGGATAGTCAGATCTTCAGTGCAACAAGACCACTTTGGGAGAAAAGCCAAAGCGGCAGGTTCCAACAACCTTCTTTTCAACGCAGAACTCAAATATGCAAGTGGCTCGGGTGCTTCCATGAAGAGAACTCGCCACCTGAGTTTCCCCTACTCTTTCCTGCTCATCCATGTCTTCTCATCCGATGGCCACAGCTGGCTCTACCAGACCCTCGGGCATCTTCTGAGCTGCCTCCCGGAATCAGAAGGGCAGCAATAAAACAAACCATCTGTCTTTCCAGCAGGAATCCTTTTGTCTTACCAGCCGAGCTGCCCATCTCCTTTTTGGATTCAAATGATCAGGATTTCATCCTGCCTCTGGTATTTACTACCTGTGCATGTTTGGACTGCAATACTCTGGGCCTATTTCTCCTGTAAAGTTGAGGAAGGTGGACTAGACTGTCTCTGAGGGTTCTTCCAGCTCTGGATCTATGATTCTTTGCTGCGGGTACAAAACTGATGTTCTAAGTATTCTCCCAGCTCAGATATTTCATGTTCTAGGATCTCTTCTAGCCTTGATATTTTAAAATCTGGTTTCTAAGGCCCCTCCCAAAGCTGACATTACCTGTTCTGAGCTCCCTCTGACAGAATGACCTCTGACATTCCATGTTCTAAGGCCCCTCCCAGCTCTGACAGTTTTTCTCTATGTCCTCTTAGAAAGTAAACTGACCCACTTTACCGTTTTGTTTTTTTTTTAATATCAAGGGCAGATGTATAACCAGATTGTTTTATTTCCTAGAATGTCTCTTTTGTTCCATTCATGGGTCCAGGCCTCAATTGATCCTCTTTTAGCTCTTAAGCTGCTGATCTAAAATAATCTTGTAATTCACCAATTATCACTTCTTTGTGAAATGATGCTATTCAGAATTTAGTCCCTAATGTTCTGTGAAGTGCTCCTGGGCTTGGGTGTTGGCTGCTGCTGTCTCCAGCACAGATCTGTGCTGCTGGAGGGCAATGGAATTGACTCCCACTGCCTCCTCCACAGCTTGTCCCTGCTTGCCAAGGCTAGGAGATATTGTGCAAGTTTTTATTTCAGATGGAGTTGTACTGTCGATCCTCTACCTTTGCTAGAGAGCCAGCTGCCCAGACGTTAAGCACCAGATTTTAAGAGGGGCATGAAATAGAAAATGGTTCAAATCCCATATAAAAATGTTCTGTAACTGAGAGAAGAATGATGGGACAGTTTGCTTTGGAGATAGTATAACATTGTTTTATTTTTATTGGGGGCTAGCTGTTTCAAGGACCTGCTTTGGGGATGTGAAATAGAATTTGATTCTGATAGCTTTGTTAGGAAAAAGCAGAGTGACCTGAGAGATTGAGAAGGCAGGAAGGCTGGGGTGCTTAGGCCCCTCCCATTCTCCCATTCCCTGTCCTAAGCCCCCTCCATCCCAATATTCCTGTCCTAAAACCTTTCCCATCCTGACATTCCCTGTCCTAGGCCCCCTCCCAGCTCTGGCCTTCCTTGTTCTAAGTCCCTCCCAGCTCTGACATTCCCTGTTCTAAGTTCCCTTCCAGTTCTGCCATTTTCTGCTTTGAGCCTCTCGTGGTTCTGCCATTCTTTGTTTCTTGGTGGAGCTAAATGATAATGACTAAACAAAATTTAGCTGTCTATTGATCCTGTCCATCATCTTTCATGGATCTGCTCATCTCGGTGCTAAATGTTTCTGCCCAATACAGCCAGAGAATTCCCTTCCCTTCTGTGTGTCAGACCAACTAGACCAAGGCAGGAACTTGAAGGCCCCAAGTGTCTTGCCCACCTCCTCTGGGCTCATGATCACAATGTGCTGTTTCCTCCTTGTCTATTCTAGTAAGTAACAGAATTGTGGGGTTAGGGGCTCTGAGTGCTAGAGAGAGAGAGGAGATGCTGAGCCCCTTTTAGCTTCTTGCTTCCTGTTTCCTACTGGCAGCAACTTGATGGAGGGATGCTTTCTTTTCTTGAAGAGGTTCTGGCCCCCAGGAGGGGCCAGGGCCTGGACCTTCTGCATGCTCCTTGTCAGGGCCTGATTTCTGCTGTTGTGACAAAGGAAGATTGAAGGAGGCCTCATAAGGAGGCAAATCTGATCCATCCAGGCAAGGCCAGTGGCTCCTCTGGTGGAGGCTGGAGGTTCATCCCCCATTACCCCCAACCTGTGAGTCCATATGGAAAGGGAGCTCTTAGTGAGCAAACTACCTTTACTGAAACGGAGTAATTGCTCTAAACTGGGTAGTGTTAGAGACTTGTCTGGAGGCCTCACAGATTAAGAAATCTTCCCAGAGTCCGAGGCATCATTTGAACTCAGGCCAGCTTTCTGTCTGTTATTAGAAAAAAAAAAACTGTCTCATGATCATATCATGGGACCATCAATTAAGTGCTGGGAGATCCCTGGGAGCTCGCAGAGTTTAACTCTCCCACCCATTTTACAGCTGAGGAAACTGAGGTGTAGGGGGGTGAAAGAAGAAGCAGAGTCAACATTTGAACACAAGACTTTTGAAACTTATGTGTTTCTACAATATGTCCCAAACCACAGAATCTGAGATTTAGAAGGAGAGCAAGACACCATTTAATATGACTCAGAAATGAAGAGAAGCAATGCACCCCCCCCCCAATTCCTTATTCTTAGGCCCCTCCCAGTGCCCACGTCTAATATCCTAGCACTCACACCCACCCACACCCATATCCACTCACCCACACCCACAGCCACCCACCCACTCCCCAATAAGGATTTATGTGACTTCTGTTTTAAGACCCCTTGTCCCGCCCTCCCCCATTCTATCACACTGCTTGTTGTCGCCATTGTTCAGGTGCTTTCTCAGTTGGATCTAACTCTTGTAACCCCATTTGGGATTCTCTTTGCAAAAATACTGGGGTGGTTTGCCGTTGCCATTTCCTTCTCCAGCTCATTCTACAGAGAAGGAAGCAGGAAATGGAGGCACAGGGCGTTGTCATGAATTAGCACAGTAAGTGTCTGAGGCTGGAATTGACCCTAGGCTCAACACTCTGTCCACTGTACCACCTACCTGCCCTTATACTTATGGGAGCTCTTATCCTCAGTGCACACTTCCTTATGTTCAGTCCACACTACCCTCCTATTCTTGAGTTACACAGTAAAGAATAATTTCCTATCAGTTGGGCTAATTTTATTCTCTAAAAGATGCTGTTAGTCATTGGGGATGGTCTTTTGAGAAGAGGAGCGGGAAGGATACTTGGGATAATTCTGATGATGTAAGAAACAGAAACCATGAATAAAAACTCATTTTAAAAAAGAAATGTTTCCTTGAGGCTGAGGTTGTGAGTTGTGGATTTCAACCTCAGCGGGTGTGTTCTAAGGACTTCCTTTCCATGAGTTCAGATGTGTATAATGATCTTTATCCTGAACCTCAGTTCTAGAGCACCACCCTCCCCCAGGGGTCTGGGTGGGAATCTTGGTATAGCTATTAACCGCCTATATGACAAATCCCTTAACTTGGCAAGGACTCAAAGTTTTGCATTTGTAAAATGAGGGTTTGGACAGAAGCTCCATCCTTCCAGCCTGGGATGATGGGGAACAATCAAACAAACCACTAGGTTTGGGCCATAGCAGCTGGGTTCACATCCCAGCTCTGCTATTTACTTTCTTTAGCCTCAGTTCCCTTCCCTGTAAAATGAAGGTCCTGTACTCCATGGCATCTAAGGTTCCTTCTGGCTGAATTCCATAGAACCTGTGACCCAGCACACTAACCATTGCCCTTCGCTGCCCCTTGGAATTGGAGCCATTGTTACTGTTCTAGGCCCTCTAAGCCGTTTCAATTCTTTGGGCCAGTCCAGTGTTAGTGGGGAAGCAGGTTACAGAGCTGCTGGTAGGTTTTGAGCTTCCTAAAGCTGTTTGAAAAGCAGGCATTTGTAAATGACATTAAGCCGTTATCACCTCTATTATCTGCCCATTTCCCCATCAAAATTGTAATTCTCCCCAAGAGGGGACAAATGGGGCTGGAACAATTTTTATCAATAACATTTGTGAAGTTTAAAGACAAAAACCTTCATAAAAGTGTCGTAAAATGTAATTATGGTGATGAAATTGTCTTGACACCTTGGGGAAAGGTAACCTTTGTCGGCCAGACTCTGAGGGACAAAATGTCACCCAGAAAGATGTCCATGTCCTGGACGACTTATTATGGGAAGCTGTGTCTCAGCGTGCAGAGACAGATTCACTCGTTCCTGGTGGTCCAGCCATATCTCTGACAGTCCCTCAGGGCAGTCACTGCCCTGTTCTGAGACTGTGTCATAGACAATTTCCAAAGACAGGCAGATACAGGGCCAGCATTTAACATTGTGTCTCACATCTAGGAAGGACTAATAAATGTTGTTGATGGTGATGATGTTGGGGATAGTCCTGCTCATATCTCAAACAGATAACAGAGACAGACAAACACCTCCTCCCCTGAGGTGAATCTCAGATTGGCCCTAAGGAGGTATACAAACCGCTCTCCCTATTGTTGAGTTCTGGAAGGGTCTCACATAATCCCTAAGAATGGGGCAGACAAACACTCTCAGGTTCTGATTTTCCTGTCTCAGAAATTCCCCAAGGATAAATAGGTATACTTTCTAGGTCTGAGTTCTGGGTGTATTTTATGGTCCCTTGGCTGTGTCAGACAGTCCCCGAGGACAGACAGACAGATATATCTATCTATTCCCTGGGCCTCCTGTCTGGGAATATCACAGACAGGCCTCTGGGACAGGCAGATAGAACCACCTCCTGAGCCCTGGCTCACCCCATTGAGCAAAACTATTTCATAGATGGGCTGTATTCCTCCTGGAAAATTCATCTCCCCATAAAAAAGGCTTTTATTTTGATTAATAACATGGCTGAAAACCACAGGGCTTTTTATTCCAGGGCATCAAAAGTGATGTGTGTTTCTTCAGAAAAAATACAAATTTGAGCCAAAGTGGAAAGATTAAAGGCACAAAGATTGGGGAGAGCAAAGGTGTGGAGGCGGGAGAGCACTCAGGGAACAGTCATCTGGTTTGGCTGGAGTTAGAATATGTGAGTGGGAGTAGTGTAAAAGAAAGCTGGAAAGGTGGGCTGGAAACAGATGGTAAAGAGCCTTGAATGCCAGGTTGGGGAGTAGCTACCTCATCCTTTTTGTGATTGGGAGCCCTGGAACGGACTCTGGCAGGAGAGTGACATACTCAGGACTGTATATATAAAAGGTGCCTCTGGAAACTGGTATTAGAGGGACTAGAGAAAGAGAGATCAGAAGCAGGGAGGAGAAGGAGGTTGTAAGTAGGCAAGAGGAGATGAGGACTGGGATTGGTGTGGAGGCCACCGAGCTAGCTGGGAGGTGGGGAGGAGTGAAGCTGCAGAGGGAGAAAGCACAGGTTTGGGCAACTGATTGGATGTTCAGCATCTAAGGATTTCAGTTCAATTCACATGTCATTTATGGGCACCTTCAGACTACTGGGCTGATTATAGATCTCAAAGATGGTGGGAAATTATGCTGCTAACTAACACACCTAAGTAACAAACCAAATATTTTATATTTGTAATAAACACCTCAGATTGGGCCAAGAGAGCTGATGTCAAGGCTGTCCAGAGAGGGCTGGCCTTTGAGATAGACTTTAAATATGGGGAGGAATTTGGAAAGTGGTGGAGACAACATTCCAGTTGGCAAATCTATGGTGGTGGCAGAGTACATGTTGGGGGGATGTGGAGGGGGCAGAAGAAGATTGTTTGGTAGAAGTAGGGAATGTATGGAGGAGATTGGGATGGAATATGGCTAGGCATAGGAGAGTGATATAAGTAGATCTCCAAATAAGCAAGCTTTATGCCATTCATCGAGCATTTAAGAAATGACTATGTTCCAGGCATGGTGGCAGGCTGTGAGAATACAGAGTCAGAAGTGAGAGTTTCTTCCCTCAAGAAACTTCTGCTCTGTTGGGAGGGATTCCCGATGTGTGTGCAAGTAAGTAATGTGAAGAAAAATTGATGGGGGTAGAAGAGGAGAGCAGGCATTCTAGGCATGGCAGATGGCTTGTACCAAGACCAAAAGGCAAGAGATAGGGGCCTGACCAGTTGTCTTGTGTGACTGAAGTGTAAAGCTTGTCTAACTGCAAATACTGATGATTTGGCATGGGCTCCTCAAGAATGGAGAAAGGCAAATCTGTTGGGGGGCTGTTTCGCTATTCTAGGGAAGTAGTATTGATGCTGTCACTAGTATAGGGGGAAGGGTGGAGGAGCAGGGAAGAGGGAAGGGGATGATTGGCTGGGGGTGCTGGTGAGGGAGAAGAAGGTACCAAGAGGTATTGAGCCTGGGTGCCTCGGCACTTGGTAATGCCATTGGCAGAGACAAGGAGGAGATGAGGAAGGACAGGTTTGGAGGACGATGTAAGAGATCATATTCCTGTGTCACCTTGCATAAGAATTATGGAGAGGCTAGAGAGCTGGGCGTAGACATGAAAAAGTCCAAGTTCCAATCCTTCTTCAGTCACCTGTTAGAGTTATGCCCCTGGACAAATCACCTAGCTTCTTGGGGCCCCAGTTACATCATCTGAAAAATGAAAGGCTGTATTGATGGTCTTCTTAGGCCCCTTTTAGCTCTAAATGTATGATCCTGGGATCCTAAAGCATTCCCCACCTCTACACCTCTGTTTCCTCATCTGTAAAATGAGAGAATAATGAGATCTACTTGGCCTCCCTGGCAAAGTTGTTGTCAGGATTAAAGGAGAAACAGTCAGTCAAGTGCTTTGTGAACATTAAAGCCTTACCTAAAGTTTGGCAGTTACCATTATCATCAGAAATATGTCATTCTATAGAATGTCCTTTCCAGTGTCCAGTCGTTTGTGATTTTCTCATTTTCTCATTTCCAAGGGTGCCGATGGGCAGGGCAGCACTCAAGCTTCAGCATGGGTCCCTGATGGCCACCTTCCAGACGCTACCTATTGACCTTTCATGTGGAGAGACATTGCAAGGGACTGGTAGAGCACCCAGCAAGGTGGAATTCTAGGGATATTCTGCACCCAATGCAAATTGGGCTTTATTTAAATTAACACTACAGAAAAGAGGGGTGGGGAAGCAGTGTTAATTACATTAACACCATGTCAGTTTCCGCCTATTTGCTAGAAAAGAGCAGAGCGGCCAGATGTTCCTTCTCCTTCCTTTTAATTGCCAACTTTTTTTTTTTTTAACACTGATGTTGGTGCCATGAACACTAACTTGGGGACTTGTTGCATCTCTGTGAAAGCCAACTGAGTTTGGAGCTGTTTGCTTCCACTGAAGTTGGCACAGAGAATTGAGAGCTGGAAGAGCTCTTTAGCAAACTCCTCCTCCCCACTCCCATTTTACAAATGGGAAAACTGAGGCCTGGAGCGTTAAAAAACTTGCCTGTGATCTGATAAAATAACAACAGCAGCAGCAGCTATATAGGGTTTAATAAAGAATAGTAGAGACACAGAGTGTTAGCTCTAAACAGAGTCTAAAACATCATCAACTGTGGCTTGTATGAGAAAAGTGACACTTCAGAGGTGCCAGAAGTCATTCCCTATCAGTTAGTGAAGAGCGGCGCTGGGATGTGGCCCTGGAGAGACTCATTTCCAGGCCATTCCTCCCCTCTCCCCATCATTGCCAATGGGGCACAATCTATGGAGCCTGATCCTGCCATTCAAGACCTTCCACCTACACCACAAGAGACTCTGGCAGAAAGTGGAAAGAACCCTGATCTTGGGGTCCCGAGATGGAAGAGAAGACCTGACATAGATGAAAGGTGATGGCTATGATATGTTGTAGTACAGAGCCTTGGTGGGGGGAGGGAGGGGATGGGCAAGGCAGCTACCTCAGTCTCTTTCATCTCTGACATTCTGTGACTAGGCTGGTTCGGCTTGTTCCTGGCAGGCAGATCTAGAAATAACTGGGGGATGTTGCAGAGAAAAGTTGTCATTGACTTCGTGGAAGGTAAAAATTCCTCCCACTTGGAGAGATCCCAGCAAGCCTTTAGGGCAGTGGTTCTCAACCTTCCTAATGCCATGACCCTTTAATACAGTTCCTCATGTTGTGGTGACTCCCAACCATAAAATTATTTTTGTTGCTACTTCATAACTATAATTTTTCTACTGTTATGAATCTATCTGATATGCGGGATGTATTTTCATTGTTACAAATTGAGCATAACCCAAAGGTTGAGAACCGCTGCTTTAGGGCTAATGAGCTCTCCTTCACAGGAGGTATTCAATCAGCCTTTGAATGACTGCTTATTGGAGGTGCTGGAGAAAGAATTCCTGTCCAGGTGTGGGGCCTCTCAGATGCCTTTGAAAATCCCCTGATGACCTATCTAGCCTCTGGTAGGTACTAAATAAATACTTGAAGATGGACTGATTCTTTCCAACTGATATGCTGTCATTCTGTGACCTCCACTCCAATCCCAACTCTAATACTCCCTAGCTATGGGATGGTGGCTAAGTCACTGAACCTCTTGCAAATCCTCAGTTTCACCATCTGTTGAATGGGAGTATGTAATGCCATGCACCAGCAGATTCCCAAAGGAATGCTACTGTGAACAGCCTTTAGAGTTCAGATTACAAAATATAGTGAACACTCTGTTTATTCCATTACAAATCAAGACAAACATTCAAAACATTATAATATTCACAACATTACATCTTATCACAGAAAATGGCCACACAGTATTCACTACGGTGGCCACAGTATT
>CM053585.1:373173294-373203294 GCA_028646515.1 Pseudochirops corinnae
CTTCTTCTACATCAACAGGGGAGTTCATGCCTTCTCAACAATGGGACAGAGTTTGCACCTTCCACACTTAGCACTTAGTACCGTCCCTCCACTTAGTACTAAGTGCTAAGTATCCTGCTAAACCAATTACTATTACAGAGTAATACTTATTCTCTTTCCATCATGGAGCTGTTTTAAGGGAAGGACTCTCTAAATCTAACAACAGGAGTGGTATATAAAGCCCTGTACTCAACACTAAAGAAGATACAAAGAGAAATGATATATAGTGCCTCAGCCCAAAGAAAGACCACTTTGTAGTGGAGGAAGCATCACAGCCCCTTCCCCCATAATTGGATGTGGCATTCTCACTTGTCCCTTTCCCAATGTCCTGTTTATTTTTGGTGGATATCATTGGTCACTGAGCTTCACTCTAATCAACCTTTACTGTCTCCCCACCAAGACAATATTCTCTCTGAGGGCAGATACACTCTTCTTCCTCTTCCTCTTGTTTTTCTTTCTCTTCCTCCTTCTCCTCTTCTTCCTTCTACTCCAATTCCTTCTTCCCCAACAGCACCTAGAACAGGGCAAGGCCCTCATTTCCATGAAGCCTTGTTGACAAAAAGTAATTGAACTAAATTCATTTACCAAGTTCCCCTCTGCAGGGCACCCTCTGGTTTGATAAAACAGGGCAATCAAAAATGACCAGGCCTATAATTACTATATGGCTTCTCTTACCATGGGGCTAAAAACACACTTCATGCTCTAGAATGCCACAGGTCTCTTTTAAGCAACTATAATTATTTTCATCAATTGTGGAAAACCAAAATGTGGTAGAGACCAAGAGTGAGTGCATCTTGGTACTCCTTAATAACAAATAGTCTAAATGTCCACCTTCATTCTTATTTTCTACCATTTCCCCTTAGTGTATTGTAGGAAAGATAGGCCCAGACCTCATGAAATCCCCATTCCTGATGGGAATCCATTGATAAGTTTGGTAGGCTACATTTTTGTACCTGGCAGTATTCTTGAGCCTGCCCCCAAATCTGTTGGGGCCTAGTCTACTCAGGTTATGAGAGTGCCTAGAAACTATACCCCATGAAATAAAGGCCCAATTTTGCTTGAGAGAGATTATTAATGGGGACCATGCAAAGTATGAATTATAGGGGAAATTCTTAGCTCAATAATGAACATGCAAATACAGGATACATTGAAATCTCTAAACACATGGAATACCCAGGGAATTCCTAGCTCAGTACAAATATGAAAAGCTATCAAAATAAAAACTGTAATAAAAGTAGAATGCTTAACAATAATCATTAAAAAATCATAACACATAATTATTCCTAGAGAGAGGGCAGTGATGGATTAACAATTGAAGCCTGCCCTAGAATCAGTAAGGCCTGCCTTAACATGAGGACATGTGCATCTCCTAATTCTGAACAGAAGGGAAAAAAAAGTGAAAGATGGGAAGTAATGACTGGTGACTCGTCACCCTGCCAGGTGAACCATTATCCCCTTTAGCCTGCAGAGCTGGGGAAGGGATCATAATACTTCCTAATGTCCCATTCTCCAGAAAATATGAGGATAAAGACCTGTGTAAAGCAAGTGGCTGCCCTGCCTGCTGAGGGGAGAAGAGAGGGAATGGAGTCACCTGAAAGAGAAGAACAAAAGCAAAAAAAAAAACAAAACTCCAAATGAAGTGACCCTTGAACCCTTGCCTCCCCCCATTGGGTCAAGCCAGTTCACATTCCCCTCATCATGGTCCTTCTTGCTAGGACCAAGGGCTTCAGAAACAGTATCTTCTCTTCTACACTCCAAATACTATTAGGTCAATGAAGGTTCTGTCTCTTTTCCCAGGAAGAAATGTTGAATCAAAGAAATCCTATTCTATTCCTATGAGGAAGCCCTTGTCCCTTACTCTATGGAAGTGCTGATATTATGACCACTGCTAGGTTCTCTTGGTGATTGTTCCTGTATAGGCTGGATCCAAGAGGAGAAGGGACATGGTACCCTTGAGTCTTCCTTTCTCCACCCTAAACATTCCCAGTTCCTTCAGTGAATCCTCCTGCAGCACAGTTTCCCACTAGATGGCAGAACCAGGCCTTCAAACCATTTCTTTTGAATCCCAAACCTGTTATTTGCTGCCTTTATGACCTTGGGCAAATCACCTAAACTCTCTCTATAAATTATGATTTATAATGATTCCTAATGGTCTGGTCAACTCCAATTTCCTTGCAGCACTGTTCTTTTCTGGACAATTAATGTGCCTAAAATTGTCAAAGAGAATTCATAAGACAGTGGGGCCAACCTTCTATGCAGTGCATAGATTCCTCTTCAGCCAAGGTCCCTATCAGGGACCATTTAGATTCTTCCTGAATCTCCCCCCAATGATGGAAACCTGGGAAGTTCTCACTCTTTTCTGAGACAGTCTATCCCACTTCACTGTAAGGAATATCTTCTTTTAGTTGAACCTGAATATGCCTCCATCAAATTCCCACAAATGTCCCTAGCTCTGCCCTCTGGGGCAGAAAGAACAAATCTGATCCCTTTTTCCCATACTACCCTGCCAACATATGAAGAAACACAATCCCTAGCTCAAATGAGTCTTCTTTTCTCCAAGTTCAACACTCCAGTTTCCTTCACAGGAGCCTTCCTGTGGGACCATCTCAAGGCCCCACACTATTTTGTCCACTCTCCTCTGGACACAGTCCAGCTGAGCAAAGCTCTTCTAAAATATGTTGTCTGGCACTCAAGTATAGACCCTATATGTCCTTGTCCTAACTCACACACCACCCTTTCCTGTTTCCTATTTGTGTGATTGTGTATATGTGTTCCATGAATTTGAATCTCATATTCCCAGTGAGACAGGAGGGTGGAATGGCACCTGTTCTTCTCTGTCTACTGTCTAATACTCAGCCCAGGACTGAAGACACATAGAATTCCCAAGATTTCCTTAGATGACTGATCAAAGCCCCACTTTTTTACCTTGCCTGTATTCTACATCCAGTTCAGATTCCCTCCTGCTAAGGCCCTGGCCCCATATGCCTCATTCTCCCTCAGTCGTGCAGTTAAAGAAAGAAATCCTTCACCTTAGTAATTCTGACCCACAGGGGAGCTTAAAACATAAATGTGATTGGAGTGGAACAAAGTTGGTAATACCATCTGAAGTTGGACTCTGAATGCAAATATGCAAACAGTATGCAACTAATTTGATTCCTTAATGGAGCATATGTTTGCATGTTTTAGGCCAAATTCAGGTCACTTGCCCTTCTTGGGGTTTGTGTTATTTCCGTCTGCAAAATAAAAGCATTGGAGAAGATGGCAGCCAAAGCTATTCTAGCCCTGCCCTTCTAAGTTCTGTATTCTCTGACATGCAGTTTTAAAGCTTCTCCCAGATCTTTTATTGTTCACTCAAAGACCCCTCCTAGCTCTGCCATTCCTTGTCCTAAGGTTCCTCCCAGAGCTACCATTCCTTGTTTTAAGGCTCTTCCCAGAGCTACCATTCCTTGTTCTAAGGCTCCTCCCAGAGCTACCATTCCTTGTGCTAAGGTTCCTCCCAGAGCTGTCATTCAAAGGTCCTAGGTATTGGGATTTTTGTTCTCAATACCTTATTCTCCTAAAGAGATCTGCCAAGTCAAACCATACCATGTTGTCTGCTCCATTTCTATTTCATGTCTCATATTCATCATCATAGACAAGCATGTGTTAATTATGTGAATCACCAATGAAGGCAGAAATATCAGGGCATTCCATTCCTCTGCAATCTTGGCATTGCCACCACAGCCACTGTAATGTTAGAGAATGTCACCCCCCCCCCCCACTTCCTGCTTTGGGCCTCACTTTCCTCTTCTGGACAATTAGGAAGTTGTCTTCGATAGCCTCATAGGTCCCTCTCAGTTTTAAATTAAGATCCAATGGATTGTCCGGCAGTTGGGTTTGGCTAACATCACTAAAGAGATTCCAAGTCCCAGATAGATTTCAATCATGATTTTTTTTTTATATGACTAATCTGTATTCATTTCATAAAATGGCCCTAATTTGCATTTAAATATTATTCATGGTTTTCATGTGGTGGCTTTAGGAGGAGGGATGATGCCCTGGTAATATTAAATAGTCGACAGGAGTCAGGGAGGGGAGAGGGGTTCATGCCCTCTGGGATTATCTTTTCTCTTATAGCTGCCTTGTGAGGTAGTGAGCTCTCGATCTGGGGAGGTTTCTAAGCACAGATGGAATGATTGCCTTTATTTTTTTTGTTCATTCTATGATACTGTGACCTACAAGTAGAAGAGATATCAGAGGTGATGCATTCCAGCCGCCTCATTTTATAGAGTTTCAGGGACGTTCCTATGGTCACACAGGTATAAATATAATTGGAAGGATCTGAATGCTAGCATCGCCATGGTTTTTTTGTTTTATTAAAAGAGAAAATAAAGTTCAATGATGATTACAGCTATCCTAAAATGAGTGTCATGGATTGAATTCTGGACTTAGAGTCAGAAGGACCTAAACCATGAGCAAATCATGTCTCCTCAGTTTCCTTATCTGTAAAACAGAGATAATAATAGCATCAACCTCAGTGTTAATGTGAAGATTGGATGAGATAATATAGCATGCTATGACAATGTTAGAACACTATAGAAAAGTTAACTATTGTTATCATTAATTTCTCCTTTTTAGAGGTCTTTCAGCAGGGGCTGGATGCCCAATAATTGGATATGGATAGGATATGGACCAAGATAGAGTGGATTCTTGGTCAGCTGTTGATTGGCCCTGATGGCCCCTCACCTTGCCTCATGGTTCTGTGAATCTGTAAAGTCCTGCCATCTTTGCTTAACACACACACACACACACACACACACACACATTCCATGTACTGTGATATGAATTTGCTCTTCCTATGTTAGAAACATGAATGCATGAGTTCAAAACTCATTTAGAGGTATCCTTTAACATAAGAAAATCTCAATTTATAGAAATAATCAAGTGTTAGTGAGTGAGTGTGTGTTAGGATCTACGAATGAGTGTGAATTTGTTGACCGGAATAGTTTTCTTCTACATGTCCCAGGAGAGTAGAATGAGGAGTAATGAAGACAAGTTACTTAGAAGTTGACTTTTACTCAATATGTAAAACAAAGAAACCTTCTAATAAGTGTTGGGAAAAGAAGCCAGCTCTCTTGGGAGGTGTCCAAGTAGATGGTAACTGGCTGCTTCTCAGAGATGTCATAGAAGGGGGGAGGGGAGATAGGAGAAAAATCACTAAGTCTCACAGTTGGAAGGGACCTCACAGGTCATCTCACCAAGCCTGTTTCAAAGTAGGCAAAACAGTACTTGGCACATAGTAGGTGCTGAATCATTTATTTGTTGACTGATTTATCTCCATACCCACATGAAGGGATCATCAAACCTCCACTTGAAAATCTCCGGTGATCTCTCCGTACTGACTTTTGGACAGCTGACTATTCCGAGCTTTCCCTTACATCAAACTAAAATCAATCATGAAAGTTTGAAAACGAAGTTCAAAAGAAAAGCAAAGAAAACCAAAACAATAGCAGTCAAGTCCAATATGCTTGTTAGCCAATTCTTGGGCCGCCAGGCTATGACGAAAAATGATTCTTGCTTTACTGTGTTCTCAGAGAATGGCAAGCTACATGGAAAGTGACATTGTGGGATTAGAGGCTGTCCAAGAGGTTTGAATGGGAGAAATAAATGAGCAGGCTCTGGCCAAAGCTAGACTGGGAAGGCCCTGAATTATAAATACAAAATTGTGTAGTCAATTCTGTACAAAACCACTGAAGTTATTGCAAAGTAGGAAAAAAATGTAATTGAATTTCTGCAAGCATGTGTGTGCTCAAGCAGAGCCCTATGCAAGGACTTTCCCCTCCCTGGATAGGCTCACAATGGAACCCAGAAAAGCCTGAATTACATTTTCCGAATCTTGCTGTAGCCATACACAGAGAGCAGAAGGGGCGCAGATACCAGGGCTATTCAAAGGTGGATGTGGGTCTATTTTTAAGCAGTTATCTGCATGACACAAATGCTGTGTATATATTATAACACAAACAATGAGACTGGAATAGAAAGATTCTCTAAAAAAATCTAGATAAATTCAGGGACGATTGATACATAGCCCAACATTAGGAGAAATCCATGTGTTGGATGCGGGGGGAGGAGGGGGAGGAGAGAGTGGGCTTTGTCTTTGAAGTTGACATCAGAAAAGAAACCCAAGACAGGTAGTGTTATACTATGGTGTGTTACATTTCAGCATGTTACAGTCATTGCCTTGGTACATTGTATTATATTCTTATGTAATGTTATATAATAAACACATTCTTCTATGGGGTAGGTTGGCATCGTAGACAGAGACATACCCTCAGAGTCTAGAAGTTCTGGGATCAAGTCTGATCTCTGACACTTTCTGACTCATAACCTTAGCCATCATTCTCGATGCCTCAGGCTAGATTCTAAGACTCTTAAGTTGCAGAAAAGATGCCAGTTTGCATTGGCAGAGGAGCTCTACTCCTAGAGAGCTCCTCATGCAAGCAGAATCCCAAGGCCAGTCACAAACGAATGCATTCCTGATATTCCTGCTGCTGATTTGTCCTCCTTCTAGACTAGGAGCTCCATGAGGCCAGGAAACCAGCCTGGCTCCCTTTTCCCTCTTCCCCCAGTACTGAGCACTGTCCTCTGCAGCATTGGAGAGAGTCTGTTAAAGTGTCTACATTCAATGAATGTCCCTCCTTCTTCAAGCCGGTGCTGAGAGAGAGAATACTGGGCAGCCTGGACTTGGGGCTTCCTGGCAAGGTAGTGCTCTCCTGGATATATAAATATATAAAAATATACATATATATGTATGTATGTATACACACATATATACATTATATATATATATATATACACATAACATATATATGGACAAATATATAAACAAAATGAGAAGCTCTTATATTTACATTTTAGTCTGAAAATAAGACTCCAGGGTCAGTGGCTATGGTTGCTAATAATTCCCTAACTGCTTTTGGGTTGATGGTAAAATAATAAATATATTGATGATGATGATCATTTATATAGTCCTTATATGTACCAGTAACTTTGCCAAGCACTTTAAAATTATCTTCTCATTTGATCCTCACAATAAGCCTTGTCCAGAGGCACACAGTTAGGGAGTATCTGAGGCTGGACTTGAACACAGGTCTTCCTGACTACAAACCCTACACTCTTCCTATTATGCCACCCAACTTCCTTAAGAAAGAATCAGTTCTTCACTGTTCTTTCAGGGGTGGGGTGGTCAAGGGAAAGAAAGAGAGCAGTTTGTAGAACATGAAGAGGACCTTAAAGACCACCTATTTAGTCTATCCCCCCTCATTTTACAAGTGGGGAAATGGAGTCCCAGAAAGGAGGAGGGAATTTGTTGTTGTTGTTGTTTAGTCATGTCCAACTCTTAGTGGCCCCATTTTCTTGGCAAAGAAACTGGAGTGGTTTGCCATTTCCTCCTCCAGCTCATTTCACTGATGAGGAAACTGAGGCAAACAGAATTAAGTGTCTTGCCTAGAGTCACAGGCTGGATTTGAACTCAGGATGATGAGGCTTCCTGATTCCAAGCCCAAGTCCAAGCCCAAGCTCTATCCCTCAGCTGCTCTGAGAATAGACTTACACAAGATCAAATACTGATATAAAGTAAGGAGGCATCATAGGAGAGTGCAAAGAGTTGGTCCCTAAGTTCCATCTCTTCCACTTCCTATATGACATTAGCAATCAATGAATTATGTAATACCAGTATTGGAAGGGCATCCAAAGTCTATTGAACCAGATTTCCACACAAATAAGGATCTAGTCCCCATTGTACCCAACAAATGGTCATCTAGTCTTTTCTTGGAGTTGTCCAGAGAGGGAGAAGAAACCACGGCTTCCAAGGAAGCCCTTTCTACTTCTGGATAACCATCTTGATTGGAGTGATCTTTTTCCTACATGTTCTCCCTTTACTTGAACCCAAAATGTACTTTGTTGTGATTTCTGCCCATTGGTTCTGGTTCTGCTCTTGTGATCCAAGGAGAAACTCTTACTCTCTTTGACCTATGACAGCCCATCAGATATTGAAGACAACTCTCAGTGTCCTCCAGGCTAGTCAATCAGTCCCTTCAGTTGATGCATCTAATTCAATGAATTTCAAGTTCTTTATCCTGGTTTCCTAGAAAGTAATTTTCCTTCTCAAGGCCCCAGTTTTCTCATTTGTTAGAAGGAGGAAAGATTAAGATCACTTCTTTTACTCTCAGTTCTCTGTTCCAAGGTTTCTCTCAGCTTTCACATCATCTCCTCCTCTGTTCTAAAGTCTCTCCAGCTCTGACCTTCCCTGCTCTAAAGTCCTCATCTCTGAGATTCTACCAATCTCTGTCTTTGAACAATACAACTCAAGGGCATTATGACTGATTCTGTAATATTCCTTCCTTTTTCTGCCCCACCACCTCCCCAACAACAACTACAACATTTTCTACCTTTCAGGGAGTGGCCTAAAGCCATGAGGGACATGACCTCTTAGGGGTCTGGCTCTCTGGAGAAGTAACTTGCCAAGATATTTCAGCATGTGACTGCTGGTTTCCCAGAATGGATTTGTCCTTGGCTCAGAATTCCACCCAATCCTGCATCTTGCTAGGGATGTCTCTCTCCTGGATATATTTTCAATAATCCATTATTCCAATACATATTTTAGAGCACCTACTTTTGTAACATATTGTGATGGGAATTATGACTGATCATTTCATCATCAATAATGGTTCTTGACTTTCAGGAGTTTAAAGTCTACTATTAAGACAAGTTCAGGGTTTATGATACAAAAACAAGACAAGTCCAAGAAACACTGGCAAGACCACTGGGTTTTAAGTCAAAGGGCCTGAGGTCAGCTGCCTGCTCTGCTACTTTCTGGCCCTAGGGCCTTAGGGAAGTCACTTAACTTCTCCTTGGCCTTAGTTTCATCCTTTGTAGAATATAGGGGTTGTACTAGTTCAAGAACATTTATGACACCATCTAGCACTGAAGCCTATGATGCAATAAGTGTCCCCAGAAGCTACGGGGAAAAAAATAAAATAAAATGGTCATGAAAAGAATGAGGAGAGCCCTTCTCAATGGGGATTTGAGGCAAGTTTCAATGAGATGATAATTTGAGGCTGTCCTTGATGTTTCAATAGGGTTTTGCTAAAGGATGGAAATTAGTCTGGGGTATCTTCAAGGGGAAGAGAAGAGGATGTTAAATGGGAAACATCAGGCAGTGTTTAAAGAACAGTGAAGAGATCCATTGTGCTTCATGTGGAATATGAATATGTATTAATGTGGTATGTGAATGTAGATTAATATATAGGGTATATAAAGATTCAGCGTAGTAGAGGAAGAAATCCTGGATTGAGATGGGAGAGTGTGGGTTCCCCAGCTGTGCTACCACACGGCATTATGAGCAGAATTCTATTGGACACATTTCTCAGTGTGTCCATCCTTACATCTTCTCTTCTTCGGTATATGAAGAAAAAAGGATTTCTTCAAATCCTTTAGTCAATCTTCGCATTCCATGAGATCTCTAGTCATCCTCCATCTATGCTGCTCCTATCTGCCTGCTGGCAGCATCATCACTTTGATTCTAGACAAGCCTCAGTTTTCTTATGTGAAAAATTAAGGCCTTGAACTCAGTTGTCTCTAATATCCCTTCCAACTCTAAATCTAAAACTAGTTATCTTAAGGCTACTCAGCATCATATAAGCATTCTTTGGTTACCATGCCTTACTAATTGTATTGAGCTTGCAGTCCACTAAAATCCCCAGTTCTTTTTTGTAAATGATCTAACTATACTTCACCCATCTTGTAACTGAGATCAGTTTTTTAACCCATGCATAAGAATTCACATTGACCTTTGTAAAATATCATTTGATCCTATTTGGTCTAAAGTTCTAGTCCCTTGAGAACTATTTGAATCCTGACTCTGATATCCATTGTGCTAGCTATCCATATCAGATCTATATCTTCTGGAAAGTTGGCCAGCATGACATCTATCCTTTCATACAAATCATTGTTAAAAATATAAATACTGAAGACTGAGCATAAATCTCTGAGGCACTCTGATTGAGACCTCCTTTGGCACTGACATCAATGTTTTAATGACAGCTCTTTGGGTCTAAGCATTCAATCAATTCTGAATCTCCTAAAGTAAATATACTAAGACCTAGTCTACATATGTCCATCTTATGGGCATAGATGCCCATCATTCTAGACTCTTCCCCCAGAATCAAATTCAGGTTCATTGACCTTTAGTTTTAAGATTTCTCCTTTTTTAAAAAAATGAGACCATTCTTGCATCCTCTGTTCTTGAAGGATCTCTCTGATGTTCTAAATTTTTTCAAATGTAGTTCAGAGACCAAGATTTAAGCAAGTCAGGAGATTAGGTCAGGCACAGAGAAGGAGAAGGGAAGCCAGAAGGGGGAGGGAGGGGTAGGGAGGGGAGAGTATATTGAATTCAGCACACTGCATTTTCAGTTCAGCACACTGGGCAACTCCAGGGAGAGCAGAAGTTTTTAATCTCAGCCAGTGTTCCAGTGAATATTCTTCTTGTCCCATCTTCTAGGCAAAGCTACCTACAGATAAAAAGTGTTAACCTGAGCTCAGAGGCAGATTGGGACATAATGAAAAATATTGTTTTATGATACATGTGGCTTTCTGGGTAGAATATATTTGGATATGAAAGGATGTAAAATATATGTGCAGCATCATTTTAGAAGACACATGCAAGAAATAATTCCTATCAATATACGGATTTGATATTAGGAGGGAGGCAGAGGCAGAGTAAGAAGGGGGCTATTAAGGACATTGAGGGCCTAAGAAGATCCTTCCCTTTCCATCTCCCACCAAGGGAGTTTGCAGACAGCCTGAAGAACAGAAGGCTTGGGATGAACAAGATAGCTATCTCTTACTCTTTGAATGACTGTCATGGGGAAGAGGGATTAGGTTTGTTCTGCCTCTCCCCAAGGGCAGAAAGAGGAACAATTGGAGAGCCAAATGTAGGATTATAAGTAAAGGAAAAAAAAAACCCTCCTGAACACTGTGAACTATCTAAATATAGAATGAGATGTCTTGAGAGATGGTGAGCTAGCCTTCATTGGAGGTCTTTGTGCAAATGGTGCATGACCACTTGTTATATATAGTAGGAAGAAAATTCTTGTTTAGATAGTTAGTAGTTCCCATTTCTGAGTTGATGGAAATTTTTATATAGCTACTTAGTTATACTGACTTCCTCAGTTTCCCTAACTTGTGTTTTTCTCCAGTGTTGACATTTTCCAACTTAATGTACTTATAGGAGAAAAGGGGAAATCCATTAAGGCTTTTTCATGACCAAATGAGAAAACCAAGGAATGTCATCCCAGGGAATATGATGCTACAAAAAGAAAGGAAAGCTACAAACATACAAGGAAAGGATTTGATGTTTTCATTGCTGATGGAAAACAAGAGTCTGTGGTTGATCCTGTCACATTTCACCAGAAATGAAAATTTTACTCTTCCTTTGAAACTCTTCTGTTCTCTGTTGTCCCCACCAAAGTACTGTGAATGGCCTCTGCTGCTGCAGCCTTTCTGCAAGGCTCCCTACCTGGCTTCATTCATATGCCCACTTGGCCAGCATCCATCCTTTCCTGCCCCCTCTCATCTGGGGCACATACAGTGAGACAGAAGCAAGAATGTTAAGTCAAAGTGAGTGGGTGAGTAAAGATAGAGCAGGCCCTCTGACCTCCAGCATTACTACTCTCACTGCCTGCCAGGAAATGCTAACAAATGGCTGAGTTGTCCACAATGTTCTACTTTCCTGGTGACTGGGCCATGACTGGAAATGAGTTTGCTGGGGATGCTGGCCTGACAGTATTGTTCAGGTGGCCCCTATCTGACTCACTGTGGACAGCAACTGGGATCAGAATCATGCTCTGACTGCTATTTCAGAAAGATTCATGGACTTGAAGCTGTTATACAGGGAAAGACATCTGGAAATATAGTGGAGGCTTCTCCATTTGAATGTAAGCACCTTGAGTAGTAAGAAGCATTTTTTTTGGCTTTTTCTCTGCACCCCCAGTGCTTTGCAGAGCTCCTGGCCCACGGGAATTGCTTAGTAAAGACTCATTGACTGACTGCAAGTGAATGAAGTACTGACTGGAGATTCAGTGGGCCTGGCTTCCAATCTGGGTTCTGTGGCTTACTGACTATGGAACTTAGGGGATGAATTGATTTCACGGCTCTGTAAGTGTCTGATTAAAAAGAAACTCATAGAAAACATCTTATCAGGGGGGCATTTATTAACCTAATTCTATTCCATTGATGAAACCTGACTCCTTTCCATTCTAAAGGCTTTTCCCTCTCAGGATTTCAGTCTGCTTCTCTGTCAGATGAGAGGACTGGCCTAGATGTTCTTTAAAGACCTTTCTATCTTTCAATCCTATGATTCAATAAGTTTTTTTTTTTTAATAGTGTGAGGTAACTGAATAGGATGATCATGCAGCTGCTCCCTGCCTCCTGAAGGGAGGGAGCTTGGGGGCCCCCATTCAGGCTTAAAACCTTTACGTTGAAAACAAGCCAAAGGAAGTTTGTACTTTGATAGAATCTCAACATGGGAAGAACCATTAGAGCTCAACAGCAGCTGAACATCATGGTTGAAAGGGATCCAGGCAGCTATTTGGACAACTGCAGAGAGTGCTAGACCCAGCGCCAGGAAGACTGCCTTTGACCCTTGCTCTCCATGATACCCTTTCTCAGCCTCAGTTTTCTCATCTGGCAAGTGAAGATAAAAATAGCAACTCCATCTCGTTCTGAGAATCAAATAAGTTAACATATAGGAAGCATTTTGAAAACCATAAAATGTTACAGAAATGCTAGCAGTCATCACCACCAGGAGCAAAACCACCATCACCATCAGCAGCAGAAACACCACCCACAGTACTACTAACATCCCCAGCACCACCAGCACAAACAACTTCAAGTTTTTCAGACTGGACTTTCATGAAGTCCCAATTTCAGGTGAGTCACGTGGGTTTTAAGCATTTTCCTAGTGCCTTCCATATATCCTTTTTGCTACCAGTTCAGGGTGCTGTTAAGCAAAAGAGTGATATATAGTCCTTTTTCTAGTAGCTGCATTTTCCAGAGTTCCAATATGCATTTTTACCAAGCTTTGAAGCCAATAATCTGCCTCATAAAAGGGCCATTCATGGACTTTGTAGGAATTCTTTGGATGCTGTGCTTAAAACAAAAACAACAAGAGAAAAGCCTTCAGACCTCTCTTTCATGGTGAGGGGCAGGGGAGGAACTATTGGAGTTGATTTCAAATCACTGCTTAAACAATTAGGCCTGGTTTTCATTCCCACCTGGACACTGGGGGTTGGGGGAGACTGCTACCCAACATGCAGTCTGTCTCATTTTACATGACTATTAAATCAAAAAGAAACAATCATTTTTCCATTTCTAGTGTGATCTCTCTCTTTTATATGAACAGGCACTATGTTTTGATGTCAGTATCCTGAGAGCTTAACACAGTGCCTAGTGCATGGTAGGTACTTCATAAAAGTGTATTGGCTTGTTGACTGCTTCAAGATTAGAGGTATTGAATGGACATACAAACTGCATTCTCATAAAGCTAGATACCTAACCGCCAGTCAATATGAGTTCAATGCATAGAAATAGGGCTTTTCAAAATGTAATTGACCTCAGTAATCATCTAGGAGAGTCCCCTAATTTTACAAAGTAGGATATTGAGGTACAAATTTCAATTCATAAAAACATAAAATTCCAGATCTGGAAGCTAATATGATTGTAGTCTACAACAAGAGAGATACATTGTTCAGGACTAGGGATATGATCATGCCCCTGCTCTCTGCTGTGGTCAAACCTAATGTGAAATACTGTGTTCTGGTCTGACTGCTATGTTTGGGAAGGCCATTAAAAAGCTGACAAGATTCCAGAAGAAAAGAGTCAATCATTCAATTAAAAACATTTGCTTAGTGACTATCATGTGCTAGACATTGTTCTAGATCTAAAATATTGGAATAAAAATACAAACAAACCAATGAAACAACCCTTTCTCTCAAGGAAAATACAGTCTCTTTGGTGAGACAAGTGTATCTCCACATATATGTACATATACACACATACCTATATACTTGAATACATACGTATGCATGTACATCCCTGTGTGTTTACATATTCAATACTCAATTAAATTTGTGAGGTCATTGATTCAGGGGTTCCCATCAATAATGCTTCCTCATCTTGTGGGACTCTGGGCCATGTCCTCCCAGAAATTCACTGCAAGGGACACCCTAACTTGGTGGAATCATTCCTCACTTTTTCCAACATTTCATGGGTTCCAATGGAACATCATGAATATTCATTCATTTTCCCTCTCTCTGACCATGTGGCCAGCTCATCTTCTCTTCATCTCATACTTTTTCTCAGCTGCATCCTTTCCTCCTGGTCTTCATGGATTATCTGTTGTAACGTACTCAAGACCACTATGTGCCTTTTTATTGCCTTGTCTGTTATGGCTCTTCAGAGATAGTGGTGTTCTAGGCTTCATATATGACAATATTGATATAACACTTTTGTTGAAAAGATGGACCTTTTCAATTATGGAAAGCTCACGTGAGTTTGGGTGAACTCCCTATGTATCCTTATCTCTCTTTGAGACAACTCCTCCTGTTGCTTTTGTCCACCCTCAAACTAAGCAGCAGTATGGTGGACTTCTGGTCAGAAGGAACCTAGGTTTGATTGTCCACCCTAGCATTCCCAAAACAGATCATACCCCCATGCTTAATTGGGGCTAAGAAAGTGACACTGGGTTCATGATTCCTATTTTCATATCACAAGATCTGTTTGCTATCCAGATTCTACCAGGCTGGAGAGACTTCAGGTTTGGCAACAGAAACATTCTGGTCAAGTCCATTTTCTGAGTACCAGCCTAGCTAAGCCCAGAGAGCTGGCCACTTCACAAGTGTCAGAGCCTCCTGATCATGGAACTTTTTAGGATGGGAAATAGAGACTAAATACAAAAGAAATGCCAGGTGATTAAATAAAAGGTAATTAAGGAGAAAGGGTGCTAGCAATGGGGGGATCAGGAAAGACTTCATGGGAAAGGTGCTTGAACTGCATCCTGAAGGACAGGATGCCCTCTGGGATGCTGAGGTTAAGTAGAATGGTGAAGGGGGACCAGACTCTGATAACCAGTTGAAGGAAATGGAGAAGAGCCTGAAGGGGAAGCCTGATTTCTACCCACTAGAATTTAAAGAGTTGTTATACTGAAGAAGGATTAGTCTTGTTCTGCCTGGGTCCAGAGGGGAGAATTATAGCTAGCATTTCTATAGAATGTTAAGGCTTTCCAGAGCTTTACAAAGATCTTGTTTATCCTCACAGCAACTCTGAGAGAGGTGTTGTTGTTGAGTCATTTCAGTTGTTTGATACTTCATGACTCCATTTGGGGTTTTCTGGGCAAAGATACTGGAGTGGTTTCCATTTCCATCTCCAGCTCTTTTTGCTTCGGAAAGACCTTAACTTAAAAAGGCCAAGGTCTTCCACTGCATCCCGCACCATCTCCAGCTGTCCTGCTCTATATATTTCCAGTGAATGCAGTTAGCTCTGGATAAGAGTGAGGCTTTGCACAGACCTCATCACTTAAATCTGATTCACTAACAAGTCCACGTATCACCTTACTATTGTCATTATGCTCTTGAAGAACAAAGGACAAACAACAGAAATAGATGAGGAACTGAGGCAAATAGGGTGAAATGATTTGCCCAGGGCCATAGAGCTTAGTAAGTGTCTGAGGTCAGATTTGAACTCAAGAAGATGAGTCTTTCTGACTCCAAGTTCATAGCCCTAACCATTGAGTCGCCTAGGTGCCTCTCGGAACGTCTGGTACCATTATTGTGCCCATTGCACAAGTGAAGAAAATGAGGCAGCAAAGGAGTTAAGTGATTTAAATAGGAGCATGCAGCTAGTAAATGTCTGAGGCTCCATTTGAGCACAGGTCTTCCTGACTCTAGGTCGAATTCTCTATTCACTGGACCACCTGGTAACATGGGGTGGAAGTTGGAAAAGTAGATTATGCCTGGATGTTAGCAATACTGTCTGAGAATTAGAACTGTCACAAAGCAGCACAGGCTGCTCTGGGAAGTGCTGGGCTCCCCTCTCACTTAAGCTTGAATTTTAGTTTTATTTCTGAAGAAGAGTTTCTTCTCTGCCTTCCAGAAAGTATTTTTGACCAGATGTCCATTGGACCCTTTCACCTCTGAGATTCTGGGCAGGGATCTGACATAGTCTCTACTCCAACCTCTCTCTCTGAATGAAGCAACCTCTGCCACAGCATGCCTGGCAGGTATTAATCCAGCTGCTTGAACATCTGCAATGACAAGGAGCTCACCCCTCAGGAAGCTCCCCAATTAATACAATTGTACTGAACAGAAATTAATTGAGTGACTACAACATTCCAAGCACTGGTGGAGATAGAAAGATGAATAAAACATGGCCTCTGCTGTCTTGGTGCTTACAGAGGAAATGTGGTATATAGAACAATAATTACAAAGGAAGTAGACTATGGTCAATTTGGAAAAGACACCAATGATGGATTCTGGGAGTTGACTCCCAGTGGGCTAGATCCTGGCTCAGGTGCCTGAGGGAGCAGGAGAATGAAGTCATGAGATGGCAGGATCATGGTCTTTGACCATACCTAAATTGTCTAAGTTTCTGCAATGATGAAAAAGTGACTCCAATTGAAATTTTGAATAATAACCATGACCTTTCTGTAGAGCTTTGACATTGGTATAATATGTTCTTCTCACAACATATCTCTGAGTTAGTTAATACAAGTATGATCACATCCATTTTTTTCAAAAGAGGAAGCTGAGGTTCATTATGCTTCACTCCAATTCACACAGTCACACACACACACACACACAATGATAGGGAAGATGGAAGCAAGAGCATGTAAAGAAGAATGTGTACAAAGCAGGATACTAATGGATTGCTAAAGCTCAGAACAAATTGGAGGCCAGTGGGAAAAGCCAAAGAGAACAAATTATTTCTCTATATTGAGGGAAAGGAGGAAGTTAAAAGAGGCAGCTTAGGATAAACAGATAACAGTAATTTATGACAGAGAGTGACAGGGATGTTTGTCCCATACTTTGCTTATTTCTTCTCTGCTGGGGGGAGGGCGGAGTCTTTGACCTAGAAAGATAGAAGAAATTATGATTAATAAGAAACTAGTGGCCAAGATAAGACAAGATGTAGTAAGAGATTACCTAGATGCCCTCATTGACTGAATGTTACCAACCCAGATGACCTACACCCTTGGGGATGCTTAAATTTCTGGTAACTGTGACCATTGAGCTGCTATCAGTGAAATCTGAATGGTCTAGTAGAATGGAAGAACTACAGTACTGCAGAAGGGCAAACATGGCCCTTATGTTTGGAAGAAAAAAGAATGGAGCTGGGAAACTACTCCCAAGTGAGTGTGACTTCACTCTCTAGTAAAATTCAAACCACAGTATTGACTGGATTGCTAGCAAACATCTGGAAAAGGACACAGTTATCAAAAATAGCCATCCTAGCTTCATCAAAAACATGTCATTCCAGACTAGCTTCATTTCCCTTTATTGATGGAGATGCCAAATGTAGATAAGGTGAATGCTGGAGACATAGTATACCTGAATTTCAGCAAAGTACTTGACAAAGAAATGCATTGATAAGTCCTTGATAAGTCCTTGATAAGATTTAAAGATGAAGAGATGTGGGCTATGATAGTACTGAAAGGTGGAACAGAAAAATGTTGAATAACAAGGACAAAAGAGTGGTTCATGTTGACTATGAAAGACATCCCTTGTGTTGTGCCCAGGTATTTACCTTTGGTCAGATGGGGTGCAAAACTCTTCCGTGACTTCGGAGATAGATAGATAGTTGGATAGATAGATAGATAGACAGAAAGATAGAACATCTTCATCTAATTTTAAAATAAGAGGAATTTGATGGCAACAATTAACATTTTGTATGACAAAGTCAGGATCCAAAAAGATGTTGATACACAACAATAAATGAGCCAGTTCTAATGAGATGAAATGTAATAAAGATAAATATAAAGTTTTACACTTGAATTAGGATGTATCTATTAATCAGTAAAGTATGACTGGACAAAATTTCATTTGAAAAACTTTTGGGGTTTTTAATGTGTTGCCACTTCAATTTATGAGTAAATAGTGAGACAAGAAAAAAAAAACTCAATCTTAGGCAAAATTCACAAATACAGAGGGATCCCAATAAATTAACTGAGAGCCCTGGTGTCTTTTTTCTTCCTACTATGAGATTTCACAGATGGACCCATTTAAAAATAATCGGAAAATCTGAAATATACCACCCAGACCCTGTAAGTCCTGAGGCTAATTCCTTCCCCTCCCTTTGCCTCAGTTTCCTTATGTGTAAGGAAAGGAGAGTAGAATTTGTGATGTCTAGGTTTCTTTGTAGATATAAAAGACAACAGCACCATTGTGCTTCCCTTCTTAATTAGGGGGTCTTTTCTCTGATCCTTCAGCAGCTTTTGCTGAATGTGTTCAAGCACATTTAAATCGTGCAGCAGTGGCAATTGTGCAGGCAGTCTCCCAGCATCCAGCCCATTGCTTCCCATGTAGCCTTGAAAGCCATGGGTAGGATTTATTAAGTGCATGGGCTATGTGCTTAATTGGGTCAATCCTTTTAAGCCCCTTCAGCACTTTAGAATCATGACCACTGCTGAAATATCTTCAGAAGGTCCTAATGTAGATTAACTGATCTTCTTGGCTTTATTGATTATGTCAAGGTTTAGTTTATCACACTGATGTCTGAAAAAAAAATCTTAAATAAATATTTATCATCAGATGATCAGTCTCATGCTCTTAAGGGGAAAAATTAGGGGGAAAAAATCTTGTGTAAACACGTGGGCTTATTCAGCCCTGAACAGAATACCAAAAAAAGCTCCCTTTCTAGATTCCCCTGAGGGAGAGATTTTGTATATCACTCAAAGCTGATCTCATTACCATCACTATTTAGATAGCAAACACATGTATATGGCCATAGGAACGTGCTTTGTATATGGCATCAGATAAAGTCTGACTAATGTCTGCTACTGGAAAGATGATTTAGCAAAGTCACTCAGAGTCGTCTGTTTACACTTCTCTTACCAAAGCTAATTGTTAGTTTCCCAAAGCAAAGACTTCTGCCTTGATTAGGCCATTAGAGAAGGATAATTATGATTATAACAACAGCTAATGTTTATATAGTGAACCACAGTTTATTAAGACTTTGCCCACAAACAGCTCTATGAAGGAGACAGCACAAGGACTGGTACCCCTGTTTCAAAGATGAGGAAACGGAGGTTCTATGCCAAAGGCATGGTGGCCAAATCACAACTGGAAGTCAGGGTTTTGTGACTCTTTGAACAATGCTTGTTTGACTGGAGCATGTATTGGCAGGCAGGCTTTCCAACTGAATGGAAACATGTTTGTATTTTAAAAGTATGACTGACACAGTTCTTATGTTTCACATAGAATCATTGGGCTTAGATCGGGGAAAAAGTTCTTAGATTCAAAAGATCTAATTCAACTCCCTTCTTTCTGTAGATGATCAAATTGAGATCCCTTAAGGTGAAATGGCATGTTCCCTCCCACTCTTCTTCAAAATAGTGATGGTACTTCGAATGCCCTGAAGTGACTCTTGCTGCCATTGGGGTAGTTCACAGACCATACACACTCTCATGTACATCCACAACTCATAGCTCTTCTAGAGAGAATCATCTTAATGGGCTAGAGGTCTTTCAGTCCCTTCACATATTCTGGTCACCAATACAATTCTCAGACTGTTCACCAATACAATTCTTCAAGTCTTTCCTTTCTCTTGATATAGAACTAGTCCATCTTCCAGGTGACTCTGTCCCTTTGATCAGTCATATCTTTAGCTTAAAAAGGCCACGGTCTCCCACTGCATCCAGGACCATCTCCAGTTGTCCTGCCACTGGACTCAAATTCCTGTGGAGGAGAGAATGAGGCTGAAGACTTTTCATGGCCCTGCCTCACTTAAATCCAATTCACTTGCAAGTTAAAACATCACCCTCCTGAGGTTATTGGTCCTCTTGAGAACAAAGAACAAGCAATGATCGCTTCTCTCTTACAGAAAGGTTCACAACCTGGAGTGCATGCATGATTTTTAAGGGGCTCATGAACTTGGATGGGAAAAATGCATCTTTATTTTCACTAATATCTAACTTAAAAATTTGAATTTCCTTCATTTATGACTATATATATGTATATATATATATATACATATATATGTATATTTATATATTTATATATATATTTTATATATATATATATATATATATATATATATATATATATATATATAAAACATGTATATAGTACATATACACACATACATGTATTTTGGTTGGTTGATTGGTTGTTTTTATTTTCAAATAGGACCAAAATGACCTCATTCTGCTAGAATCAAATTTCAATGTGTCCAACTGTGGCGATCAGACCAATACGAGCTTTGAATGCACTACCACAGGTTTGGCACATATAGGTGTGGATTCACATGGCAAATGTGGGTAGATTCTCCAAATTTGTGAATCCTGCATTTCCTTTGAGCTATTTCGATTTTTCTTTACTCATAGAGCACAGAATCTTCTCTGATATGGGCAAGCCATACTGAGTGATCCTGTACCAGTGTCTCCCATGTCACACAATGTATATACATATGTATGTATACATAATATATGCATAAATATGATTCTGAGAAAGGGTCCATAGATTTCACCAAACTTCCAGTGGGGTCCATGGCCCAAAATAAATCTGATATCACTCTACTTCCCTACTATGCCATTGAAAATCTGTTGCAGCCTAGTTGTGTCTACCAGCCATCTCTTCACTGTTCTCAGAGTGTCCTACAAACCCCATTTTCTAGGGATTCCTTTGTTTATAGATTTATAAATGTACACCATCACGAGGAAAAGAGTCGTCTGCAAAATGACTGTTCATGACAAGGTGCAATGTGAGATGCTTAAAGTACTTCCCATTTTCCCAAATGAAATCCATCTGGCTCTCTTCCTACCCACTCCACCTCCAACGAAGTCTGGACCCAATATATCCCTCTATGGTCCTTGGCCCTGATAAATGAACTGATAAATAAACTCAATGAATTAATGATACTCCTGCATATCATAGTCTGACCAAAAGGCATTTTTCATCCATTTAGTTTTTCCCCTTTGTATTGTTAGGTCAATTTCTTTGTAGTGATGATGGATTTTATCCACAAACAGGAGCATCTGAGACTGTCAGCCTCTATGGAAAATGTCTTGTACATCTGGATCCTGTGTGGGATAATGGCTCTATGACAGACAATTTATTGGTGTTAATGATCAGAGCATGTTGATGACACTTGCCTTTATGGTTGTATTTATCAAAGAATCTCTTATGATCTTCAGGCATCATAGAAGAGATTTCATGGTGGAAAGGAACAATTAATGTTATGTTTTGTTCTTCTGAGTCAATTGTTTTTGAAATGGTTTGTTTTTGTTTGAAATTATGAAACAAATGCAATCTGACCTCATCTTTTCTGTACCTCTCAGTCTTTTCTTTTTCTTTCTTTATTTTCTTTTTTTTATTTTAATGCAAAGTTGTGGGGCTTGTTGTTGAGAATCCATTGCAAAAAGCTTCCTGGTTCCAGGTCATGATTTCATCAAGGATGCCCTCAATGTGTTTGCATGTTTAAGTCAGTCCTAGAGATATGAGCTATGTGAATGGTGAGCCAATAGTTATTGATGTGCTGTTGTTTGTCCCCTTACATCCCAATATTGTCTTCCTTTTTCTTTTTATGTTCACTTTTTGTATACCTTTGCCTGCTTCAGAAAGTTCTTTCCATGCTTTCCAGATTATACCTCCTCCGCCATGATTTCTGATGGTTGTCTAACTTGGTCTAGTCCAGTCCCTTTCCCCCATTACTCTAATTAAATTCTCCTTCTATTTTTTCACAGAAGAAGTTGAGATGTCAGGATCCAGATGGGCTAATTCCACTGTTCCTGGTGATGAAAATAGGTGGTTGCAGAAATCTTCACAAATATTTTCTATTTTCTGTCTCTGTGTTCTCTTCCTACTAGTTTCATCCAGAAATAAATTATTGAATTGTTATGGCTCATTTGGGTCTCAAGTTCTCTATGGAATGCTTCTCACTTTTCCTACTTTGTGCTTAATCATAAGGAATACTGCTCACAATCTCTCACCTTTTGACACTATAGTGTTTTATAAATGTGTTTTTACTCTAAATCAATGTTGTTCTTGAATGTCTTCTCTTCTTACTTGGCAAGGAGGTCAAGTGTTTCTTAGCCAAGGAAATTTTGGTGATCATTTAACCTCTTTTTTGTATTGCCTAGTTTACATTCATTCAAGTTTGGAAACAGTGATTATCAAGGCTAATATCATTGTCTTTTTTACCATTTCCAGTTTTTTGAACCATCAAAACCTCTTTTGAATCTGTTGGATTGAAACTCTTGCAGCTATTTTCAATGTCTCCCCATCTTAAGCCTTTATTCTTATGGGAGGTTGATTTTCTCCCTTTCTCAAATAATTTCCCTCTTCAGCACTTCATCTTGGAATCTTATGGCGTACCTTAGATCTCTAAATCTATGCTATGATCCTGTGACTTTGCTGAGCTTCAGTGTCCTAATATGGAAGATGATGAGTTTGGACTGGAAGCCTTCTGCTGTGACCTGCAACTTTAAACCCATGATCCTCTGACTTTCCTGGTCCTCAGTTTTCTCATTATAAAATAGAGGCTTTGGGCTAGATGAACCCTGAAGTGACTTTGAGCTCTCATTCTTTGACTCCTCTACCTTTTGATGGCCAGTGTGACCTCTTATCTTGGCCACATAGGAAATAAGTAGGAATTCAAAACGTTCTGAAAAACCCAGCAGACTATCTCAAGAGGGAAACAAATGAATAAACAAGCAAACATTTGTGACCATGTTTAACACTGGGTAAGTTCAGAGACAAAATTTACTAGATGTGTTAAGTTCATGCTATTTCCATTAATAAAAATTCGGTTCAGAATGGAATGATCATAATCATGAAATATTTTCCATTCACTTCCAGTTCTGAGAAAATGATTTTTTAACAAAAAAATTGGTATATTTAGGATTAATGCTGTGTATATTAAAACTTTGAACTTGATCCTTTCATGTAGGAAAAAAAAATCTGCACAACATATTCCATTTTCAGTCCCACGAGTTCATTTCCCTTTAGCTATTCCTCAGGAGGCCTAGATGAGAGAGAGTTGTCAATTTAAAAGACTGAGGCTGAGACCTTCATTTTAATAAAAATCCAGGCAAAACTCTTTGGGTTCAGTGAAGGTCAGAGAGACCAAATTATGAAAGTATTATGGTCATTTCTTAATGAGGAAAATTATTCTATTCAATCATTCATTCATCTATCTATTTATTTATTACAAATCAGGACTCAAGAATTTTTACGATTTTTGCCAAATTTTCCAAGTGAAGCAAACAGTGTTTAGGAATTGGTCACTAAGAGAGAACTTCTAGAAATCTGCTGTCCATATCTGTAAGAATTAAGATTGGGGGGATTGGTGATTTGGGGGTTTGTTTTCACTCTTTTTTTTTGTTCAAATGTCAACTTGGACAGAAACCTGTCTATGTAGCAATTGTGATTGAGAGACCCAGAACTTTACTGAAGATCCAGTGGCCCACTGGTCCTTAGCATGCTATGATGTTGATGATGATGATGATGATGATAATAATAATAATAATAATAATAAATCATGATGATGATAACATTGATAACTCATAATGATTTAAGGTTTGCAAAGCACTTTCTTCATATTACCTCATTCAGTTCTTACAACAACCCTATGACATAGATAGTATTATTATCCCCATTCTACAGATGAGGAAACTGAGACCCAGAAAGCTTAAGTGACTTGCCCATGCTTATACAGGTAGTGTCAGAGGTAGGATTTGAATCCAGGTCCTGTAACTCCCATTCAAAACTCCTTCCTTTGTGCCACCATTGCTTCAATGAGGACAATATCTCAGAATTTATGGCTCTGGGGGCCTGTCAGCAGCATTCCCAAGCAGTTGTGGTTGCAGAAGGAGCACAGAATTGGGCATCAGATGGTCAGAGGTCCAATCTCATCTTGGTTACTGAAGCAATGCTTAGAATAACACTGTGTAATGGATAAAACACTGCACTTGTAGATGAGAAAACTTGGATTCAAATCCTTCCCAAGAAACTTGCAAGTTGCATGTGTAGACAAGCCATAGGCTTCCTGAGCCTCACTTTCCTCATCTGTAGTCTACCATCTTGATGGTGTCTATTTTGCTTTAGTGTAGACATGAGACTCTATACTCCTAGCCAGGTCCATTTGCTTCACTGAATCCCATGTTATTCCTCTGGATGCTGTGATCACAAGAGAGCTGAGCTTGCAATGAGGAGATGATGGTTTGAACCCTAAATTTGCTCCTTACCACCTGTAGGACCTTGGTCAAGTCACTGCCCCCCTGGCTCACCCCAGTATCCCCATCTATAAAATGAGGAGATTGGATCACACATCTTCCAAAATTCCTTCTGGGTCTGTTATGCCACAATATGCAATGTGGAAATAACAAAAATCGACCTCCATACCTTTCGCGTTTTTTGCATCCAATGAGACAAAGACACTTAGGCCTCCTCCATCCCTCTTTCCATTCAAACTGGTGGAGGTGGTGGCTTCTTAGGTGTGGCCCACCTCACTTTCTGGGCTGATTTCATATTCCTCCCCTTGTCCACACACTCCACAGGCCAGTGAAACTGACATGCACAGTAGCCCTGCCTTGGTACAGCAACAATGCCTGTCTGGGATGCCCTCCCACCTTACCTCCACCTCCCAGAGCCTGAAGCACTGACATCCCGCTACTGGAATGGAAGATTCATGAGGACAATGAGCTCAAGGCTTGTCTTGATGTACCCAGTGCCAGGAATATTCTTGGTGTTCAACCATTTCAGTCATGGCCAACTCCTTGTGACCCCATTTTGGGGATTTCTTAGCAAAGACACTCAAGGGGTTTGGCATGGCCTTCTCTAGTACCAAGCACAGAGCAAAGGATTAGTACATGTATATTGAATGGTTAATAAATGTTTGTTGGATGGAATTTACTTAAATTGCCACAGATACTATCATTGATTCCTACCCCCCCCCTTTCTCTTTCCCATCCCTCTCCCTCTCTCTCTCCCTGCTTTCTCTTTGTCCTCTCTCCCCCTCCCCTCCTCTCTCTATCTTTGTCTTTCTCTTCTTGCTGTCTCTGTCTCTCTACCTTCCTTGCTCCCTCTTTCCTCTTTCCCTTCTTTCCTTCTTTCCCTCTGTCTCTTCTCCCTCTCTCCCCTCCCCTCCCTTTCTCTCTCTTCTCTTGTTTCTGGCTGTCTGTGTCTCTCTCTCTCTGCCTCTCTCTTCTCTCCCTCTCCCTTTCCCTCTTTGCTCTCTCTCTCTTTCCTTGTCTTTTTCTTCTCTCTCTGCTTCTCTCTCTCTCTCTATCTTTCTTCTCCATCTTTCTCACTTCTCCCTCTCCTCCCCCTCTATCTGTCTTTGTCTCCCTCTGTCAACATCTGCCTCTCTATGTCTTTGTCTCAATCTCTCTCAGTCTACATCTCTCTCACTTTCATAAATCTTTTAAAATTAATTCCAAGGAGAACTAGATGGTCAATTAAAGACTTTCTATGTGCCATCGATACCTCAGGGCATCCCACACACAAAACTTGAATACTCTGTGCATGATGGCAAGTCCATAGCATTCTTTTTTGCTTGAAAAATATAGGATGTTATCATGGGCAGGGCTAGTGGAAGTAGGATCTACCAGAACATGGGCCACTGAGAGATTTTTCAGGGTCCCCCACAGGTGTCAGAATTCCATGCTCAGGAGACCTCACAAGGTTTTCCTTCCCTTATTCCGATTTTAACATCAAGGAAGGTGATCACTACCTCCTACTGACATTCTCAGAAATTATGCATCAATGAGTTTTTCATGGATTGCCTGACATGGGACCCTACATCTTCATCCCAGGAGAAGTTGGTGACTTTACTTAATGAGTATTTTGTGTGTGGAATATGAAGTCATAGAGATCTACCATATCCCCCATTCAAGGGTTCTCTGTCACCTGCTTCCTTATGGTTTCAAGAGCTAGAATGAGTTGTACATGCTGAGATATGGACAGGGAAAACTAGTTTGACTGGCATATCTCTAGCAACCCACGATACAAATATCCCAAAGCTAATAAATCCAGAAACTAGGTAGTAATACCTCCTCCTCCCTTGTTAGTATCTTGCTGCATTGGTGTGATTAAAGTTAACTTCCCTAACACCTCTACCCCACTCCACCCCCATTCTTTATTAGCAATCTAGAAAATAGCCTCACTTTACTGGTCCTATAAAAGGAGGAGGGGAGGTATTCCTATTGATATGAACTCCCTTTCTCTCCCCCCCTTCACACACACATACAGGCTCACACACACACACACAGACTCACACACACACACAGACTCACACACACACAGACTCACGCAAACAGACAGACTCATACACACACAGACTCACACACACAGACTCACACACACACACAGACACACACACAGACTCACACACACACACAGACTCACACAGACTCACACACACACACACACACACACATACAGACTCACACACGTGTCTTTCTAAGCAGGGATTGATTCATTCTTTGTATTTGTTCCCCCAGTACCTAGCTTGAACCTGGCACATAATAAGTCCTTAATAAGTAAAAGGAAGCTTTTTTTTATTTGGGAGGGCCAATTAGAAGAGGAGGAGGGGTGAAACTGGAGATCCCCCCCAAAAAAAACAAAGAGAAAAGAAAATGAAGAAAAGCAGAAGACCATAAGGAAATGTGACCAAACAGGACAGCTTGGAAAGTTCATTGATTTTATTACCCACTTAAATGGAAAATCAAAGTGAACATAACAGATTCACAGTTGTAGGTACAGTCTAATTTTTCTATTCTACAGAAATGCTCATTTGGTTTGGTGTTTGATCATTCAGGATTTAAGAAATTAAAAATAAAAACAAGAAAGTAAATAAATGCCTGTCCACTGATGGAGACTAGAAAGGACCTTAAAGGTTGTGTGGGCCAGAAGCCTCCCTTTACAAATGAGGAAACTAAGGCCACTGAGGATCAGTGGCCTGCCCAAGGCCGCATAGGGAGTTGGTGACAGGGGCAGAGTTAGAGTCCAGGCTTTCTGGTGCCCAATCCAAGTGCCTTCGAATCCTATGGTGATTTCTGTCCTATTCTGAAAGTCCCCAAATGAATCACCACCCAGAGAGTCTGAGGAGAGGACTCGCAACAAGAAGACATGGGCCACCACTGAGTCAGCCCCTAACTCATGGCATGTCCATCAAATCAGGGTGGAAGAGGAGTTCGGATCTCCAAGGGTTCTTAGGGGTAACCTCCTCTAGCTTCCTTACTTTCAGAAGAACAAACAGGGCCAGAGAAGGGAATGATTTTCCAAAGGTGACTCAACAAATATGGGACTGAGCCAAGTTTTCTTTCAGTGAATTTGGGGGGAGTGAATAGAGCAGTGAGCAGTGACAAGAGTCAGGAGCTGGACTAAGAGTTGCCCTCCTATGTGGTCTTGGGAAAATCCCTTCACCTCTCTGAGCCTCAGTTTCCTCATCTGTAAAAGGAGGAGGGGTTAGGCTATGTGGCCACGGGTTAAGTGACACTGCTGCTTCTCCCATGTGGCACCTTGGGGACTTTATCTCTCAAAGCCTCAGGTAGTCAGCCCTTTGAGCTCTAAATTTATGATCCTACCACCTTGGACAAGTTATTTTTGTTCCTTTGGGATTTTCCAAGTTGAGGGGATTAGACTAGATGCCTTCTACTGTCTGTTTCACCTCTGAATATCTGGTACTCTGAGTCTCTGGTGCTGGGGCTCCTTTCACTGCCTCATCTGTAAAATTCAATTGATGATAACAATTACATCTCACAGTTCTAGGCCCTTTAAGGGTTTATAAAGCAGGCTCTTTGCCTCATAATGTCCCTGTGCAGTATTCTATGAATTTGAGGGCTGAGGAAACTGAGGCACAGGGAAATGAAATCATTTGCTACCATTATGTGTTGAGTGAGTGGAGCCTTGTGGTGGTTTACAGGCCTTTGTCCAGGCTCAGATCCACCATTTGCCACTAAAATCTCCATGTCCAGCCCCTCTTCTATTTCCTAGGTTTGTCATTGGCCCAAGCAAAGTAGGCCACAGAGTTGAGATTTCAACCAGTCTCCTGATTCGGTTCCCTCACCATTATTACCCTCCTGCCCCCTACTCGTTGAAGCAGCAGACAGAAGGAAGACAGACAGACAGATAGAAAGGGATTCTTGTCTTAACAGAGCTAAGAAACCTTTAAGAGAGACCAGAGAGAAGTTGGAGACACCTTTTCCAAGCATGTTTCTCTTCCTTTGTCCACTGTCTTCACTGGGAAGGGGCCCATGTTGGAATATTTTCACCAATGTGTCTCCTTTGCTATTCATTAGCGAATCTCCAGGCACTTTCTTGGGCACCAGGCCATTCTGGATTTTTCCTCTCACTTTTCTTCTAAATATACATAAAGCTGTCAGTGTTGTTTTCCCCAGACACTCCCCATTGATCCCCACTCTCCCAGTCCTCATCTCAGTAATTTCATTTCTCATGCATTAGTTCTCCCAATCCTTTCCATGTGTCCTCCTAGGAGTGTTGTGGGGGCTGTGGGCTCAGTGTCTGCAGAGAACAGTTTCCAGGGCTCCGGCTGTGATCCTAGCTTCTCTGTCGGGGGCAATGCATTTTCATTCCTCCCGACAGCTTTACCCTGACATCCATTCTTTTTATACAATATATATTCAAGTGAGTCTGTTGATGTGTGTGTGTGTGTGGTTTTTTAAGCAATGCATTTTCATGGGGAGAAAAAGAAAAACTGAAGTTCAGTAGAAACTTTGAGGTCCAAGTGTCCTGATGGGCCAAGAGTCAATATATCATTTGGGACTCCTGGGATCCCTCATGGGTGACTACAGAGGGTCACTTAGGGAAAGGTGACCCCCCCCCCCACGGAAAGTGACCTAGTCAGGAGTGAACTTGTAGGGCAGGCATTGGTCCTGATGGGTTCCCACAAGAAATGTTGCTAGAAGAGGGGACCCATGGAGGGCAGAGCAGTCAGGGAAGCTGACAGAAGGCATGTCTTCAGAACCCTCATGTTGAGGTAGAAGCAAAGACAAAGACCAGGCAGCAGGGTGGGCTATAGAGTTAGAGAATCTCAACTCAGAAACTTACCAGATGTGGTGTATCAAGCTGGGCAAGTCATTTTAACCTCTCCAGGCCTCAGTTTTCCATGTTGTAATAATGATAATAATAGCTAACATTTATACAACCCTTTAGGATGACCAAAGCACTTTATACATGTCATCTCTTTTGGTCCTCACAACAACCGTAGGAGGTTGTTGTTGAGGATGATGATGGTGATGATGATGGTGGTGGTGGTGGTGATGATGGTGGTGGTGGTGGTGGTGGTGGTGGTAGTGGTGGTGATGGTGATGGTGGTGATGATGGTGGTGGTGGTGGTGGTGATGGTGATGGTGGTGGTGATGGTGATGGTGGTGGTGGTGGTGGTGATGGTGGTGGTGATGGTGATGGTGGTGGTAGTGGTGGTGGTGATGGTGGTGGTAGTGGTAATGGTGGTGGTAATGATGATGATGGTGGTGGTGGTGATGATGATGATGGTGGTGGTGGTGGTGGTGATGATGGTGGTAGTAGTGGTGATGATGATGGTGGTGGTGGTGATGATGATGATGGTGATGATGGTGATGGTGGTGATGATGATGATGGTGATAATGATGGTGGTGGTGGTGGTGATGATGGTGGTGGTAGTGGTGATGATGGTGGTGGTGGTGGTGATGATGGTGGTGGTGGTGAT
>CM053585.1:373208294-373214749 GCA_028646515.1 Pseudochirops corinnae
GGCCTTGGAGTTAGGAAGATTCAAGTTCAAATCCTGACTCAGCCATGAACAAGCTGTGTGACCCCGGCAAAATCACTGCCCCATTTTCAGTCTCTATGCTCTCCTCTATAAAATGGGGATAATAGTAGCATCTACCTCCCTGAGTTGTTGGGAGGATAGATGAGAGCACATCCAAGAACTTTTTTTTTTTCCCAAAACATTAAAAGTGCCACCTACTGTTATCACCATCATTATGTTGTTAGTGCATATGTTGTTGTTTGTCCTTCATTCTCCAAGAAGACTGACATCAGGAAGATGATGCCATGACTTGAATGTGAATTGAACTTAAGTTAGAGAGGGTTGTGCAAGGTTACCAGCCTTACTTTCTGCTCCAGAGCCATCTGGATCTAGTGGTCAGATAAAGATCAGGAAGACTAGAGATGATCCCTTTTAGTAATAAGTGATTCTCATCATTCCAGTAACAATCAAGATCAAACTCTTGAGGCATCTCAGTCTTGTTTTGTCTATGCCTACACACTGGGTTGGTGAGCTGGGTGAAGTATCATAGCTGGGTTTTGGAATGGCACACATAGAGAATTAATGCTCTGTAGGTGTGATGTGTCTTATCCTTGAAGCTCTCTGTGGTTGGCCTCAGAGTACTTAGGGCCAAGGCACTGTCTGGGATTTCATTCTCTCTCCTCATCCTCCAGCCTGTGAAGAGTTGCTTTCATGGCAGTCAAGAGATCCATAGGAAAAAAGAAAAAAAAATCTTACAGGAAAGGCTACCATTCAGTTCTTCTTCCTTCTTTTCCTTGGGTCCAAGTTCCAGGGTAGGAAAAGATATGAAGATCAAGTGATGGAACATACCAATGTTAGCAGTGGGGAGAATCCTGGATGGGAAAGAGAAAAAACATCAGTCACTTAACAGTATTGACCCAATCCTTCACTGCTTCACTGGAGAAAGAGAGAAGTTGTGAAGGGCTGTGGTGGTCAAGAATAGCTCCTGGGCATCAGTGGGGTGAGTGGCATTTCAGTGAAGGGGTTGGGGATGTATCTACAAAAAGGAATGGCATAGTCAGATGTTTTCAAGAAGATTCCCAGGGATGGCAAATAGGCCAATGTGCCTTGGGAAAACAAACATATTAAGGCATCATGAGAAAGAGGGTAGGAGAATCCAATCAGTTTCAACTTTTAGATGACCTTGATTGCAAGGCAGATTTCTCTTGAGGCAAGGTCTTAACATTTTGGAAGCTCTGAAATCATGTGATAAGATTCCTAAGGGTCTAAAGGATCATCTAGTTCTATGTCCTACTTAAAACAAAAAAAAAAATTCTAGAGAGAATATTGTAGGGAAAGAAAATCTCTTAGCCTTCCTTTGTAGCCATCAAAAACCCTTCCTTCCAGAGTTCTTTCTTCTGTCTCACAAAACTCTCCTGCATTATTGGAAGTTCAGTTCTTGCTGTGGTCATTTCTATTTGTCAGTTTTGCCTGTCAGAAACTGTGATGATGCCTGGGCCTCAGTTTCCATAACTAAAATGTGGAGTTCAGTGTGTCATGGAATTTTTGCATGTTGTGGACTCCTCTGGCATTCTGGAGAAGCATACAGTTCTCACTCTTCTCCAAATCATATTTTTAATAATTGAAGGAAATGCTAAATTTCAGATAGATTTTTAGTAATGACATTAGCTAGCATTTATATAACACTTTAATGCCAGCAAAGCACTTAGTGGATGTTGTCTCATTTAACTCTTACAACAACCCTGGACAGTACATACTATTATTACCTCCATTTTGCTGCTGGCCAACTGGAGACAGAGCAGTGAAGGGACTTGGCAGGGATCTCACAGTTATCTGGTCTAAATCAGGGTTTTAAACTCAGGCCTTACTGCCTCTGAGTCCAACACTCCACCCACTGTGCCACTCAGCTGCCTTATTAGTGAAAACGTATTTATTCCCAACCAAATTCACACCCTCTTGATGTCTAATAGTTGTTCCATGGAAACATAAAAACCCTTCCAGGAGAACCAGAAGATAATGCCCAGGCTTTTTACAGCAGTAATTTTCTTTGTCCACTTTACCATTGTTCTGTTGTACTTAGGACAGTTCCTGGCCCATTGGAGACACTTAACAGTTGTTGTTGATTGAATGAAAGATCCGTTCCAGGCCTGACATTCCATGAGCCTATGACTAAAGAGAGGCAGAGGGTATAACAGATAGGAAGATGGCTTTGCATTAAGGAAGGTCTAGGGTGAAGTCTCACCTCTGGCTCATATTACCTGAGTGACTCTTGCCAAATGACAGAGTTTCTCAGTGCTTTAGAAATTTTCTAAGATTATAAATTACAAACAAGGTGCCAAACAGCATCCACAAAGGGAGTTTTCTCCTCGTAGCATTCCCCATGGCAGTGACATCAGAGGTGTAGTCCCTATTCCTAGGATTCAGTGCTAAGGTTAGTTTGAAATATGTTGCCATCTAACTGAACAGGTGACCTTGGGCATCATATCCCCTCCTCTGGGCAGCAGTTTTATCTTCTCTTAATTGCGAAAATTGGACTAGATGACGTCCAAGCTTGCTTCAAGCTTTTATTTTTCTTAGTTCTATGAACCTTCCTTGGCAGGTAAAGAGCCTCTCCATCAGTTTCCAGTTAAGGGGGGTAAAGGTGATGCCTGCAGACTGACAATCTGAGATTTTTAAGCCAGCCTTCTCACCAGATCCTTTCCAATAATCTAGGCAGTTCACAGAGGTTGTGGCCAAGGAAAATTCTAAAAACCATGATGGGAGCCAACTATTCCAATCAGTTTTGGAGTATGGCATAAGATCAGCATAGAGTGTTGAGAAAAAACCACGGTAAAGGGATGGCTTTGGTCATCAATCAAGAATTGCCGTCCTTGTCCTGCTGATCAGAGACAGACGGGGTGGGGTCTTTACTTAGGACCTTTCAGGTAAAGCTCCTCCCCCACTGTTCACCCTCTCGCTAGGTCAATGAGAAGGACCAAAGCTCTACTCATTTCCTGTATTTCCAGGCCTTTCACACTGATTCAGACTACATATCTGCTGAAAGAGAGAGGGGAGGGAGGGGAGAGGGAGAGAGAGACAGGCAGACAGAGACAGACAGTGCCCAGGTCGAATGCAAAACTTTGGAGAGGATCTCCAAGAAAAGATGGTCACTATACAGATTACACTTGCTCTTGTTTAAAGCAGTCGGGTCTTGGAAATATGTTAGGTCACTGGTCTATATATTATTTTCAAGTCTGCTGGTATGCCTCACTTTAAGCAAATCCAACATATTAAATCTGGACTTACCTAGATTGGCATACTGATTCTGCACTATACAAAAGACTGACTAATCAGACTTCTTCCATCAGAAAAATGGACCACAGAGTATCAGAACTAAAAGGAAGTTTAGAGCACATTCAGCTCATCCCCCTCTCATTGCAATTCAGAGTTCAGAGAAGGGAAGCCATTGACTCAAAACCAAATGCAAGTGATACAATGGCAGAGCCTAAACTGGAATCCATGCCATCAAACTCCCCATCTAGTTCTTTTTCTGCTAAAGATGACATCGCCTCTCTTCTTCATTTGAATATATTTTACAAGAATTCGATTAACATGCATTTTTTTTCCAGGAACACGGCTGTGCTGTGAACGAAGGTGCTTCCGTGCATGGAAAAATGACAAGTCTTCCTTTTGCTGTTGAACTGAGGGCATGAATGATTTAATCTTTAATAAAATGTGTCTGCAACTTCATATTAGGAGGGATATTTGATAATTGTGCTCTGTTGACATTGCTGTCGACACAGGATATGGAATACTAATGTGGCCTCCCAGAGAAAAGAGCTGATTTAGTTCATGTATCATCTTGTTCAGTGATCGGCACTTCATCTGCAGTGCTGGGGATCTGGAATAAGAAAATGCAGAATGTCCAAATAGATGTGGGAAAGTAACATAAAGGTTTTTCAGGAGGAAGTCCAGCCATACTATTTAGGGAAACCCTAGAAGCATAGAAGGTCAGAGCAGGGTCTGGGCATAAGATATAATAGAGGCAAAAGAGAATGGAAGACCTGGGAGAGAGCTTAGAAAAGAGAATTTTGGATCTGGAAAAGACCATAGATCAGAGAATATCAGAGTTGGGAGGGACCTTAGAGAGTATCTAACGAGTCTAGCTATGCTCTTGAAGACATAGTATAAGCTTTACATAGAATTAATCAATCATGAACATATCTTCAAAAATACTTATTTATTTATCTTTAGTTTTCAACATTCACCTTTACAGGATTTTGAGTTTTAAATTTTCTCTCCCTCTTTCACCTCCCCTCTCCCCAAGACAGCACGAAATCTGATATGTGCCATACATGCACAATAGAATTAAACATATTTCCATATTAGTCATATTGTAAAGAAGAATTAGAACCAAAAAGGAAAAAAAAATACAAAAGAATGGGAAAAAAAGGTAAAATACTATGCTTTGAACTGCGTTCAGACTCCATAGTTCTTTTTCTGGGTTGGGGATAGCACTTTCCATCCTAAGTCTTTTGGAATTGTCTTAGATATTTGCATTGCTGAGAAAAGCTAAGTCTATTGAAGTTGGTTATCACACAATGATGCTGTTACAGTGGACAATGTTTTCCTGGTTCTGTATACTTAACTCAGCATCAGTTCAAACACGTCTTTTCAGGTTTTTCTGAAGTCTGCTTGCTTATCATTTCTTATGGAACAAGAGTATTCCATTACATTGGTATACCACAACTTGTTCAGCCATTCTGCAATTGATGGGTGTCTATCCCCTCAATTTCCAATTCTTGGCCACCACAAAAAGTTGCTATAAATAGTTTGTACATATGAGTCCTTTCCCCCATTTTATGATCTGTTTGTGATACAGATATAGAAGTGGTATTACTGGATCAAAGGGTATGCACAGTTATATAGCCCTTTGGACATAGTTTCAAATTGCTTTCCAAAATGCCTGGATCAATTCACAGCTCACTCTACCAACAATGCATTAGGATTCCAATTTTCCCACATCATCTCCAACATTTATCATTTTCCTGTTTTGTCATGTTAACCAATGTGAGAGGTGTGATATGATAGCTCAGTGTTGTTTTAATTTGCATTTCTCTAATCAATAGTGATTTAGAGCATTTTTTCATATGAGTATAGATAGCTCTAATTTGTTCCTTTGAAAACTGCCTGTTCATATCTTTTTACCATTTGTCAATTGAGGAATGACTTGTATTCTTATAAATTTGACTCAGTTCTCTATACATTTTGAAAATGAGACCTTTATCAGAGATACTGATTATAAAAATTGTTTCCCAGCTCTCTGTTTCCCCTCTAATCCTGGTTGTATTGGCTTTGTTTGTGCAAAAGCTTTTTAAATTTAATGTAATCAAAATTATCCATTTTGTATTTCATAATGTTCTTTATCTCTTGTTTAGTCATATTTTTTTCCTTCCCCATAGATATGACAGGTAAACTATTCCATGCTCTCCTAAATTGTTTATAGCATCACCCTTTATTTCTAAATCATGTAACCATTTTGACTTTATATTAGAATTTGGTATAAGATAGGCCTAGGTAGATGGCGGCGTAGCAGCAGCAACATATCGCAGCTCTCACATAGCCAAAAAAACCAAAATACCCATAAAATATGACTCTAAACTAATCCTAGAACTCCAAAACGCACACAAATATACCTTCCACTAAAGTCAGCTCAGCTACGAGGAACCATATCAGCACTGCGAACCGAAACCAGCCTGGCCTGAAGTTGCAGCTGTGCCCCAGGGCGGCTGGATGGGAGGAGCGAAGGAGCCTCTCTGGTGAGTGGATTAGCAGCAGCTGTGAGCAGCGTTCAGAACTAGGTCAGTGGGACTTGTGAAATTGGGAGAGAAAAGCTTCCGGCCGAAAGGCCTCTAAGGTGGGAAAGCGAAAGGCAGAGCTTTTGCACCTGCCTCTGCATTGCAGCTTCCATGCCCACGGCCTGCAGACAGCAGGGGGACTAAGCGATTGTTCTGAGGCCGAGTGCTCTCGCGTTGAGCGGCCTGGATCCAGATCGCGGTCTTGGGCTTTTGGTTCTGGAGTCTTCATTATCCAGTGAGCCAGAAGTAAGTAGGAAGGGACCCACCACCTTCCTGAGAGCTACAGCAGCTGGGAGGACCCCAGCGATTTGGGACAGAGCTTTCTCTTCTGGAAGCAGAGCCCCATAGAGATTAAAAAAAAAAATCACAGACTGACCAATCATGAGTAAGAATAAGCATAAGAAGCAAAGTAAGAACAGCACCCAAACCCTAGATTCCTTCTTTGGGGAAAAGAAGGATCATGGCAAAGAGAGAGAGGAGGAGAGTGCAGCCAGAGCACCCCCACCAGGGGCCTCCAATAAACATGAGGAATGCCTTAAAGCTAGAGATGAGCTGAAGAAGGATTTTCAAAACCAAATAAGAGAAGTGGAAGAAAAATTGGGAAGAGAAATAAGAATGTTG
>CM053585.1:373215249-373311406 GCA_028646515.1 Pseudochirops corinnae
GGGTGGGTGACGAGGGAGGAAGAGAAAGAGTCTAGAATCTAAAGTTCCATAATCAAATGATATAAATATATATCTATATATCTATATCTATATCTATCTATCTATATGCAATTATTATTATTATTAACTACATCCAACTGGAACTTGAGATACAGAGGCACTGTGGTTGGGAGATCCATCCTGCCCTACCGAAAAGTCAGAGGAGTGAGGGGGGAAGACATAGGAGGGAGGGGGGATACACTGGGATGGCTGTTTTGGGGTGGTGGGTAGGGAAAAATCTTGTGGAAATGAATGATGCAAACTAAAATAAAATTAAAAAAAAAAGATAGGCCTAGCTTCTGCCATACTATTTCCCAGTAGATTTTTTTTTTTGTCGAATAGTAAATTCTCATCTCAGAAGCTAGAGTCTTTGGATTTATCAAAAAGTAGATTATTATAGTCATTGAGTGTTGAGTCTTACATACCTAACTCCTTCCATTGATCCACCACTCTATTTCTTATCCAGTTCCAAGTAGTTTTGATGATTTCTGCTTGAAATTTTAGACCCAGTATGGCTAGTCCACCTTCCCTAGCTTTGCTTTTCATTAATTCCCTTGATATTTTGGACCTTTTGTTCTTCCAGATGAATTTTCTTATTATTTTTTCTACATGAGCTTATTTATTGATCCAGCAATGAGAGTAAGAACTGTCTGTCCTTTTTACCCTAGATTTCACTTAATTTACTAATGAAATTTTATTGAGTGCATTTTGTCAAGCACCTAGTATGTGAAAAACATTTTACTAGCTATTGTGGCTACTATGGAAATTGGATAGAATAGAATCTCAGCCTTCATGGATGTTCTAGTTCAGTAAAGGGATTGGCTTCATTCCCACCTAGTACTAATACAGAACCAGAGAATCAGAGACAGGCAGACCAGCTGACATGTTAAGTTCCTTCCTCCTATAAAGTAATGATCTAAGGTAGGAAAGTCAAACTTTGTTAGTTATTAGGACCTCAACATCAAGGAAGGCTGCTAGGAGGAGGTGACATTTGGATTGAATCAGAATGGATCGATAGGAGACAAAGCATGTAGTGTGTCTTCAGCCCTGTGATAAACAGGTAAAGGATCCAAAGGGAAATACAAGACTTGGCTCCTTCCCTCAAGGAGCTTACAGTTTGGTTGATTCTATCTCCCAAGATTCATACTAAGGAAATTAGAGGAAAAGGAAATGTTAATTGAGGAGGAATAGAATGTAACTGAAAAAGTCAGAGAAGGGAGATATATTAGGATATAAAATGGTAGAGTTTTTGGGGAAGAAAGGAATGTCAGCATTTTCAAAGGCTCGGGGGATGCGAATAGGTGCAAGAAGTTTAGAGGACAAAGACAATGTCCTAAAACCCATGGAAAAGGCCCCAGATTAAGAGTCTTGCTTTTAGTACTAGTTGGGGCTCAGTCTTTGGTCATCTCACTGTGTTGAGTGTTGCAGGTTGGATGAGGGAGGGAAAACAGATTAAGGGGGGAGGAGGTCACCTCTGGTTAGGTCAGGGAGTGAGGGTCTGGATGTCCAAGTTTTCCTTTAGAGTTCTAAGCTGTCTTCTATAGATACCAGTGTGATTTGGAACACCTTGCAGATTCATTATTGGTCTTTTCCTCATCTGTAGAAATGGGGAAGTTGGATTTCCAGGAATTGTCCCAATTCGACTCTATTGATCTACTACACATCTAGTCATCTCACTGCTCTGTTAACAAACAAAAACAAAACCTTTCTATAATGGTCTTTTGGTTTCAAAGTCAAGTTCATGCTCTTCTGACTGACATTAAAAGCCCTCGACAACCCAAGACTGTCCTAACTTTCCTCCTGTCAGATTATTCTGCCCAATACCAGTCAAATGAATCCTTCTCTATTTCCCTCAGGTTGTCCTATAGCCTCTGCCCCTTTATTCAGAATTTTTTCTGTGCTTGAAAGTTCCCCCTTCCCCCTTTGGCCTATTTAACCCAACTTTTGAAAACCCACTTTGAATGCCCTCTCTTCTAGGAAGGCTTCCCTGACTCCCCATGAGTAATGGCCCTTCCTATTTCTTCGTTTTCCAGAGCTGTTTTCCCATCTTGGGGGCACTTAACCATGTGATATCTGTTGTATATTCAAGATGACTGTCCTCTTTCACATTGAACTTGGTGAAGGCAAGACTATTCTGTGGTTTAGTAGAAAGAACCCAGGTTTGGCATTAGAATGTCTGGTTTTGAATCCCTGTACTGTCTGTTATTTGCTACCTCTGTGACCTTGGGCAAGTTCCTTCCCCTTTTTCCTTCCCTAGATCTCTGCTTATTCATCTGTGAAAGGAGATGGTTGAATGATATGATCTATAGGTTTCTGTTTCCTCATCTGTAAAATGTAAAAAATTCTGTAGAAGAGAAAGGTCTGTTCTAACGATAAATCCTTGATCATATGATCCCCAAGGTCCTCTGAAGCTCTCAGTCTATGCCCCTGTCATCTCCATTCTCAGTTTTCCCCAGCTCTTAGCCTGGGGCTTGGCAGGCAACAGTATCGTAGTAAGTATTTGGTGAAATGAGTAGAATTGATTTGAAATATTATGTTGGGCCAACCCTTTCCCTAGCCCAGAGAGAGAAACACATCTTGGGAAGCTAATGGCAGGGAATGAGGGTCAGGATCCATTGCAGTCCCCAAGTTCCAGATTGCTCACCCCCAGTTGGTTCAGCATTACCTCCTTGGGAATGAGAAAGGTGTAAGAAATTCCCAGGTTAATGAGTTAAACATAGTGTTATGTATTGCTACAGCATTCCAAGAGGGGCTTGTGATCTGTTGTTATGTGTCATAAATCAGACCCCATCCCTTTGCAGCACAGTCTCACCCTTCCTGGTTTGCCTTGGCTAGTCTTTCTTTCTTTCTCTCTACTTCCCTTTCTACTTTCTTCCTTCCTCCATCCCTTTCTCCTTCCTTCCCTCCTTTCCCTCCTTTCCTTCCTTTCTCTTCCCCCTTCCTTTTTTCCTTCCTTCCTTCCTTCCTTCCTTCCTTCCTTCCTTCCTTCTTTCCTTCCTTCCTTCCTTCTTCCCTTCCTCCCTCCCTTTCTCACTTCATTTCTTCCCTCCCATTTGATAACTAAGAGAAAGAAATTCTGAGTTGGGAATGTGTCCATCTTAAGAATTGACTTGTTATGTTTTAATTTTCATCTTAACAGTCGGTGTCTCAGGGCTTTGAATCCCCTGCTTGTTTAATCAATAGCTTATTTACACAAGGAGATCCTTCAGGACAGGAGTTCTCATTCTAGTCTGTACCATGGACCTCTTTGGCAATTAGCTGAAGCCTATAGCCCCCTTCTCAGAACAATGTTGTTGTTGAATGCATAAAATAAATAGGATTACAAAGGAAAGTAAATACACCGAAACACAGTTACTCATTAAAAAAAAGTTCACAGGCCCCAAGTTAATACCTCCTGCTTTAGACAAGTAATGATGGGTTCTTTGGGTCTCTCCCCATATGGTCTCTTCTTACTTAACCCAAACCCTTTGGAAGGGTAAACATTAAGAAGGTACAGCAACCTTATGAAAAGATCACCATGGAAGCAAGCACTCGATCAATAAGCATCGATTAAGTACTCACTGAGTAACCATGCCCATAACTCTATTCTCCGTACCACACTTCTTTGCATAGATTAATAGTAAAATCTAGTCTTTGATTTACATGTTCATGTTTACAAAGCAGAGTCCTCCTGGCAAGTTGTATTATTCTCATTTTGAAGATGAAGAAACTGAGGCTCCAAGTGGGAAAAGGTCACAGAGACAGTAAATGGAAGAGCCAAGATTTGAGTTGCTCTCTCCCCAAACCCAGTCCACTTTTCTATCTTATGAAGCTCCTTCTGACACAGAGCTAGTGGGATGTGGCAGAGTGCAGAATGGAAAACAGTTCTGACTCCCAGCCTAGTGTTCTTTCCACAATGAAGCTGCTTAATGTTGCTAACCACATTGATGGAAATGGGATTCCCCAAGTTAGCACGAGTTCCTTGGTGGGCAAATTCAAATCTAGTTCGTAGTTATTTGTGCTTGCAAAATCTTAGACCTAGTTCTGGAAGGGAGCTTAGACACAGTCTAGATCCAATCCTTCCCATTGCAAGGCCATTGTGTGGTGACCAGAGAGGTAGAAGGATTTCTCCAAGATAACAGCGACCGTAAGGGATGGAGGCCAATCCCAACCTAGGTCCTTCCATATAAATCAAAGCTCATGCTTTGAGACCATGCCTTTCTCCCCATTCAACTGTGTGTTTCTGCTGAGCAGGCTTATGCTGTAGCCACCTCCTCCTCCTCATCCAGCTCAACACCCTCCACACAATAGTTTCTCAACAAAGGTTTGCTGAAAGCAAACTATTGCTCTATTTTTCAGCTGACTGCTTTTAAATGATGCAGATTCCAAGCATAAAGTGCCCAAGTCCTGTGCTCTTTAGCATAGAGGAAGACAAAGAGCATGCTGGCCAATGAGGAAAGATGTTTGCCTCATAGCATTGAACAGTTTCATCCTGTCTCATAGGAGGAGGCTCAGGTGTGACAATTCAACTGTTATCATCTTATGGCCGGTGATGGGAAGCCTGCACTGCTGTGTCCCCCTATGAAGGATGCTAAATCAGAATGCCTACATCCACTGCAGCCTTTACTCATCTCATCACTATTTCCAACCCTCAGGCAATTCTCTAGAATCCCATTGTCACTGCCCCACCAATGTTAGCTGAGTGCACTGTTCACACCTGGATGAAAGTGAGGCAAGAGCCTGGTAACTCACTTCCAACTCCCTGAGAGATAGTGACCCAGAGATGATATTGACAAGGACCCAAGTCTGGCTGGTCATGAGAGCTTTCACAAAGCCACTCTGGTAAGGCCCAGAGAAGTGGGGATTTGCTTATCTGAGGGGAAATCCATCCCATCCAATCAGAGACTCAAAGTGTTAAAGTAAGTGTTAACACTCAAAGTGTTAAAGTTAAACTAAGTTTGACTGGTACTGTGATAGGTATTGGGGAAGAAAAGACCCCCAGCAAAAAAAAAAAAGGTCTATCCCATCCCTCGAAGTACTTACATGCCTTCAAAACACAAAGGTCTGGAAAGGTTGCTTCTCTGGGGATGTCTGGTGTGTGTGTGTGTGTGTGTGTGTGTGTGTGTGTGTGTGTGTGTGTGTGTGAAATAAATGATACATTTCATTTGATGAATAATAATCTGTAAGACTCAAGATCGTAATTGACTGCAGCTATTTTTATTTTAGGAAAAAAGACAAATTGATTCAATTATTTTTCTTTCCAAGGAGACATGGGATAGCTCTGCTATCTGTTGTAAGGGACCTCAGAAGTCCTCTCATCCAACCCCAGCTGAGAAGTTCCTGTTTCTCTGTGTCTGGTCCCTTAATCCTCTTTCCTTTCCCATTTCTCGATGGAAATATCAATGCCAACTTTGGTGACTCTAGAGATTCAAGATAGGCTCATCTTGTGGGTTATATTCAAATCCCTTACTTTAGTGTTCTGCATGAGAAAAAGAGGAAAGAAGTGGGAAGAGAATGAGTGAGGGGGTAAGAGAGACAGAAACAGACTCACATAGAGAGACAGAGGGACACAGAAAGATAGAAACAGAGAGACAAACACACAGCAAGTGAGAGGGAGAGGGAGATAGAGACCCAGAGATGGAAAAGGAGGGAAAGAAAGAGAAGAAGGGAAGGGGAAAGATAGAGAGCAAGAAAAGAAGATGTGGAAAAAGAGAGAAAAAGAAAACTGGGCCTCAGTTTCCTCATCTGTAAAATGTAAAGACAGTTGGAATGCTGAAAATAATTCTGTTCTCAGAAGCTAACAATCTGGGTTAAAGTCTCTAACATGTATGGATTTCAAGTAAGTCATTCTTAAGATTATAGATTTAGACCTTGGAGGAAAAGGAGCAGTAAGAGAGAGCAGAGGAAGGAGGAAAAAGAAATGTGAGAGAACCTATGGGAAAATATAGACAAGAATTGACCTGGATGAGAAAGCACAAATGAATTGTAATTTGCTCTGATGGCTCTGTGGATTGACCGCTATGGGTACAATGGAACTTTTCTAGTCTTATGACTTCCTGTCCTTTCACATCTTCTGTGATCCAGGGCCACTGGTCTCCTTCTTAATATTCCAAGATATCATCTCCCCACTCTGCACATTTTCCCTGGCTATCCCTCATGCCTGGAATGCTCTCCCTCCCCATCTCTGCCCTCATGCTTCCTTTGAGTCCCATCTGAAATCCTACCCTCAACAGGAAAACTTATCCCCTTAATGCAGGTGCATTCTCCATGTTGCTTATCCCATTTGATCTGGTCCATAGCGTCTTGTTACAGACTTGTGTATATGCTGTGTCTCCAGTCTGACCAGGAGTGTCTTGAGAGCCTTTGGCCATTTGATAGCTCCAGTATTTAGCACAGTGCCAGGCACATAGAAGTACTGAATAAATGCTTATTGACTGGCTGACTCATCCAAGTTTGGACATGATGGAGAAACGGATACAATAAGTAAGAATTTATCATCTGACAATTACATTTGAACTAGATGCAATTTGTTTAAGGAAGGAGAGAAACAAGGAGAAAGGGAAAAAAAATGGAGAAATATGGGAGAGGAAATTAAAATGCAAAGCAGGGAGGAAGAGAGAGAGAGAGAGGGAGAGATAGGAAGAAGACAGAGTAATGAAGAGAGAGATGAGCAGACCCTTGGGCACTGTACAAGTGAGTCCAACCTCATGTACGCATGTGCGTGCGCGCACACACACACTCTCACACACACATACAGACACAGACAAACACAAGAAACACACACACACACACACACACACACACACACACACACATGAGCTTAAGCCCATTTGCCTGGCGGGGTTCCAATAGTTAGTTCAGGTAATAAGTCACCAGCTTTTTGAACCAAATGCTCTGTTTTCACCAAGGATCATATTTCTATCCCTCCTTGCCATCCCCTCTGCAATCCATGTACTAGCAGGTCGCACACAGCTCCTGGCTTGAGGCAGGTAACCAATGATTGATTAATGCTGGTAGGCAGATACATTAAAAGATCAGAGCCCCAGCCTGAGTAGTTTTCAAGTTAAAATACTATGACTGCTCTGTCCCCACTACCACCTGTATCAGCAAGAATCCTAGCATACCCAGGGTGGCTGCTAACACAGGTTCCTAGATCTGCTTTTCTAAAGGAAAGCAACTCAGAATGGGTTAACAGTCTCACTTTAATCAGTCAAACGTATCATTTACCTAGTTCAGCGGAAAAAGTCAGCACCCTGAACTTCAGAGAATACAAACACAAATTAATAAGCAGAAATTATAAGCAGACAAAGAAACAGATCAGCAGACGGGCTTCTAACCATCTGACCATTACATCCTTACCTATTCAGTTACCAGAGAGGGAAGCACCAACATCTGGGTTTTTCAAAGCCAGAGAGCTCAATGGCTTCTCAGAGTCTCATCTGGCCAAATCACACAACTCTTCTCAAAGTGAGCCCCAAAGCAAAACCTCACATCAGGGAATATATATAGCCTTTTTCTGGATCGGAGAATGTCACAGCCCTCTTGACCCACTGCCCAATAACAAAGCAACAAGGCACGGGCATCCCTGAAAAACAAGCCTCCTGCCACAGGCTCCACGTGACCATATAGGGGCAGAATATACTTTCAAATCAGGGAAGATACTCAGAGCCACTTAAGCCAAGTAAGCAAAAGGCCTAGGGGCAGGGAAGATCTTCAGATTCCCATAACACCACCCACCACCAATTGCCCATGATTTGACATTTCTCCATTTTCCTCTTTACTCTTCATTCTTTATCACAACTACTCTTAAGTGTATGACCCTTTCAACAAGACTGCCTAGCACTGAGCTGAGCACAATGCCAGAGGTACACACACCTACTTACGAAGACAGTGTGTACTAATGATAGTTATCAAAGAGTCAGGAAAAGGAGGTCCTAGACCGACTCCAGCACCATCTTCATGTATAACTTTGACTTTTGGGGCCCCTGAACAATAGGGCTGGATGATGCTTCAGGAGGCTTCCAGACCTGATGGTGTCTTATCCTGTTAGTGAAGAAAACAAAGAGGAATCATCAGTTCTTTCAGAGTCTAGTTAAAATTCTTTAAAAAGAGACATTCGAGAGCCAGTCGTGGGGACTGTTGCAGATATAACTGGGCCTATCCAGGAGGTCCCCTGGAGACCTGATCCCCTCCCTTCATAGACTTGTGTCTCAAGATAATCCCACATCCCATTTTGCAGGAAGTTCTCTAGGCAATAGCCAAGCAAAACACGTCCATCTTTGAAGATGTTAGCATTTTATGTAGTGATTCTTCTCTCCAGTGGGTGAGAGGTACAAAGAGGCAGGTTAGACTTAATGCCAAGAGCAACTTTCTAATGATGGAGCTGTCCAAAATGGGTGCATGTGGAGGCAGGGGGTTATATAGAGACTGAATGGAGTATTTTTTTTTTCTGGGATGTCTAGTTTCAGGCAGTGATTAGACTACAAGCCTATAAAGACCCTTCTATTTCTCAGTGATTTGCCTTCCCATTCTGTGACTGGACTCCAGTGATATGAACCTCAACTTCTCTCTGTCCTAATTGACAGTCTTAAAGTATATATTTATTCACTTTTAGTTTTCAACATTCACTTTTATAAGATTTTGAGTTTTAAATTTCCTCCTCTTCTTTCCTCTCCTCACTCTCCAAGATGGCATGCTATCATATATAGGCTATACATATACAATCATAGTAAATATATTCCCACATTGGCCATATTGAAAAGAAGAATTAGAACCAAAGGGGGAAAAACATGAGAAAGAAAAGCAAAGGGAAAATAGTATACTTGGATCTGCACTCAGCCTCCATAGTTCTTTCTCTACATGTGCATAGCATTTTCCATCATGAGTCTTGGAACTTTCTTAGATCATTGCATTACTGAGAAGAGGTGAGTCTATCAAAGTCAGTCATTGCACAGGGTGGCTGTTACTGTGTACAGTGTTCTCGTGGTTCTGCTCACTTCACTCATCAACAGTTCCTGGAAGTCTTGCAAGTTTTTCTGATGTCTGCTTGCTCATCATTTCTTATGGAATAATAAGATTTCATTACATTTGTGTACTACCTGTTTAGTCATTCTCCAATTGATGGGCATCCTTCAACTTTCAATTCTTGACTACCCCCAAAAGGAGCTGCTGTAAATCTTTTTGTACATATGAGTCCTTTTCCCATTTTTATGATTTCTTTGGGATACAGTCCTAGAAGTGGTATTACTGCGTCAAAAGGTATGCACAGTTTTATAGCCCTTTAGACATAGCTCCAAATTGCTCTTCGAAATGGTTGGATCAATTCACCATTCCACCAACAATGAATTAGTGTTTCAATTTTCCCACATCTCCTCCAACATTCGTCTTTTTACTGTTTTGTCATGTTTACAACCTGACCAGTGAGATGCGTTACTTCAGAGTTGTTTTAATGTTTGTTTCTCTAATCAATAGTGATTTAGAACATTTTTTAAAATGACTATAGATAGTTTTAATTTCTTCATCTGAAAACTGCCTGTTCATATCTTTTGACCATTTATCAATTGGGGAATGACCTGTATTCTTATGAATTTTATTCAGTTCTCTACATATTTTGGAAATAAGGCATTTATCAGAGACACTGGTTGTAAATTCCCAACAATAGTCTTGATGAGATTCTGTGACTGAAAAGGATAACCCCTGTTGGTGACAGCTCTGGTTATGAGTCTTTCTTCTCTTAGCCAGTCTGGTCCTTGGATGATTAACAGTCCATCACTGGGGCTAGACTAGGTGACTTTTCAGTCTGGTAGGGCTGGTCAGAGTTTGTGCTCAGCCAATAAACCCTTGGAGAGTCCAGAGTCAGTCCTAATCCAAAGTGAGACCATAGAGGGTTAGAGGGAGAACTCTAAATTTGTGTGTCACAGGGAAAATCAGATGTATATAGCTCAAGTAGAAAATGCTAATTCTTGATACCAGATAAAAGCCTCCATTCATTTTGACCATGTTCCTTCTGTTACCAGTGCTCTAGATGGTTGGAACTCATTAAATGTTTGTTGAATAAGTGTTAGTTGAATAGGTGGAAAATAATCCAGTAATCCCTTTGGGACTAGAATGTTGTTATCTCTCTGACCCTCATGACAGCCACATAGAAAGAGACTGGTGTGGTAGGAAAGCAGGAGAATGAGTTCTACCTTTCCCATCCACCAGCTGTGCTACTTGTGGCAATCCACCTCCCTGGGCCTCAGTTTCTTCATTTCTACAATGTCGAGCATGCTGTACTGAAAAGAGCTCCAGCCTCAGAGTCAAAAGCCCTGGCTTCAAGTTCTTAATAACTGTGGGCTGTGGGCCAATATTTCATAGGATCAGAGGGTGAAAGCTGTGTAGGAGCCCAAAAGTCATCTACTCCTGCTCCGTCCCTTTATAGATGAGGAAACTAAGGCACAGGTAAACAAAATGACTTCCCCAAGGATACAGTCACCAATCATTTATTAAACATCTACTATATGCTGGGCACTGTACCAAATCCGGAAGATGCAAAGAAAGGCAGAGAACAGTCTCTGCTTTCAAGGGGCTCATAGTCTAATGGAGGAAGACAACAAACAAATAAGCATGTACAGACAAGGTCTAAGCAGGATAAATTGGAGATAATTAACATAGCATGGCCATGATTTAAATCCAGTTCCATTGATTGTCCTTCCCTCTACTATGTGGCATAAGTTTAGTTTCCCAAAGCTTTGGCTTTGAAAAAAAAACAAACTAGTAATAACACACAACACTCTTCCCCTCTCCCTTCCTCCCTTTATTCCTTCTTTCTTTCTCTCTTTTATTTCTACACTCCTTTTCTTCATTCCGCCCTCATTACTTCTTCTATCTCACCCTCTTTTCTTTCTACTTTCCTTCTTGCCTTTATTCTCTCTTTCTTCCCTTCATTCCTTTCTTAGTTCCCATCTCTCTCTCTTTCTCCCTTCTTCCCTCCCTCTGTTCCATCTTCGATCCCTCTGTTCTTTCTTACCTTTCTGCTTTTCTCCTTTACAGTATATATGTTTTTTGTAATAGGGCACCATGGGTTGATGGGGATCATTGAACTCATGTCTACATTTGGAAGGGATATAGGATAAGTAGTGAGGGACACACTAGGGCCCCAATGGCACTCATCTGGGTCTTGGGCCTGTCTGGATTAGGGAGGAGCAGTCTTGATTATTCTCTGTTACAATTCCCTCTGAACCAAGGGATAGCACCAGCATTTCTAGTCTCCCCTTGTCCTTTCCCTCTCAATCAAACAAACCTAAACATCTTGACCTTGAGTCATTTGTTTCTGATATTTAGAAATAGTCAGACCTCCTATCTTTATGCCCCTCCCTTCATCCCTCCTTTCCCTAGGCTCAGGCTGAGGCTCATTTCTGGGCTTTGGGGTCAGTGTGCTTCTAAGGCCTGCAGATACAAATAAATGATCCTTGCATCCTGTTGGTTTTATTATGTGCATTTTTCCAAGGGGCAGAGCAAGAGGTTCATGCCTGTTAAAAAGAGAAATAAAGAGTCCCCTGTGCATTGAGTAAACTGCCTGGTGCCCACGAAAGGATGCCTGGGCAGGATTTGCGCTCAAAGTGAAGGTTGGAATGCAATTTAATGCACCATTTTTTTCCCCTTAAGAAACTGCTTATAAGGAAGAGATAGTAGTTTTTTTTTTTTATTCTGGTAACAAATCCTTGCTAGATAAGGCGAATACTGAAAATGGTTAAACTGGTCTTGGTATGTTTGGTGGACCCTTTGGGAAGGGCTATTATGCCTCTTAGGGCACCCCAGGACCATTGAGGAAGTTACCCTTCCAGGAACTATTTGAAATCTGGCACATAGTAGGTGCTGAATAAATGTTTGATGACTGTCTGACTAAGCACATGATTTACTCAAGTGGTGCTCATTAATTAGATCCAATTCCATGTTATTTGAAAACTACTTAAATGGAAAGGCTGTGAATAAAAGCAATATATTAACTTAAGGCCAGCCAACATATTAACTTAAAAGCAATATATTAACAAGTTCCTAGGGCTTTTCAGACTTTTGGTTGCTATCTATCACTAGGAATTTTCAACTCACAACCACAATAGAATGGCAACTTTGTAAAGACAGGAAGTAGATTCCCCTCTGCCCTCCCATTTCCCCTTTCCCTCAGCCTGGCTAGTGTCATGTATAAAACAACACTGCTTTTTAGAAACAGAATATGCAAGAGAGAGTCTTTTCCGTACTACTTAGAAGCTGTCCTGTGGGTGTCACTTTGCTCCTTGTAGCCTCACTTTATCCTGTAAAATGGGACAAAAATCCATGCCTTGTCAAGCTACCAAGGGTGTGGTTTAGATAAAGTCAGCTACTGAATGGGAAAATGTTTCATAACCTGCTATGGAAAAAAAAAATGTGATTATGCTGCCTGTCAGAATCACAAAATGTCAAAGCTGGGAGGGTCTTTAGAACAAAACTTATCAGAACTTGGAGGCAACTTACGACTGAGGATGTCAGAATGAGGAGTGACTTTAGAATAGAAAATGTAAAAACTGAACAAGACTTTTGATAAGAATGTCAAAGCTAGAAGTACCTTTAAACAGAAAAGCAAAGGTCTTAGGACATGGACAGAAAAGGTGGTCCATATCAGGGGATGTCAGAGTTGGTATGGAACTTATACTAGTCAATGACTAAGGTAAGGGGGATTTTAGAATATAATACATGAAAAAAAGCTGATAATACCCTCAAACTACCACTAATTTGTTTCTCAGATGGTTTTTTCCCAATTTAATGGTTCTTCTCTATTTTAGGAGTAAGTCTCAAAAGATATCTAATTCTCTTTATATTTTGTTGTCTTTGAGCCCCCAGCCAGAGATAGAACTTCGGGCAAAATTCCTCAGTATGAGATTCAACTCTTTCTCCTCTAGAGATATTTCCTCAATTACTTTCTCCCAAATGTATCATTACCAAGTACAATCCAAATTAGCAGTTACTAGTGGTCAACACATTTTTTTTTTAAATAAACATTTAAAACAAAGAAAGGTAAACACATGCTCACTCTTCTCAGTTCCCTGGCCCCTCACTACCATGGTCAGTGGAGAAAAAAATTCTGACTGCCTTCTATGAAAGATCTATATGAAGGGAAAGGAAGTGTAAGATTATCCCCTCAAACTCTATAGTTCCACTAATTGCAACAACACAACTTCTGTCTGCACATACCTCTTAGCTATTTATCCCATGCAGCCTCCATCCCAATCCTGCCCCCCTCATTTTTGGCAGTGGTTACCTCTGCCTGTTTCCACTTTCTTAGCTCTAGGTTATTCCTTACAGATTCCCTTTCTCTAGGTCTAATGCTCCTACTAATTGAGTCAATTTTTCTGGTTCCCTTTTCAAAATTGTCTCCTGGAATCAGCAAACTGACTTTTAAAGGTCATTCTAAGACTGGCCCTTTGATTCATTCAAAGAACTAACTTGAACTTCCTAAAAGGATCACCTGGGGTGGCTACATTTTCGGTTCATCTAACATCTCATTATCTGGCCCCTTTTCTGTGATTAAGTTGGTACTTTCATGAAGCACTCCTCTATATTCTTCTAATTGTTAAATATTTGCTCTACCCAGAAAATCCACCAGGGTGTGTTAGGGTATGTTTATCAATGGTCCCAATAGTGAATAGTGACTACTAGCTTAAATTGCACAAACATGTTCAATGCATGTGTCACAGCCCTGCATGCAGATCCATAGTAGGAAGACACCCTTTCTGGACCTGTTTCCTCACTCATGCAATTAAGATTATGTCATATATACTATCTCCTCATAGCATCATTACAAAAAACTGTTTTGTGCATCTTAATGCAGATCTAGAAATGGAAGTGATTTTTCAATGTGCAGTTATGCCTCTCTCCCTAGCACAGCAGTTTTGCAGTTTGAACTGTTGGCCTCCTGCAGGCAGCCCCAGGTCCAACAGACTCAGTGGGTTCATTCACTTGTGTGGAGCTATTCATCTTGACTCTCCATCTGTTCAAGGACAGGATTCCAGGGCAGATCCCTGCTTACTTCAAAGGAAGCTCAGGTTTTCATGAACATGAGCTTCTCTGAAAAGGATGGCAATAATGAAGGAGGCAGAGCGGAAGGTAGATGAGTCATATTGAATGAGCAGCTTCCCACATTTTGCTATCGGGAGGCCAATGGACAATTCATTCTCAATTCATTTCCCTCGACCAGGGACAGCGTCATATCTGAGGGAAATGGGGACCATCTACTTGGGTAGTGTCAAGACTACAAGGAAATCTCCTTCCCTGCACTGTCTTAATTGTCATGGAATATTATATAGGGAAAATGCTAAGTAGTCCCTCTAGGCTGGAGCATCTCTTGTGAGGTGAGGGATGCTGTGAGAGGAGGTAGGATGATGAGGACAGAATATTGCACCCTATTGTGAGAAGCCTTGCTTCTGGCTTGGTTTCTTCTGCAGCCCAACCCAGGCAGGGAATGATGAGCAGCCTAAAGAAGAGTTGATCTCTCCCCTTTCATCTTATGGAGCAAGAATATAGGTGGACCCTTTTCCCTGGGATCCTTCCCCAGTAGACTTTGTGTGAGTGTGAGGGATTCCTGGGGTGAAGGACAGACAATTAAGAGAGGCCTGAAACAGCTGCTAGCAGGTTCACCTGGGATTTCTTCAGAAACATCAGGTCTCATTTACATTTTTAAAAGACAAACATAGCTTTGAATAAAAGAAAGGCATTAAGTTTACTCCAGAACCTCTTAATGCTTGGAACTAATGCATCAGAGAGGAGGGAAGGCCTGGGAGGCTGCCCTGGAAAGTGATGGGAGCTTATTCTACCAACCCAATCCTTCAGGGACAAAGCTGCCAGGAAAGGTGAACCAGTAGGCAGGGATAAGGCAGGGGGGAGCTTGAGAAGGAGACCCCAGGCCAGCTAACAATTGGGGAGCAACTAAGAATAGAAATAGAAATGTTAGAGCTAAGAGGGACCCGAGAAGAGATTGTCAGAGATAAGAGAGACCTGAGACCACTGGGCTGTGTGAGATGAGAGAATGGCTAAGGACTTCAGAGCAGGGAAGGGCAGAGTTGTGGACGACTGCTGACAACAACAACAAGAAAGTGGCCAATACCGAGGAAAGCTAGTAGTTATGGAGAGCTTTCAAGGTTGCAGAGTACTTTACATATGGAAACTTATTTGATCTTTACAACAACCCTGGGAAAAAAGTACTATTCTTGCCCGACTCCATTTTAAAATTGAGGAGACTAAGACACATTGAAATTTGGACTTGCCCAGAATTTGAACTCAGGTCTTCCTGACTCCAGATCCTTGCCTCCTTGTGGCCTCCTTCCTCCAGGGAGAAGCTGCCCACCAGCCTGGAAGCCCTTGTTTACCCAGATGATGCAGCCCCTGGATCTTTTGGTTCCTGCTTGCCCCTCATCACTTTGTTAGCCATATGCTACAGCCTGCTGACAACAACCACAAGTCTTCTTTGGATTCAGTACAATTCACCAAATACTTCCATTGCCCTTTTGGTCATTAGCAATTGGGATTCGACTGAGATCTCAGTGTTCTGTTGTTCCCAGCTATTAATATGTCATTAAAAATGATGAATAGGAAGAATTGGAAAAAATCTGGAAAGCCAGCTGAAGCAGCCAGGAATAAGGAGGGCAGATAGCAGTGGGACAAAGAATTCACCCCCATACTGATCTCAGAAAGACAAGCGTCTGCCCACATATAGACTGGGAAGGAGGAACCTTTGGACAGAGTCTGGGGATACTGAGGCACGCATTTGGGAAGTTATGGCCCTTTCCATGCTTTGGCACACTCACTAGAATTAGCACAGTTATAAATGAATGTCTAATTGTTTGTGTTCAGCATGAATCGGGGAGTGGAGAGAAGGTTGAACTTTCAGACAAGTGGGATCCGAGGCTGGGTGCTTGCCAGGTTTCTGACCTTGGCTTTGGGACTTTGTGACAAGGCCTGTCTCCCCTTTAGTAAAAAGGTGATAACTCTCTCTGTAGTAGTTATCTCAGGGTATAGTGAGGCCTAAGGAGATCATAGAATAAGTAGGGTAAACATCCACCATTTTTATTCAAAGAGTATTTAGGAGACACCTTCTATGTGTAGAACAATATGTGCCACTGAGAGAGACACACAGGATGTCGAAGAGAAGGATCCTGCTCTCTGCAGTTCAGAGTCTCATCATGCTCTGAAGTTAAGGATTCTCAAATGAGATGATCTGGGAGTGCACTCATTGCATTCCCTCCAATGAAGATGCCCACCCATCTGTGGCCACCAATGCCGAGGGAGCCTTGCCTGTGTCCTCCCATAGGATGGATGTTAGGGCTCCCCCAAAAGACTGAACAATCTATCCTCTTCTTCCTTGACATTGAAATCATACCAATTCAGGCCAGGAGCTGTCCATCCATTACTCCTCAGTCTGACCATATTACCAGCCCATTTTTTTCCCTCCTATATGTCTTTGATGACTCCTGTTACTCTACATTCTAATTCCCTGCATCTAATCAGTTGTAGCCTACTTTTCACACTACTCATGTGCCTGTAAATGACACCCATATCCCTGTGCCCCCTCACATTACTAGAAGAGAAATGGCCAATTAGGAAAAAAAACCAAACATACAAAACATGACACCTTTAAGATAGAATCTAGAGCTGGAACAAATGTCCCATTTTACAGATGTGCAAACTGCAGTCCAAATAAGTTGGGTGAAGCAGCTTAGCTCCCATAGGAGGTAAAGTAAGTTACAGGGTCAAGATGAGAGTCCAGTTGGCAAACTCAAAGTTCTATCTACTCTCTCCACCACATCCTTCCTCCAGGCTGCAGCAGCCTGTAATGCTTTGTATAAGAAGGGGAAAGCAAGCAGCTCTGACAGTGTGGCTGGCCTTCACAAAAAAAAAGGAGAAGGGAAGGATGACAGGAGCCCAATGAGTGCAGGAGAGATTTGGGAAACATGGAGGGGGCAGCTTGTCTGGTCCTCTGAGGGAAGGAAGAATTGGGAATCATGGGGCACTGGCAGAAAACTAGCAAGAAAACATTGAAGGAGAAGGTCCAGAAAATAACAGTCCACCAATGAAAGCAGAGCCTTTCCCAGCATCCCATTCTCACAGAACCCGACTTTCTCCTGAGGGAAAAATATTTCCTAATTCAGCATCCTCCAGGTTGGATCCATCAATTCTCATCCTCTCCTTAGTCTAAGTCCCTTGCTCTGTGACCTTGAGTAAGTCTTTTCTTCTCTCTTGGCTTTGCTTTCCTCATTTGTGAAATGAGAAGGCAAGACTTGTATCTTCTAAAGGGCCACTGCCTCTCTCAACTTTTGTGTTACAAGCCTAGGGTTCAAATCCACAGGCCACAACACCCCCATGGGTAGCCAAACTACATTAAAATATAACTGGGAAATACTTAATAATCCAGAGAAATAAATGTATGACAACACATAGGTAGTTCCATTTTGCAACTGGCAGCCTCAGGGAGTGTTACATGTGGGTCCAGGGCCTTGGCTTCTATTCGCATTTGGGGCTGAGGTTGACACTTTGTCCCTCCCAGATTGGACACTGTAACCTATGTTCTATGGGCCTCTCGGCCTCTGACATTCTCTGTTCTAAGTTTCCTTCCAACGTTGTTATTCTTTTTCTATGTGTTAAGGTCTCTCCCAAATCTGATGTTTATGGTCCAGATTCTAAATGTCCTCTCAGCTTTGATGTTCTGTATTGCATATTCTAAGGTTCTTGCCATCTCTAACATGTTGTTTTCTGTATTCTAAGGTCCTCCCGAGATTTGGCATTTTGTCTCCTCTGTTCTAAGGTCTTTCCAGATTCTGACATTCTGTGTACTATGAACTCCTTCAGCTTTGACAGTTTGTGTTCTACATTCCCTTCCAGAAATGGATAGGAATGTGTATGGGATGTGGGTGGGAGGAGTAAGGGGAAGGAAATGATGGATAAAACCTAAAAATTCTGTCTAGGCAGATGACCCAAACAAATCAAAGTGTGCTTTCTCTCTCTCTCTCTCTCTCTCTCTCTCTCTCTCTCTCTCTCTCTCTCTCTCTCTCTCTCTCTCTCCCCCTCTCTCTCTCTGTCTCTGTCTCTGTCTCTCTCTCTTTCTCTCTCTCTCTCGCACACACCCACACCCACATACACACATACACACACATGCAAGTGTACATGCACAGATTGTAATGCCCACTCAATTTCAGTGAAACCTTTTGCATGGATAGATCTTAGGCTAGCAGGGGCCTATCATCCCATGGCATTGAACAAGGAACCTTTGATTCTACTCCTCTTGGTTTTAGAAGCAAGCACAGAGCTACTATCCATGGGGCATAATTAGTCCATTAGAAGGCTTTGTCAGGATAGGAGGAAATCTTTCCCTTCCTTTTGCTGATTGACCTCCCACTATGACAGCCAAACCCAGGATGTTTCAAGTCCTGTGGCCACTGGAGGTGATGTAGCTGGAGGTGATAGGCAGGGGTGGAGGGCCTGAATGCACAAATAAAAGGAAGGAAAAGGAGCAGACCAGCTTTTAACTAGGGAGAGGGGCTCAGGGCTCAGACTTCCCTCAGGCTGATGTTCTCCACCCCTACCCTCCTTGTCCAGTCATTTGGAATCAGTTTCCATGACAACTCTTCCTTTTCTCCTATCGGTCCATGGGCCTCTTGGGAAGGTCCTTAATTGCCTCATGTTGCCACAGACGAAGGTGATCTGCCACTTCAGAATGGCATCATGTGAGCTAAGCCATCCCCACACATCCACCTGGCCACTCTCAGACTGCAGAGGCTGTGGTCCAGCCATCGGAGGATTCTGGAAACTTTGGTCTTCTCTCACTCATTCTCAGCCCTCATGTATACTCAGCCAAAGATAATTGAGCACTTGGACCCAAGATACAGGGTCAAGCCCCCGCTCTTTCCATTGTGACCTTTTGCAAATCCTTCACCTTTGCTACAACTTGGATTCACTATCGCTAGAAGGACGTGACTGGACTAAGGCTGAAAGTCCCTTCTAGTTCTGCCATTCAATGCCTGATGTGGCCATTTCCTGACTTCATATGTTCATGCTCTTATATCTGGGTAGAACAACATGCCCCATCCATCTTCTATGGGTCCTTCAAGACCCAGCCCAAAGTCACTGCCCTCCCTAAAGCCTTAGCACTTCCCACCAGAGTCACTTCTATTGCTATTGTTGTTACTAATAATAATAAAAGTAGAATTATATGCATATTTCCACGGATCTTTAAGATTCACAAAGTACATCTCATAACAGCTCTGTGAGCTAGGCAGTGAGAATCTGATCATCCCTATTTTACAGATGTCTGCTAGGTGGCATCACAGTGCATTGAATGCTGGATCTGGAGGTCAGGAAGACTCAACTTTGGAAGCCCAAATCTGGCCTCAGGCACTTACTAGCTGTGTGACCTTGGGCAAGTCACTTTGCCCTGTTTGCCTCAGTTTCCACTGGCTGGAGAAGAAAAAGGCAAACCACTCCAGTATCTCTGCCAAGAAAACCCCATACGTGGTCACAAAGTTAGACATGACTGAAACAACAATTCTATAGATGAAGACATCAAAGCTTAGAGGTTAAGAGACTTGCCCAAGGTCTCAGAAGTAGTAAGAGGAAGGGAAGGGAATTAGCATTCATATAACACCTACTATTTGCTGGGCATGGTGCTAAGCACTTTATAAATATCTTATTTAATCCTCACTACAAGCCTGTGAGGTTCGTACTGTAACTATCCTTACTTTACAGGTGAAGAAACTGAGACAGAGAGTTTGTATGGCTACATAGTCTCTGAGGTTCAATTTGAACTCAGCCCTTCTGATTTCAGACCTGAGGATCTCTATTCAAACACCAAATACAGCATGCTTAGGTCACATTCACATTTTGCCTTGCGTCATAAAGTTTTATACAGGGTGTTCAAAAAGTCTTAATGTAGTTTTAGTACACTATAGCTCAAACTGCACTACGACTTTTGCAACACCCAGTTAACTTCTAATCTTGAGTATCTGCTGTTGTGCCACTTTGTTCTATGCCCAGACATGGTTTTGATCAGACTGAATCCTGGGGAGCCTTCTTTTAGTGACAAGGGGGTCAGGATCCCTATTTTCATATTTCATTTCCAGGGCTTTAGCTCATTTAACCTTCCACCCTGGTTCCTTGGGATGACTTAATTTTGGCTCACATTCATGGTTTCTGCTAAGAGGTTGAGTAACAAAGGTATCCAGTATACAATATGAATCAGGATGGGACAGGTACTTTAACCCTACATACAAAAGAATTATGAATCATGAGAGATTCACAGCACATATCAGCAGGCCTAGAATCATCACCTTATAACTACAGTTTGCTGGGAGGCTGATATTTAAACCTCATTAGAACATAAAGCAGGACTTAGAATTCTGTGTTTTACATTTCATCTTGACTTGGCCCAGTTCAAACAACTCCTATTACATTTCTTGGCTTGAGTCAATCTTCCAGTCAGTGGCAATTTTCTCTGATGAGAAAACTCCCCTTGTCACCAACCAAATCTATTCCTTGAACTTCACCAGCTCACCAAGTTACCTCCAATCTTGGACACACTCATCTCAAAAACATCTGCTTAGTTACTCACGTCAGAAACAAAACAGATATCAGCAAAAGCAGACTGGGGCTCAGGCACAAGCTTGATCAATTGAAGCAGTGGTGGGGAGACAAGAAAGATCATAGCTGGTCCCTCTCCCTACCCTTTCCCCCACTAATAATATAGAGTCTACAGTTTACTGCTTGTCACTCAAGAGACTTAAAGAAAGTCCGGAGGCTCATTCTTTGATGCTCCTGTCTCTGGGATACAGGTACGACCAAGGGACAGATGAGTTTATCATGACCTACCAAAATCTAAAGTACTTTCTTCGTTGGTTCAGGAATTGCTGGAAGCAAGTCCTCAAATTCCTACATATTCAAGCAGAACCAGAATGGTACCTATAAGCATCTTCTACTGGCTAGTCCTCATTTACTGGGTCTTATGTAATGTAACAATAGAACAATGAACCTTGGTCCATGAAGGGCTTACAGAGCATTCACTACATAATAGCTTTTTCCAGGCAGGTGGTTCATGGATCACTTACATTTCTTAAATAAGGAAACTAAAGCAAAGACACCCAGAGTGACTTCCCAATGTCACATAAATAGAAGGAATCGGAGGCAGGATTAGAATCCAGGTCCCTTGATGCCCAATCAAATAGTGTTTCTACTTGGTTGCTTCTCTGGCTTCATCTCAAATTTAAGCCATTTGGACTAAGTGTCCTCTAAGGGCTTTTCTGGATCCAAGTCAATGAGCATGTATTAAACACCAAGTGTTTGCTGAGTGTTGTGCTAAGGACTGGGGGGACAGAGGAATACTAAATATCGTCCCTGCTCTCAAGGATTCAGAATCTAAAGGGGAAGAGACAATTCACTACCATCTTGGGACAAACAAACTACAGACAGGATACCTCGGAGGTGCTCTTTGGATCGTCTGTGGATGGGTCATTTGGCTGTAATGCTATCTTATCTCATTGACTCCCAAACCAGAGCTCTTTCTACACCCCACCCCTATTTGTCCATGTGGGTACCTGAAGCCTGTCCTGATCTCCCCAGGTGCAACAGCCTCTCCATCACCCCCCCTTCCCCCCGCCATTTTCTTTTGTTTGCATGGACATACTTATCTGTATTGTGCTCATGATGTCCTCTGATAGAATGTATGCTCTTTGAGGTCAGAGAATGCTTCTGTTCTGTTTTTACATCCCCAGCATCAATAACACTTTCTAGCACGTAATAAGTGTTTAATATATGCCAGCTGATTGAGGTTGGATTCTTTGTACCCTTCTCATTACTCATATGCTGTGGGTAGAGAGTTTCCCCACAGATATTTGTAAATGTGAGTAGATTTGGATTTGGGCACTTATCCATTCAGGAATGACTCTCGAAAGTTTGTTTGAAACTTTCTGTGCATGGTACTAATAGTGAAGGTCATTTTGAAGAAAGAGGCACCTAGTCTGTGTGCCTCATTCCCTTCTCTCCTCCCCATCCCAATCTCCAAAGGCAAACAGCCCTGGAATGCCCGTGCCCAGCTGAGATAGCTCTAGGCCACTCATGGATCATCCTCTATTTGTGAGCAATTTTAGTGATAGAAATAATGAGAAATCCAGTTCACCTCCCACTGAGATGGGAGCCCTATCTGCTGAGAGCTTTGATTTCACATGGCTTGGTGATAGGCTCCCCTATCTCATCCCATACTCACTGGCAACAATACTCTTCCCTCTGGGAAGGTGGAAATTGAGGGGGGGTGTGGAATAAAGATGGTGAGGAGGAGGAGATGGAGGCAGAGAGTCCATAAACCATAAGCAGAGCCCTGTAGCAAGTAGATGGATGCAGTGTCCTCTCCAACTCAATCATAATATCATAAAATGTCAGAGATGGAGGGGGCTTAGAGGATCTCAAATCTAACAACATCTTTGTTTTATGAATGAGGAAACTAAGGCTCTGAGAGGAGAAGGGAATTAGCCAAGTCATGAAGTCAAATAAAGGAAGAGGATGGAGTTATGGGTTGTTTCTTTCTAGGACTGAATGATGAATTTATTAACAGCGGATCCGAAAGGTAGTAGGGAGATATTTGAAGCTCTGGAGTATGAGAGTGTCAATATGAATACGATGCTTAAGAAAGAAATCTGGTATCATAGAAAGAGGGATCTAGTGGCAGGTGTGACCCGAATTGGAGTGGGGAGGTTAGTTCAGACGTGAGGCTCTGAATGAGGGAAGGGTTGTTGGGAATAGTCAGACAGAGCAGGGATTTTGGGGAGAGACATTTTAAGGCTAAAACTGATGAGACATTCCATCATATGGGATACTAGACCTGTATAGTCTAACAATAAGTATTAGAATCTTAAATGATAGAATCTTAGAGTCATAGCATTTTCTAAGAGCTCAGATGCAATTTCCCACCTTCTTTGGAAATGGTCATCTGCCTCTGATTGCATACCTCCATTGATGGGGGGCTCACCCCCACATAGGTAATCCCCAGTGCCATAAAGTAGTTTCTGCTCCTTGGCACCTCCTATCATACAGTCAGTGGAGAATTTTCCGCAAAGCCACTGATGAGATTTGCTGAGAATTCTGGGTTTGCTGCTCCACCAACAGGTAGAAAAGAGGGATCTTTGAGTTGCTTCAGTAGAAGGAAATGCTGTGTTTAGAACAGGCTGAGATTAGGTCTACTCTTGTCCCTCCTGGCCCCTTTGGATCTGCAACATTGTGTCAAGGTCTGGTATCACTTCTTAGAAAGACATTGACAGCCGGGGTATGCCCAAAGGAAGGATGTGAAATTAAGGATGAGGCCATTGAAGGAACTGGTGGCGATTAGACTGAAGAAGCAAAGATGGGGGTGAAGTGAGAGTTTTTTTCAGGTGGTTAAGGGGTGCTCAAGTGGCAGTGATTATCAGTCTCATTCTGTCTGGTCCCAGAAGGGGGAACCTGGAGCAATAGTGGAAGCCCCAGAGAAGCTGATTTAGGCTTCACATGAAAGTGAATAGACAAAGGAAAACAATTTCCTAACAATGAAGGGGATCTAGCAATGGACTCAGCAGCCTCAGAAGAAAGTCATCACCCTTGTTGGTGGGAATGAGGGGAAGGTCTTCAAGAAAAGTCTAAATGAGGTTTTGCTGGAAGAGGCAATAGAGTGGCTCCTGCTGTACTTGGAGATGTCCGAATTCTATCACTGGTGTTCATGCTGTGTCTCCACCATGAGAATGTCAACTCCTTAAGGGCAAGGACTGGTTCATTTGGTTTTGGTTTTGTTTGTTTGTTTGAAATATCCACAGCATCTAGCTCTGTTCCTGGCATATTTTAGGGGTTTAATCAATGCTTGTTGAATTGGGTTGGATTAGAAGAATTTAAGATCATACTACAAGCAGAGGATTGTGCCCATGTCTTCAGGTGACATTTTTTTTTTCTAGCAGGCTTGCCTTTATGGGAGCTCCCAGTTGTTTTGTCTTTGTTTTTGAGGTATGGAGGGGTGGAGAAGCCAGAATTTTATCATGTCTTGAATTCTGTCTAAGATAAAAATCACAGCCTGAGTTGGAAGTCTCTCAGTGGGAGCAGGGGGACATGTGGGAGAAGGGATCCAGAAAGCAGCTCAGCTCAGTGAGTGATGGTGAATGAGAGGCGGTTCAGATTGGGAAGGACATTCTGTGTCAGTGACCTTTACGTTCTGACATGCCTTCTTTGCATTTCAGCCTGCTTGGTTTTGCCAACTCTGAGCACTGTATCCACACCAAGGAGGCTGCCTCCCCCTCCCTTCGTCTCTCCCTTCCCCTGGGAGCCGCTGGGCTGCTCACCTGGCAGTTTGTAAGGAGATGAGTTTGTAAATATTGGTGGAATCAAACCTTTATGGGAACGGACTCTTAGCCATTTTCCTCAGATGAAGGTCACTCGGGATATTATTCCCCCATGGCTTCTCTTATGACAGCTTCATAGAATCACTGGATTTAGAGCCAGATGAAAACTCAGAGGCCAGTCAGTCCAGCTCCCTCACTTCAGAGATGGGAAAATGATACCCAAAGAGGGATAGGGACTTGGCCAAGGTCACATCTTAGTAGATGGAAGAGTCAGGGTTTGAATCCAGGTGTTCTGCTCTTTCCCCTGTACACTCTATCACTCAGCAGGGGCAGTGATTCTGGGCTGCTTTGAATCAGAAGCATCACCTCCTCCAGGGGGTCTTTCCTGATTTCCCCAGGAGGTAGTGAGCCCATCCACTCAACTGTTTTCTATTTATTGTGTATTACTTTTGGAGAGAATGTTGGAGCTACCATGTTGTTTTGCTTTTCTCTTCATCCCCCAGCACCTAGCACAGTACCTGGCACATAGTAGGTGTTTTTTTTAATGTAGTAGTGTTTAATTAATCAGTCTTCATTGACCAATTGATATGGTTTCTCCTCAGGAGAATGGGAAGTTCTGAGGGCAGGGATTTGTTTTTGTCTTTATACTCCTGACTCTGCTACAGAGTAGGGCTTGGGGTGAGGGTGGGGAACTTGTTCAATGGAAATGTTCTTTTTCATAGGATTTGAGCTTCAAGGAAACTTAAGGACCATCTAGGATATGAAAGTGTAGAAGAGACAATGCAGGGCATATGCAGGAGGCAGGTTGGAACCCAGGATCCTGCACACAAGAAAGAGGTTTAGATTATGATACCTTCACTTATTGTACCCTCAAATGGCCTTTGATTTATTTGGGAAATAATCAGGAATAGAGATGCTCTCTCCTTTGTGTGGAATGTATGCTTCTGGAGGGCAGATACCCTATCATTTTTGGTTTCATATTCTCTTTGCTTGACCCAATATCTGTCACAGAGTATGAGCTTTTTGATTGGCTGTGGATGACTAAGGAATATAAGGGAAAGGAAAAGGAATCTGGACCTTGCCAAGGTTGGACTGGGTGAGAGAGCAAGAGAAGAAGGATAAAGAGGAGGAGAAAGAGGAAAAGGAAGAGAAGAATGAGGAGAGGGAGGAGGAAGAGGAAGAGGAGAAGGAGAGGAGGAGGAAGAGGGAATTCAAAATCATTTCATATAAGGGCCAGTTACAGTAACTAGGTTTTTTTAGCCTGGGGAAGGTATGCAGGAGCTTGAGGGGGGAGTGTCTGGAAACATCTCACTCATTTGAAGGATATGCAGAAAGATTGGGCTGCTTCCCCAGGTTCCCAGAGGATGTGTTCAGTCTTTCAATCATTCAGTATTTATTAGGTGTCTTCTATGTGTAGACTAAGACAAGACTTGGAAGAATGGGCACAGGGTACAAAGAAGAACCCTATCTTTCATTCAGGCTAAGAAAGGTATCACTGGTGGCTTGGAGGTAGAGGATGAATTGTGGACGTGTGTGCATGTCTGGATGTGTACGTGTGTACGTGGGGGTGGTGTTGCATAATTCTTGCTGGGTGAGATGATCTTTGTCCTGTCAATGATGTTTTAGGTCTATCAGTCTGAGCCTGTACTCACACCTCAGCAGCTTCCCAAACTCCATCATCTACCCCTGCACCTTCTTAGAGACTCCTCCCCTGCCCTGGGCCATCTCCTTCCAGAGATCATAACTAGTCGTCTGTGGAGTTTCAAATCTGTCTCCTTTTTCAGATGGCCTATGCCTTGAACATTGAGAATGTAAAACCTACTAGGTCACTTTACAAGGTAACATTGTTGTTAAGTCATTTTCCCGTCATATTTAACTTTCCTTAACCCCATTTTCCTTCTTTCTCCTTTTTTTTTTTTGGAAAGATTCTGTAGTGGTTTTCCATTTCCTTCTCCAGCTCTTTTGATGGGTGAGGAAACTGAGGCAAATAGGGTGAAGTGACTTGCCCAGGATCATATAGCTAGTAAGTATGTGAAGCCAGATATGAACTTGTAAAGATATGTCTTCCTGACTCCAGACCCAGCACTCCACCCACTATGCTACCTAGGTCCCTCTAATTCATTTATTTGTTTATTGTTTTACTGTAAATCAGGTCCAGAAAAACAAAACAAAACAAAATGAACACACAAAAAATGGTGCAGTGGTTATTGCAAGTCCCATAAATCTAAGTCCAATAAATCCACATCCTCTGGCAACCTGGGGAAGCAGCCCAATCTTTCTCCCATATGCAATCTTTCAAATGAGTGAGATGTTTCCAGACGCTCCCCCCTCAAGCCTGCATACCTTCCCCAGGCTAAAAAAACCTAGTTACTGTAACTGGCCCTTATATGAATTGATTTTGAATTTCCCCTTCCTCCTCCTCTTCCTCCTCCTCTTCTTCCTCCTTCTTCTCTTCATCCACCTCTTCCTCCTCCTCCTCCTTTGAGCAAAGAAGATTGGCCCATTGCCCAACAAAGACTAAGAGATGCTCATTCTTAACTCTGAGCAGTTAGTCAGTCAAAAGCATTTATTAAGAACCTACAATGTGCTGTGCACCATGGGAAGAACTAGAGATGCAAAAAGGGGAAAAGTCCCTGATCTCAAGGATCTCACAATCTAATGGAGATGAAAACATGCAGACAACTATATACACATCATCTTTAGACAGGCTAAGTTGAAGATAATCACCAGAGGAAGGGAAGGGCACGGACATTAAAGAGGACTGGGCAAGGCTGTCCATAGAAAGGGGACTTGAGATAAGACTTGAGCATCACCTCTCTTTATTTGCACCCCCCCCTCAAAAAAAAGACAACAACAACTCAAACCCTACTATCCATAGGATTCTAATGGGAAGAGTCCTTAGAAAACCAACCACTTCATTCTATAGATAAGGAAATGGCAGCCTAGACAGGTGGAGTGTCTGAGGCAGGATTGGAAGCTGGGCCTTCCTGACTCCAAGTTCAGCACTCTGCCCACTACATCATGCTGTCTCATTCTTGACAACCTATATCAAGTTCCCCCTTCTCTGGGTATTGTGGACTCTAGATCATAGAGCATATACTACAGAAGTTGACAAGGTCCTCAGGAAGACCAGAAACCAACCAGTCAATCAATCAGCAACCATTTATGAAGTACCTATGGCTTTGTGTGTCAGGAACTATCCAAGGTGCTGTGGTGATATGGACAAAAGCAAAATCTTTGCTGCTGTGAAGGAACTGTACATTGTAACAGGGGGAATATATGTTTATGGATATATAAAAATGCAAGTACCACAGTGAACAGAGCACCTTCCCTGGAGTCAGGAGGACCTGAGTTCAAATCTAGCCTCAGACACTTAACACTTACTAGCCATGTGACCTTGGGCAAGTGACTTAACCCCAATTGCCCTACAAAACCAAATTCAAGTAATCCAGATGATTGGGGGAGGTGATTGGTGTGTGTGTGTGTGTGTGTGTTTAAGGCTTCACATGGATGTCTATGCTGAAGATAAAATTGAAAGTCAGGATGGGAGGGTAATGGAGGTATAGGTTCCAGACAGTGCAACAGTACAGAGAGCAGAGACTAAGAGATGGAATGTGATAGAGGATAGTCAGAAGAAGGTCATTTTATCAAGATGGTCCAGTGTATGTGAGGATCTTGGGACAAGTGATCCCCAAGGGACCCTTCTATTGACAAATCCTCTTGGAGTAGAAGAGTTAGAAAAGGTACTGGAAGAGAAAATATCAGAACTAGGAGGGGCTTTAGAACAGGGAATATCAGGTCAGGGAGGTAGGTGTTATTATTGTTCTCAATTTATTGATGAGGAAACTGTGGCTGAGTGGTGCACTGACTTGTGTATGGTCACACAAATTGTCTAAGTCCAAATTCAAATTCAGGTCTTACTGACCCCAAGTCCACTATCCCACATAGCTGCATGATGAAGTTTCCGGGACCAGGCATTTGCCATGCCCCAAATGCCTGGACAAAGTTGTCACTGCCAGTACTGCCTGAAATCCCAGATGGAAGGTTGGTACCACCTGGTGATCAGGGAAGGATCTGGCTTGTTCCCATCTAAGGCCAGAGTTCTTGGTCTTTTTCTTGGCTGTACTAGTCTGGCAGTCTGGTAAAGCTCACAGACCCCTAGGAATCTTGTATTTAAGTGTATACAATAAAATACATAGGATTATAGAGGCAACCAATTATTCTGAAATACAATTATTAATTTTTTAGAAAAAGTTCCCAGACCCCAGATTAAGAATTCCTTCTGAAAGAAGTAAGATAACAGATTGGGTAGACAATAAACTTCCAGCTCCAGGAGCCCTGGATTCAAGTTTCGACAGGATCACCTTCTCTTGGCTGTAACCAGAGTAAAGTTGATTAACAACCCCGTGACCCAGACAGTTCCAGAAGATAGCAGTGGCAGAGAAGATACCGAACTGCATCAGGAGGAGGTTCTTCACCCTTGTCAGTGAAATCCTAGGCCCAGTCTGAGGACAAGGAGAATGACTTTTTTCCATGAACTTTTTGAGCAAAGTTGAAGGGACTTTTTGAATTGGTCCAGTGGAGGTGGGGATGCTTACTAAATTAAGAGTTGTAAGAAGCCCCATTGTCTACTCCCACTCTTACTTACAGGAATTCCAACTTTATTGCCCCATTCCCCACAAATGGTCATCTGACCTTTATGAGAGGTGCCCTCCGCTCTCCCCAAGGATGCTGGCTAGTTCCTTCTGGCATAGCTTTATTAATAGAAATATTATTTTCCTGAAGGAAAACCTGGATTTGCCTCTTCCTTCTTCTCCACCCATTGCTCTTGGGGCCAGAATAAGCCTTCCCTCCTCCAAAGGACAGTTGATGACCACACCTCTTATGTCCTTTTCTCAATCTTACCATATATGCCTGGTATCACTGGGTACAGATTAATAGGATGTTACAGGTAGAAAGGCATCTATATTAGGTAGGCAGGTGGTACCGTGGACAGAGTGTTGGGCTTGGATTCAGGAAGACCTAAATTCAAATCTAGCCTCAGACACTAGCCGAGTGACCCTAGATATGTCATGTAACCTTGCCTGCCTCAGTCTCAACATTTGCTTCCCACCCCACCCCCTTGTTGTGATGATCAAATGAGATTTGTAAAGCATAGGTACTTAATAAATGCTTGTTGCCTCCCTGCTCTCCCTGAGTATTGTCTGACACCCCCCCATTCTGAACAGATCAAAAAAGGAGGTCCATAAGGGCTTCAAGGCTAGTGACTCAGTGACAGTTCCTGGGACTAGGTCTGGGGTCATCTTGTCATCATTTCCTTGAAGAAGCAGGGAAAGCAGAGTCATTTAACAGCATTTCAGCTCCTATTAGCAACTGGATATGCAGTCCCATTTTTATAGAATCTTAAACCTTACATAGATCGCTAAAATCACACCTCCCCCCAGTACTAGTCTTATGGCTTCTGGTTTGCAAGTTCGAGGGGTCACCTCATCCAAGGTCTCCCAACTAGCAAAGGGAAGAGCTTCCAAGCCAGGCCTTTGGGTCTGGCCATATTTATCCAGTGCCTCTCTGGGAGGGAGAGGTGCTTCAGCTTCTCAGGCTGCCAGGTGTTCTCAGAAAGCCGGGATGGTGCTTTCTCTCCAAACTGGTGAGTCACCGTGGAGGTTACTGTATGGAGTCAAATAGAATGCCTACTAGAAGATATTGGCTGTCCTTGCTTTGACTTGGCCACTTCCTGGTGACCTTGGGCCTGGCCATTTCCCTCTCTGGGTCTCATTTCCTCACCCATAAAATAGGGGATTGGGGCCAGATTACTTCTAAATTAGCCTTGAGTTCCTCACCCCTGCCTCTCAGTTAGTTAGGACAGACAGACGACCAGTAGTTGGGGATATTCTAGAACAATGTTTGTTAAGGTAGGGGCTGCCCTCCGAGGTGCCTTCAGACTGGGAGAGAGCCTGAAATGATGAGATTTCTCATGTCAATGGACAAGCCTGTAAGCTCTAGGGGGGCAGTCGTATACCCTTGGTGGAAGGTATTGGGCCTGAAGCACAGTGGGGCCTTTACTCTGTTCTTTCCAACTGACAGGTCTTTCGTTCTCAGGTTACCAACTAGCCTGATACAAAGGTGGGGGGCCTGAGTGGGGGAGTGGTCAGGAGTTAGACAGCCCCCCTGCAAATCATGGGGGCCTTTTCCTATGACCTTGGGAAAGGTGAAAGCCCCCTTCCCTCTTGTTTTCTTTCGCTGTTTATACCACCATGATAAAGGTCAGGGGGATTCGGTGGCTGACCTGGGAGCCCAGCGCCTCTAGGGCCTCCTTCCCAGACACATGCCAAGGTCACTGGGCGTCCTTCCCACGGAAGGCCAGGGCTCTCCCTCTAGTGCCACCTCTATCCTGTTCCATGGATTCTCAAGCTGTGGGGTTCAGAGGTAGCTGCACCCCGTCGCTCCGAGGTGGGTGGCTGGTTTCTTATCTTCAGACCGCGGTGTTGCCGGTACTTGTTGCTCTGGACCATGTACCACTACCACCGCCCCCGCCCCCACTCCGCCCAGCTCCGAGGTCATGCCCAGCCTTGGGATCGTGGCCCACTGCGATCCAGCTCTCTGGGGAAGTTCTTCCCTGGTTCCTCCTCGAAATCTGGGCATGCTCAGGACCCAGGCCTCGGGGAGTGAGGGCTTTCTCCCGCCCCTTACCCCGGCTTTTCAGGGCAAACAAGCAGCTTCATCCCAATGCTGGGCGCGGTGGCCGGCCTTCGAGCTACTGCGAAAGCCGAAACCTCCCAGTCCCGGGGGCAACAGTTGGCAGGGGAGAGGGACTTATCGAGGCTACGCCCCCCCCCCCCCCCCATTCCCATTCCCATCCCAGGAGGGCGGCCTGCGAGGCCTCGCTGCCTCAGGCGGCCTGCCGTCACTCTTTGCCGCCCGACTGCGGCGCAGACAGAACCTGGCGGGATGGGGGGGGGGGGGGGGGAAGGAAAGGGGGGTGCGGTCTGCCTGGGCCAAGCCTGACGGGCTTCCCAGAGGCGGTGGCGAGGACAGGGGAGAGAGAAAGACGAGAGAAAAAGAGGGAGGGAGGGAGGGAGGGGATCCGGAGACCCGGGAACTAGCACCTGCACTGCCGCCCCCCGGCCTCCCAGCACCCTGCAACCTGCAACCTTTCCTCCCCCTGCGTCTAATGCTCCTCCCTCTCCCTCTCCTAGTCCCCCTCCAGCTCCTCCTAGCCCCTTCCCTCTTCTCCTTGTCTCCATCCCTCTTTCCCTTCTCCCCGTCCCCTCTCTCTCCTCGCCCCCCCCATCTCCCCCTTCTTCTCTTTTGGGTTCTCGTCCTCATGCCTCTTTTTCGCCTCCTCCTCGTCCGTCTCCCGGTCTTCCTCCTCCTCTTTCTCCCCCTCACTGCCAAAATAAATAAATAAATAAATAGAGGGGTAGGCTGCTCCGGGAGTCGCCACTGCCCCATCCTCCCGGTCCCCCGCCCCCATTCCTGCTGCCCAACCCCCTGCACCTGTGGGGCGCCCCCGCCTCCCTGCGCCTGGCTCTTTGTCGGACGGGAGGGAGCGGGCGCCTGTAGGAAGGGGGTGTAGTGTGTGTGTGTTGGGGGAGGAATGCTCTTGGCCCCGCGAGAAGTTAGACCCGCACCGGGTTCGCAGCCCCCGCCCCGGTTCCTGCGGGGACCCTAAGTGCAAGCCCCAGCTACCACTCTCGCTCCAACCCGAGCCCACGTCCCTGGACCAGCAGAATCCTCGGCGGCATCAGTAGAAGCATCAGCAGACTCCGCGGCCAGGAGGAGGAGGAGGAAGAGGAGGAGGAGAAGTGGGAGGAGGAGGAGGAAGAGGAGGAGGGAGAAGAGAAGGGGGAGGGGGAGGAGGAGGGGAAGGAGGAGGGGGAGGAGAAGAAGGAGGAGGAGGAGGAGGAGGAGAGGCGGGGGCCCAGCCAGGCAGCCCTGGCAGTGGCATTGGCGGGAGGAAGAGGAGGAAGGGGAGGAGGGGGCCAGAGCGGAGGCCTGGGGCGGGGGGAGAGCTCCTGCGCAATCCGGCCCCCCGCCCCCACCCCGGGCGGCCCGGCTCCGGGGGCGGGGGGCGGGGAAGGCTGATTCATGGAGTCCCGGCCCCCCCCATCCTCCTCCTCTTCTTCCTCCTCCTCTCCTGGGGCCACTAGCCCCAGGCTGCCCCAGCCGCTGCCGCTGCCTGAGCTGCTGCCCACGCCGCCCCTGCCGCAGCCGCAGCCCCAGAGTCGGCGCTAGCCGCCCCTCCCCCCAGCTCCCCTCTCCCCCCTCCCAAAAGAAGACGAGGAAGAGGAGGCGGCAGCACGGAAACAGCCGCCGCCGCTGGAGCCAGCCCGGACTCTTTCCTCCAGTCGTGTGTGTGTGTGTGTGTGTGTGTGTGTGTGTGTGTGTGTGTGTGTCTGTGTGTGTCTGTGTGTGTGTGTGCGTGCGTGTGTGTGTGTGTGCATGTGAGTGTGTGTGTGTGTGTGTGTGAGAGAGTGTGTGTGTGTGTGTGTGTGTGTGTGTGTGTGTGTGTGTGTGTGTGCGCGAGTGTGCGCGCGCGGCGGGGCTGGAGGCAGAGCCGGAGCCGGAGCGGGAGTGGGAGCCGCGGACTGACGGACTGACAGGCGGGCGGACAGACGGTCGCTCGTTCGCTCGGAGCCCCGGCGGCGGGCGGGCTGGAGGTGCGGATGCGGAGCACGGGCGGCCCCCGCGATGCAGCTGCCCCGGGCGCTCTGGGCGCTGGCCGGGACGGCTCTCTGCTGCCTGCTGCTTTCGGCTCTCCACGCGCACCTGCGCCGGGAAGGTGAGCTCGCGGGGCCCTGGAGAGCTGGGACTGGGGGGGTGGGTGGCGCACCCCTGGGGAGGGGGCTCGTCTGGATCCCCTCCTCCAGCCTCCCATGCAGAGCCTCTTCTCCCCCCACCCTCACTTGTCTGTCCCATGCAGGCTAGCCCAGTAGAGGCACTCCCGCGCCTTCTCCTCCTGACCCTCACAGGAGCAGGACCCGGCGCCCAGCCTCAGGTCCCCGAGGCTCCCGGGGCTCCCTTGCTTACCTTCTTTCCTTTTTCTTTCGGCTCCAAGAACCAGCGGATCCGCCGGTGCCCTCTCCCCCCCACCCCCCACCCCCCTTCTATTCAGCAAGTTTTCAATAGATGGCACTCCAGTTCTATCAAAGGGCAGGGTGGCCTCTGTCAGAGCCGGCGGAGGGCAGCCCAGCCCGCGCAGGGCCCCAGTTCCCCGGACCCAGAGCTCTCGCTCTCTTCTAACTATGCCGGCAAACCTGCCCCAATCCTTGATTGGTCTGGGCTGTCTCCAGGGCTCCTGCAAGCACCTCTAGCCTCTCCCCCCCGCCCCAGGCTACTGCACCCAGCACGGGGTCTACGTGGAGGGGCCCCGTCCCCGGGCTGGCCTGCCAGGATTCTCAGGCAGCAAGCAGCGCAGCCTGATCCCTGCTCACTTTCGGCAACCCCCTCTCTTTCGGTCCCTGCTACCCTGCAAAGCACTCACATTCCTTCTAGAGTTAATAACGGCCAGGGCAGCTTGAATCCAACTTGGCCGATGCTCCCATTTTCAAAGAAGTATTGACTTAACTAGTTCCTATGAGTACCAAGGCCCTTTTGCTGGACAGCGCTGTTTCTCTTAGCAGTGAGTGTGTTAAAGGCTATTTCTCCGAGTGTTTGTGTAGGGCAGAGTATTGGTCTGGGTTTCCCTAAGTAAAACAGCCTCCTTGACACCACTAAGTTAGGACAGACAGGGAGATACCCAGAAACTTTTGGGGAACCAGATCAAAGTTTGCCTGGTTACTGGGCACGAGCAGGGACTTGGGCATCTAACCCCTTCATGCTCCTATTCACCCAGCCAGTTTGGGGAGGACAGTCTAGGGCCTCACGATTTTCCCGAAAACATGCTTGATCAGAGCCCTTAACCTGGGGTCCCGGAACTTTTTTTTTAAGGGCTATTGACAACTACATTTAAATATCTTTATTTCCTTGCGCAGTCCTCAGGATTTTGTTTTGTGTATTTAAAAACAACAACCCTTGGTTCTTACAGAGAGAGAATGAATTTCACCAACCTGCCTAAGGAGTCCAGGACTCCCCAAAGATGAAGTTCCCTTCCCCTTGTACTAAAATAATGCTTTGGGTAATAGAACTGGACTTAGCTCCAGAGGGATGAAAGTGGTTTGTTTGTATTAAAGAATTCAGCAGTTAGACTGATATTGAGAGAGTGTGCCTTCCAGATTCTCATTAACTTAAGGTTAAAAAAAAAAATGTTTCTGCAATATTTAGCTGTTCTTCCTAAAGACTTGGCAGGCGGTGGGGAGTGGGGCGTGTAGGACCAGGGAAGGTGCGGCCCTCATTAGGAAGGGCTCCGGGCTTCTGAGGGCTGAGCAGTCCTGCATGCCCTCAGGAGGAAGACAGACTTCGACCACTTTCGTTTTTCCGACTTGTATTTAGTGGTTGGGTTGAAGGGTGAAGAGGAAAATGAGACCAGTTGAGGTGAGGAGCCCGCCAGCAAGAGGGAGAGAAAGTGTGTGAGCGTGAAGGGGTGGGGAGCTGCTGGCCTCCGGGTGATTTGGTTTACCCTCTACCCCAAAGGCCAATCTGATTGGGCTGATCTGCACCTGGCTCGGTTTTCAGGATGTTGCTGAGGGTGGAGAGGAGATGGAGTGTCTGTAGTTGCCGCGGGTGGTGGGGGTGTTAATTCTGGTGGGAAGGAAGTACTTTTTTTTTTTCTGGTTAATGTCAAGCCACGGTCACCTTCGTTTAATCTGAGCCCCTCCGCTGTTCAGACTTGAAGGGACATGTCCTGGCCATACTTTTCCTACAAAGCGGGAGAGAGTCAATGAAGATCTGCCTTTCTGAGTAGTGGCAACATTCCCCTCCGCCCTTTGCCCATTCAGATCCTATGTAACTTCCCTTCCCAGTACTTCTCTGAGCAAAGGGCAAAAGACTTTAAAGTTAGCCCTTTTTCTTTGGGAACCCCAGGCCACCGGAGCCTGTTTTCTTTGTCTTCTGTTGACTGGAGGACTTTTCTTTTGCCTACTTAAGACACAGTTAAGCCCTGGGAGACCCAGGAAAAAGGGATGGGAGGCACCTCTGGTTTGTTCTGTGTGTAGGCAGCATGCAGATGTTCTGGGTGCCAGGTAGTAGCTTCAGGAGATGCTAAGGCCCCACTTTTCTGAGCCAGATTTCGGGGCTCAGGCGGCTCAGCTTGTGAGCACCAGGGGAGTTAGCAGGATTAGGACTAGAGCAGACATTCAGCAGCCCTTGTCAGGAAACAGAATGCCTGCCTTGAAATGGCAGTAAGGGAATCATTCTGGTAGCAAGCATGCTTCCGGAGCCTTCCGGAGCTCGTCAACCCTGCTTTTTGAGTTTGTTTTTTCCCCCTGAAGCAGCAACCAGAGGAAGCCAGAACGTACAGTGTATGGCTCTTCTGGGAGAGTTGGGGCCTCAAGAATTCCAAGTGACTTGTTATGAACCCCTGTATGACACAGGGATTCCACAAGCAGCTTGCCCCCTTCCATGGCATCTGCATGAAGATTAAGCCTCGCAAGAGGGTCATGTTTCCACAGTACAAGGAGGTCTCCTCATTGTCAGGAGAAAGGGACCAGCTAGTGGAGGAGAAAGGAGCTGGTTCTCAGATGGGCAAGCTAGGGATTTCTGGGCTGAAGTGATTGGATGCAGCCTCTGTTACTAACACAGGCTTCTCTGGCATCTATCTTGTTCCTCCTCCTCTTCTCCCCTCTCATCCCGTTTCCGGTTTGGACAGACATGGACAAAGTTATTTGGTGACAGCTTATAAAATCAAGCCAACTGTGCTATGGCCACACATTGGTGTGTGATCTGGGGGAGCAGAGAACAATCAGGACTTGTTTGGCCCTGAGTGGGAAAGGGCTACTCAGAGCAGGATTTTCATGAAGGATTTTTTTTTTCCAGACTATGAAGAACGGGTGACACAGGGTGCTATTTCTCCACACTTAGCCTTTTGTGGGGAAATCCAGGTCATTCTGTGGCTAATCTGTCCCCCTGTGGCCAATCTGTCTTTCAGGGTTTCTAAGAGATGAATAGAGATGTGAATTCAGCACCAAGCATTGTGATCGGTAATTGCAGTCCCATGCTTGTCTGATCTTGGTACAAAACGGTTTGAACGGAGCCCTCGGAAGACTTAGTGGAAAATAGAAATGTTTAAGAAATGATGAAGACGTTGTCAGATGTAAGCAGAGGATTTGAAAATAGGCAATGGTCTGGTCCTGGGAGAGGCAGGCAGGAGGGGTGCCTTCTGTGATAACAGATCCCATTTGGCTCCCAGCTCGACATGCCTGGAGATCCTGCTTACTGCATATCTTGACCTTTTCGGTAAAGGAAATGTCCCTTTCACTGCTCAATAGAGAATCACCATTCAGACTCGATGTATTCTTGGAAAACAGTTAAAGTCTGGGGCTTTGGTGGTGGTGATGCAGCTAAAATACTGGGGCCTAATTAGCAAGTAAGTGGGCCTGGGTAGCCATGGGCTCCAGCGGAAGAGACTGGTCCTATGTTTTGCTGGTTGCATTTCAGCTCAGAATTCGTACAAATATTTTCTACCTCCTCGTTGACAAAGGAGCCAGAATATTGCCTTGGAATCTTTGAATCCCTGGGCAGATGGTGATGCCGGGGAGCTGCCTGGCACTTTCATCAATGGAGTTTCATCTAGGAATCAGGAAAATGTGAGGGATATCTTCAAAAGAGAGGAAAGGATTTCCAAATGGCCATTTAGAGATGCTAGGGTTCGTCCTGGGGTCTGATTGAGACTGCCCTGTACTCCAACACATCAATTCAACCTGTAAGGAAGCCAAGGGAATAATTTTGCCCCATAGGCATTATTTCTGAGCCAAATGCCCATTTCTCCTTCTCCTATCACATTTTTACATGGATTTGAGACATAAGAGTGTGTGTATTTCTAAATTTTATTTACATATGTTTATATATTTACATATATAATATTTATAGCATATATTTATAATAATATTGTATTATACTATTATAGACTTTATTATAATAATTTAATATATTATAATATTTATTTATAATTTATAATATTATATATTATATATCTTTTGGCGGGACAAGGGAGTATTAGGGATGATTCGGTTTGATCCCCTCTCCCCACAAAATCCAAAACCAACCAACAAATTGGAAAAAAGAAAAAAAAACCAACTTCCAAACAAACATCATTTCTGGTTTACCTGGATGACTTTCTTGATAAATTACTATATTTTTTTTTGAGCTGATACATAAGCAGAATTTTCTCCATATTGTCCTTAATCTTGTATTTTCTCAAATAAAAATTGGAAAATGGCATAAATTATGTAATGTTTAATTAAAATATATTTTGATGACTTTTGTTTTTATATCACTGCCATTTCTAGCAATACCACCCTCTCTCCACCCCTCCAAAACAACTACAAATTATTATTTTTTTTAACAAAAAAAGTTAAGCAAAGGCATATGTTTCCACACACATAGATATTGTGATTGTACTTGACAACATACATACCATTGTTCCCCTATAGAACTCCACCTCTCTTCTGAGAGGGAAGAATTTTGCTTCATCTGTTTTTTGGGTCTGTTAAAGGCTTCTGAACTCCTTGCATATTAGGAAAATATGAATTTGTAATCAGACTTTTTTTTTGCTAAGTTAGCTGTAGTGGAGGCAGTAGTATAGGAGGTATGATGGGTAAGGTTATTACTGAGGAGGATGGGGAGGGGAGAGTATGGTAGAGAGAATGGTACAGGGGCTGGAGAAGAGATTATGTCACTTGAGTTTGAAGAATGGGTAAAGAGGTGCGTTTAGAGGCATAGGTAGCCATAGGAATCTCTGATGGAGGAAAGGCTTTCCATCAGTGGAAAGTTTGTGTGTGTGTGTGTGTGTGTGTGTACACATATATACACATATATACATGTGCACAGACACACATATATATATATATACATATATATGTTTGTATATATAGATATACATTTTATACATGAGGAAATAGAAGTCATTAAATCCCCAAGCATTTGTTAATGCTTTCTCTGCATCAGGCACCAGCCTAAAGACTGAGAATACAAAGACAAAAATGAAACCCTCTTTGCTCACTAGGAGGGTATATTCCATCTGGGAGACAACAGGCAAATAGGGACCAAAATGTATATGTAGAGGAATGCGAGCTCAGAGGGGACAATCCTGGGGGGAAGGGGTGGCTGGTGCGGGAAATTCATCCTACAGAAAGGGCATTTGGGCTCAGTTTTGATAGAACTCCTGGGAATCTGGGAGGTGCAAGTGAAGAGAATGTCATTCCAGGAATGGGATACAATCAGTGCAAAGGCATCAGGAAGGAATAAGGAATGCTGTGTGTGGAACAGTCAGTAGGGTTGGTCGTTGTAGAATTTGGTGAATACTGGGAAGATGGTGGGAGTGTTGGGGGGAGCTCGAAATGCCACATAAGGCCATTTATACATGATCTTAGATGGAGTCAGGGACTACTGGAGTCTGTTGGGGGAGGTGGGCAGAAATAACTTTTTAATTTTTTAAAAAAAATTATGAATCTACACCCCAACCTTGCCATATACTATCATACACACAGAGAACATAAAAAAATGATTGTACAGGAAACTGAATCTATATTTCATACCACCTACCTGTTTTTGACAGACACATTTTATATATATATATATATATATATATATATATATATATATATATATATGTATGTGTATGTATTCTTATATCATATGTAATATTATACATATTAAACACATACAATATGTGTGTTCCAGATTTTAAAAACTTTTCTCTTATCTGCTTCCTTCTCAATTTCCTTTTTTCCCCTTCTTCTTCTGTGCATTAAAAAGAAAAATGTTTCAATAGCCCTGTTTTTGAACTTCACCATTGCTATCCCTTGGCCACTTAGGTGGCACAATATATAGAATACTGGGCACTGTGTTAGGAAGGCTTGAGTTCAATTCTGGCCTCAAACACCCACTTTGTGACCTTGGGCAAGTCACTTCACCCTGTTTGCCTCAGTTTCCTCATCTGTAATATGTGCTGGAGAAGGAAATGGCAAGCCATTCCAGTATCTCTGCCAAGAAAATCCCAAATGGGGTCATGAAGAGTGGGATATAATTGAACAAAAATAAAATTGCTATCCTCGAGCACTCCTGGTACCCTTTAAAATTTAAAGAGGGAAAACATAACATAAACCCTAAAACTTCTTGTAACAAACACACATTGTTGAGAAAAATCAAGTCACACAATGACTGTTTCCAAAAAAGTCTCTGTTTTGGTCCTTTGTGTCCATCCCCTTTCTTTCAGGAGGCAGGAATGTGTTTCATCATAGGTCCTCTAAGACAGCGATTCTCAACCTTCCTAACGCCTCGACCCTTTAACACTTGTATGTGGGTGGACCGCCTGGAGATGGAGAGAGGAGTGGTGTCTTGGTTCCTAAGACCATTGGAAATATGTGTTTTCTGATAGTCTTCGGCAACCTTTGTGAAAGAGTCGTTTGACCCCCAAAGGGAGCACGACCCACAGGTTGAGAAATGCTGTTCTAGAGGCTTGGCTGGTAATTGAATGGATCAGAGAGCTTTAGACTGTCAAAGTGTTTTTTCTTTATGATACTGTTGTGTTTGTATGACACACTCCTTTCTTACTTCAGATCACCTCACCCAGGATTCTCTTTCAACAATCATCTCTTTGGTTATTATTGCATAATAATACTGCATTGCATTCATATAGCACAATTCATTCAGCCTTCTCAGTATTATCCCCTTTCTTAAGCTTGCCTCCTCTCCATAATTCTTTACTTGTTGAAATTGATATATTACTGCATCAAACTCTGTGCTCAAGGCTGTGTTCAACTTTCCTTTGTCCATTTCTGCCCACTCCCCACTTTTTCTTCCAAGTTTGGATAGTCTCCACTCATGAGAGAGCAAATTCTACCCCCTTCTTTCTCTTTTCTACAGTAGTATATTCCTTTTGCCTTTCCTTTTTCTTGTTCTCTTAGTATCCTTAGAACAGAACAAATTAATTCCTGGATCCTCTTTTTTTTTTTTAAACTTCTTCATTACCCTTTAAAAAGCATTAAGGTTCTGAAGGGACACTTATTTCTTCTCTCCTTATTAGAATGTTAGCACATCATCATACAGTGTCTTTTAGTTACTTAAAGGAATTTGCCCTCCTACAGTTGTTCTTGACTCTTGTGGTTCCATTTCAAATTTTCTGCTCAATTCATTTTTTTTTTCTTTCTGATCGATATGTAACCATTTCTTTCTGGATGGTTGGCAATATATTTTCTTTGATATGAGAATTCTGGATTTGGGCCATGATATTCCTAGGATTTTTTTTTCCTTTTAGGTTTCTTTTCAGGAGAAGATTGATATATTTCTGTACACAGTTTGTCTTCTGGTTCTAATAGTTCTGGGTAATTTTTACTTATGATTCCTTGAAATATAGGGTCTGGGTCTTTTTTTAAGTCGTGGTTTTTAGAGACTGTTTCTTAAATTCTCTTCTTGATCTATTTTCCAGATTCTTTTCTTTGATATTTTGTTATATTTTTTCAATTGTTTGATTTTGTTTTAATATTTATCTTTGTCTCATGGAGTCATTAATTTCTGTTGGATCTAGTCCACAGGGAGTTGTTCACTTGTTGTTTATTATATTTTCTTTAAAGATTTTATTTATTTATTTTTTATCATTTCAACTCATCATTTTTTTCTCATTATTTATGACATCGTTGTGGAAAATTCTCTCCCCCTCCCCTTGTGTCTCTTCTTGCAGTTGTTACAACAAGCATTTATTAAGCCCTTGCTGTGTGTTTGGTCCCATGCTAGGTTCTAGGGACATATAGTTTCAGGCATGACCTATGTGATCATTTGTTATGTTGGATATTGCATATTCATTACGAGGGCTTTCTTGTTAAAAATTTCCAATGGAGGAAGTGAGACATGAAAAAATAAATGCTTATAGGAGTAGTTAAATTAAAATTTATATATGCACTGAAAAAAATAGTGATAGGGATACATTGGCATTCAACGTAGCAATCTTTCTTTGTAACAAGTTTACATTCTAACAGAAAAAAACTGTATGTTTGATTCAGAAATAGTGACAGAGGATGGGGTTATGCCTTTGTTACTTTGCATAGTTTAATAGCTTGAAAAAAAAAATCCGCTGTGGGTCTCCCAGCCTAGGGAGACATAGGTAGGGACCTTTCAGGAAAGTTGTGAACTAATGCTCCTAGGCTCTTCCTTCCTGTGGGCTCAGCATCTTGAAATTAGCATGATGTAGAAGAAAGGAAACTTGTCATCTGAAGCCCTGGATTGCAGTCTTGTTGCTGATACTTTTTAGTTGTGTGATACTAGCTAAGTCACAAGGCTCTCTGCTTTAGGTTCTTCCTTTGTAAAATGACTAAGTTGGGCTACCCATTCTCTAAAGCTCTTTTCTGCATGGACATCATGTAATGTGATTCTCTAGTGTTCTAGAGATGCAAGAAGGGCCCTAGGAAATTTTGTTCCCATTACCATATTGTTCCCATTTTGAAAGGGGGAGAGAGAGGGCTATATATTTTTCCCTTTTTTACCCCTGAACTTAACAAATAGCAAATACAATGAACATTAAAAAAAAGGAAAGGAAAAAAAAATCATCGTAGGACAGAAATTTGGATTTGAGAATTAGAATCTTTATTGTTTAGAGTTTGATTTTCTTTTATACTGTATAATGAACTCAATATATAATTTTCAAAGTGGTCATACTTGTCTCTTTTTACTTCTAGTCTTGTGTTCTCTTCTGGGCATTAAAATGCTTCAACAAACTTCATTTTAAAAACTTATTTGTGCAATCCTATGCTTACTCCTACCTTGCCCCAATGCCCCAGCCTCCTCAGCTTGTCCCTTTTCTAAAAGAAAGAAAGAAAGAAAGAAGGAAAAAATAACCTGTAAAAATATGAATAGTCAAGGATAACAAGTTCCCAAATTGGCCATGTTCAAAATGTATATCTCTTTCTGTACTTTGATTTCATTATCTCTTTGTCAGGAGGTAAGTGGCATAGTTTATCCTTGAGCGTTTGGGATTAAGGCTGTTCATCACACAGATTGGAGTTCTTAAACTCTTCCAAGTTGTTTGGCTTTATATTGTTATTGTATAAATTGTTCTTCTAGTTCTGCTCACTTCGATCTGTATTAATTCATACAAGTCTTCCTGCTTTCCTTTAAAACTGTATCCTTCATAATTTCTTATAGTGCTCTAGGCTTCATTATATTTGTACTTCATAATTTGTTCAGCCATTCCAATTTATGAATACCCCCTTTAGGTGCCAGATTTTTGTCCCCACAAAAAAATACTGCTATCAATTTTTTTTTTTTGGTATCATATGGGGTCATTTCTTCTTTCTTCTCTTTGCAATATAGATCTATTAGTGGTATTACTGAGCCAAATAGTATGCACAGTTTAGGAAAGTTAGAAAGGGCATAGATCCAAATTACTTCCCTGGATGTCTCAACCAGTGGCAAATTAGTGTGCCTGTTTCATCACAGTCCCTCCAGCATGTGCCATTTTCCTTTTTGTTAACATTTCCAATCCAAGAGCAGTGAGGATGATCTTTAAAGTTATTTAATTTGCATTTCTTTAAATAATAGTGACTTGGAGAATTTTTCATGTGATTTTTCAATAACTTGAATATCTTCCTTAGAAAAACTGCCTGTTCATATCCTTTGGCCAATTAATTGAAGAATGGATTTTATTATCATACATTGGAATCTGTTTCTTATATATTTTGGAAACCTTTATCAGAGAAACTTGCTGCAGTAATTCCTTCCCCCCCCCCCCCCCCCAACCCATTATCTGTTTCATTCATAATTTTAGTTGCATTGGTTTTGTTTTTGCAGAATGTTATAAAATTTGATGCATCACAATTGTCCATTTCATCTTCTGTGATCTAGAAAAGATTGTTGTTTTACAAATCTTGAGAAGAAAAGATTCACTATTTTCACAATTAGTCAGCTAGTTTAGAGGTAGTTATTATTACTGTTATAGTTGTGATGGTTGTTTTTATCCAGACTCAGTCAATGCAGGAATTTGCTTGCTAGACTATGAATCTTGATTAGCAGGATTTTCTTCCTCCCCCCCCCCCCTGGGATAATTGGGAGTGAAACAAATCTATTTTTAGTTCATAAGAATAATTTGAACAAAATATCTAACAGTTTACTCAATAGTGATAGATCACATGGTGGATACTAGAGAAAAGAATGGCCTAATCCTTGCCCATAGTGCCAAGTACAGCTGGTAAGCCTCTGGAGAAGGGAGAGATAAAGGGCATTCTTGGGGAAAAGCAAGATTAGCCCAGAGGACACAAGGGCTACTACTTGGGAAGGAGGGTGTCTTGACTTCAGGAAGGATTTCCAATGCTGAGAGCCATTCCTGTTCCAAAGTGGAGTGGGCTGCCTCTGGGGCTGGTACAGTCAGACTCCCTGGAAGTCTTCAGCAGGAGGCTGGATTTCACTGGCTGTTGGCATAGAGATTTGTTGGAGAGATTTGGGTTTGACTGGAGTGTGGTTGGGATTAAGGTTCTTAGGCCATGGACTTAAAATAGAAATGTGTGTGTGTGTGTGTGTGTGTGTGTGTGTGTGTGTGTGTGTGTTTGTGTGTGTATTAGGGATCTATATATCTATATAATATAGATAGATCACTGTATTTTAGTACAATTGATTTCTGTTATAATCTTATGCATTTTGTAGATTTATAAATATGATTCTGAGGAATCCCTGGGCTTTATTCACCAGGCATCCAAAGTTCAGGTTGTAAAAAAGGTGAACAGCTGTAGGAGAGAGCTCAAGTCCTTACTGAGCCTTTTCCCTCTTTCTTGTCAACCTCACTTGTTGCCTTCCATTAGTTAATGTTGACAAAGGATAAAGCTGGGAATCTGTCATGAAATTGAACTTGAATTTGTCCTCAACCTGCTTGAGTCAGAGTATCAGAAACATTGCCTATTTTGTTATGTGGAGATATTGCCACTACCCCTCCCCCCCCACTTTCAGACACATTTGGGTTTATGGAGACACTGTCTGGTGACCCACCAATGCCTGAGTCACAGGCTTTTGAAGGTGTTCTAGGTTGAAAAGGAAAAGAGAGAAGAGGAGGGGAGGGGAGGATATAGGAGAGTAGAAGAGAGGAGAGGAGGGGGGAGAGGAAATGAGGGGGGAGGAGGAGAGAGGAAAGAGAAAAGAAAAATCAGAGTAACAACAACATTGCTGAGCTGAGCTAGGTTTAGGACAATAGACAGACAATCATCCTTCTAGCTGCACTCCAGTCCTTTCCAGTTGGGTGTAGGACCTACTTCCCAGGTCTTTTTCCTGATGGGCAGGGCCTCTGTGTGTTCAGAGTCACTTGGAGGGCAAGAAAAGACCTGGGCATAGGGTGTCGTGGAAGGGCTCTGGGCATTATAAAGAGAAGATGCCTTTGGAAAAGGAAAAGTTCCTGGAGTTGATTGGTTGATGTCTTGGTGGGTATGGTGCCAGGTGTGGAGGAAGGCAGACCAAAGTTTGAATCCTTCCTGAAGACTTAATTAGTATGGTGACCTCTGGCAAATCAATTAACCTTTCTCATTCTCAGTTTCTCCATCTGTAAAATGGGGAGAGTACCATGCTGGTGTCACAGACTTGTTGGAACTGATGCAGAGGCAGAGAGATCTGGGAGTAATTAGTTTTTTTTTTTTCTTTTTGGTTGTTGTTGGAATGGAGACTATATGATGGGGATAATGTGAGTCATTTTAGAGTAGGGGTTCTTAAGCTGGGACCCAAGGGCCAGGAAGGGTTATTTGTGGATGTGGATAAGTTTCAGGGGAGTATGTAAACTTGGATGGGGAAAAAATGACCTCTTTATGTAAACTATAACCAAACTCTAACATTTCCTTTAGTGATGAAATGAAAGCAGACATATCCTAAGCAGGGCCCCACTGATTTTACAAGATCACCACAGAGGTGTTGGGGACAAAAAAGGTTAAGAAGCCCTATTTTCTAAAGGTCTTTCTGGTTTTCCTTTGGTGAAGAGTGTGATTCTCCAGTGATTTGTGGTGTGATATGAATCTGAGCATGCACTGCCCTGTCCCTCATGCTGATTGCTCTAAGATTCCTACTCTAAATTAAATGTGTGTGCTGGAAAATCACTGAGACTTTCCAGCTATGCAGATCTGTTCAGATTAGTCAGATAGCAGAGTCTAGGAGCATGATTGTCAACTCCTGGAGGCTTGATAACGTAAGGTGAAAGAATCACCTGGCATGGCAGTTCATGGGGTGAGCCGATCTGCATACTCCAGGTGGTTACTAGGCAGGCTACTAAGTGCTGACAAGGAATCTACAAATGGCAAAAGAGATTTAAGCAAGAAAAACATCCCTTTGGACTAGACAGAGGTTAACCCCACTTGATAACAGGCTCTCTTGTGCTACTCCCAAAAGCCGATTTCTTGGGATGTGGGCTGGGCTTGCTGCAGAAGCCTCCTGCTGTCCCTGCTCCTGGCACTGACCTTTTACAGAAATTGAAGAAGGGAGAAATGTTCTGTGAAGCTTCTCAAAGAAGTCTAGTCCTGGCCTGGGTTGACAAAAAACTAATTTGGGATAAGGAGTGCCAGGTGCTGTCATGTAAGACAAAGGCTCCTAGGAACCAGTGCTGATGAAGGCCAGGGAGTGGGCAGACTCAGAGCCAGGTGAAATGTCATTGGAAAAAAGATGAGGCATGCTCACTTGCTGGGACTAATACATGGTTGGCCAGCCCTCAGCCCTATGGGTAAGTCACTTGATGAAGGTAAGTTGGTGTGATGCAGAACTTGGGATGCTAGTGAGCTTGTAATCCATATCCAAACCGGGTTACTGGCTCTGGGTAGAAGGAGAATGTGTGGGAGTATCATGCCATTACCTTGGCCCTCTGTCCAGACCTTCCTTTATCAGCTATTAAAACAAAACAAAGCATTTTTTAAAAATGTAAAATACTTTACTCCCACAACCTATGTGCTAGGTAGCATTGCTACTGCAAAATCTATTTTACAAATGGAGAAACTGAGACTTGGAACAGTGAAGGCACTTGCCCATGAGGGAACAGCAAACACATATGGTGGATTCAGCTTTCCTTACACCTTTGTCAGGCTTTCTCCCTGGTGCCATGATGCTTTCACCTAGAGTGTCAGCGCTTGGTGTTTGAAAAGTTGTGTTTATTCTGGGGCAAATTGTCATTTCGAGAATGCTGAATTCAGATGTGTCAAATGAACATGCTACATTAATAGATAACTGTAATCCGCTCTGGATTTACTAGGTGCCTTTCATCCAAAAACCTTCTGATCTCTAACAACATAGAGCTGCTGATATGTGACACCTCCTGGACTCTGTTGGTGACTTTCATTACAGCGTAGTTATAGAAAAATATAATTGCTCACTGAAGTTGGAACAGAAATTGATGCTTGGTAGCCTGGACTTTGGGGTATTCTGTTCTAGCTGCTCCTTGTATGGTGATGGTGATGAGGATGGTGATCGTGATGAAGATGATGGTGATGAGGATGATGAATGCTGCTGCTGCTGCTGTAAGCTTATCCATTGTGTTTTAAAGCTTACAAAAGACTTTACAACTTTACATTTTATCCCCACACCCCTGGGAAGGAAAGGTTAAACATATTGCTCAGTCAAGCCAGCCAGTAAGTTTCTGGGGCAGGATTTGAAGTCAGATCTTCCTGATTCCAGCTTCAGTGCCCCTTCTATTGGGATGACCCCCAGCTGCCTCTAATCACACTGTTTCTGAGAAACAGCAAGGAGTGCAGTGCAGCTCCACTCTTGGGGAGCTTATCTTCCAGAGCAGTGGAGATGTTAAAGTACAATCAGCATCTTCTGGGCAGATGGCTTTAACATGGCTGGTTTTTTAAAAATTTGCAGCATCAGTAGGATAACCAAAAGTAAACTTGGGCACTGACTTGGATCCTGATTCCTCATTGGTTTAAGAATAAATGTGTATTTTGGCAAACATTCTCTCCAGGTATGTGATAGGGGAGCTCAGGTAGTGCAGTGTGTAGAATCCTGGGCCTGGCATCCAGAAGATCTGAGTTCAAACAAAGCCTCAGATGCTTACTAGTTGTGTGACCTGAGGACGTCACTTGACCTTGGCCTCAGTTTCCTCATTCATAAAATCAGGATAATAACACCTGTACATCCGGGTTGTGAGGGTAAAATGAGGCAAATATTTGTGAAGCGCTTAGCACTTCAGTGTTAGTCAGATGAGTCTGACACATAATAGACGCCATATGCACGTTGTTGTTATTGTTCTTATTAGTCTGTGATCTCCTCAAATGAGACGCTCCCTCCAGGGGAGCAGATAGCAACTCATGTGCGCCTTCACATCCTATATGGTCATTAGCAGAAATCCTTCCATGAATTATCCCTAGCGAATCTGGCTACTGAGCTAAAGGTATTTTGCATCTTTTTTAGGATCATGTTTTCGGTTTTTATATGTCTTTAACTCTAACAGTGTTCTCCCTCTTCTCTACCAGTTCTCATCCATTAATTCATTTGTTTATTCATAATCTATATTGTGCAATATGAGTGAGCATAAAGGTGATATTTCTCTCCCTCTCCCTCCCCCTTTCCCTTGCCCTCCTCCCTCCCTCCCTCTGTCTTCACTTCCCCTCTCTCCTCTCTTTTGTTGTCTCTCTCTTTAACACGCACGCACACTCATGCGCACACAACCGTGCATGTACACACACACACACACACACACATACACACACATTCTGTGTCCTCAGAATCTTTCTTTTTGGGAAGCAGAGATAGGAAAATGTATACCTTATTCTGTACCTATAACCCACCACCCCTGTGCTTCCGCATCTGTCATTTTCTGGATCATTTGCAGCTCTGATGTCTTTCAGAAATGTTTTACTTCTATTGTTGTCATTGTGTAAATCGTTTGCTTGCTGCTCCTCTGCAGTTGGTAAGATGTACCAGGTTTCTCTGCAGTCTTTATATTTCCAGCTTCTTGGATACTTTATTCGTGTATTCCAGTTGGTTTAGGTCACTAATGGGCATCTGAGTTTGCCTAGACATTTTGTGTTTCTCCGTCTTGACTTCTATGGATGGATGTGGTCAGTAGTAGGATTCTTGGGTCAGAGCATGGCCAGTTTAGGGACACCTTTCTAGGATGACTTCCAACTGTTTTTCTCAGAACAGTTAATCTGCTGCAGAATGTTGGTGACGGGACCACCTTTTTCCCTCTGCCTCTCTCACACTGCTTATGTACATCCTATATCTTTGCTGGTCTTCCAGGAATAACCTCACCTGATGTGAGGGACGTTTCCTTCAACGACAAGATTTCAGCACATTTAGACCTAAGCCAACTTAACATAGCACCTTGAGGCTTGCACCCTTTATAAACATTATTTCCTTTGATCCTCATAACAAATCTGGGAGCTGCTAATTAGGTCTCCATTCGAAAAATGGGGAAAATGAGCACACAATTTTGTCCAGGGTCATCCAGCTGGCAAATGTCTTAGGAATCATTTGAACTCATATCCTCCCTCCTCGTCCAGTGTGGCCTTGCAGCCAGACTTGAGGAATTATTGGCAATATAAAATGGATGGTGCCTTTTCTCTACCTTCCCCAGAAGATGCTGTTTTCTAGGGTGAATCCAGATGTCTTGGGCTTCTCCTGGTGTCATTGGAGGGCTGCCGTTATTGCTCCCACTAACCCCTGCTCAGTCCATTCTACCCCAAAGCCTCAAAGGAAAGTAGATTGTCAGCATCTGTGGCCTAAAGCCTTCCTCAGTGTCTCTTCTGTTTTCAGGTTCAGTCTTTTCCCTCAAGGGCTCCTAAAACCCCTTTTCCATCCTCTGAGTCCGACTAGGAGAGGTCATGCCAGCCTTCTTCTGTCAGTTTTTTGGCTGGATGCAGAATGATCATATTAGCCAGTCTCTGTCCTTCTCTGATTATGGAGGCAGCCAAGCAGTCCAGGCTGTCTGAGCCACTCCATTGATGGAAAGAATCAGGGACCTTGTTCATAAATAAGTCAGTGCTTTCCAATCTCCTACAATTCATCTTCTTAACCAGAAAGTACAAAAAATAAGAGCCCCTTGCTCATTGTCTAGTATAAGGGTGGGGAAACTGTGGCCCTGTAGGTCCTTAGATGTGGCCTTTTGACTGTGTCCAAGTTTTACAGAACAAATCCCTTTATGAAAGTGATTACTGTCGACTTCTGGACTAGAGGACCTGGCTCCTCTTGGGGTGACTTCCACTAGACCAGCGGTTCTCAACCTGTGGGTTATGTTCAATTTAAATACACCCCACATATCAGATATTTATATTATGATTCATAACAGTACCAAAATTACAGGTATGAAGTAGCAATATAAATAATTTTATGGTTGGGGGTCACCACAACATGAGGAATTTTATTAAAGGGTCATGGCATTAGGAAGGTTGAGAACCACTGCACTAGACCAAAGGACATTCCTGTGGAGGTGAGCATCTCCTGTACACAAGGCATTGGGCTGAGCACTGGGGAGACATAAGTGATGAGGAGCAAGAGAGAAACTCCTTTCTCCTTTCTCAAGCACTAAATGGTGATTTTAGATTTATAAAGTAAGCCATCCCTACTTGGGCCACCCACCAAACATCCAGGTGGGATCTCCTCATCCAGTCACAAGTGATACAAAGGAAAAATGGAAAAAAAAAAATCTGCGCTCAATGGTCTACTAGAAGGAGTGGTGTGTGTGTGTGTGTGTGTGTGTGTGTGTGTGTGTGTGTGTGTGTGGTGGGGTGGGGTGTGGTACAAATCTAATTAAGGCCATTTTCACATGAGGTGACAGAGGCTCACGGAAGTCCAGCCACTTCTCTGTGGTCAGTTATACATCCAGGAGGGTTACCGTGGGCATTCAAACTCAGTCCCCACTTGGGGCACATGGTGGACAAAGTGTTTGGCCTGGAGTCGAATAGACCTGAGTTCTAAAGTGGCATCAAACACATACCAGCTGTGTGACCCGTGCAAGTCCCCTATCCTCTTTATATTTCAGTTTTATCAACTGTAAAATAATGACAATAATAGCACCTGCTTCTCAGGGTGAGTGTGAAGACCAGATGGAATAGTATTTTGAAAATACTTTGTACAGCACTTGGCACTGGTATATAGTAGGTGCTACATAAAAGCTTGGATCTTCCTTCCCTCCCTTCCTCCCTTCCTCTCTCCTTTCCTCCCTCCCTTCTTTCCTTCCTTCCTTCCTTCCTTCCTTCCTCTCTTCCTCTATCCTCCCTTTTCTCAAGATGAATCATTCCCTAGCCATGAAGAACTTCCACCCAAGGACATCAGAAGGTCATTTCTATGGTCTTAGCTCTGGTGAAGTCCAGCTTTATTCATTCTTCAGCTGACCTTTCCAGAAATCTCATAACCTTTTTTGTGGGTCATGAAACACTTTTAACAGTCTGTGAAGCTTTTGGGATCCTTGTCAGATGTTTAAGTGCATAAAATAAAATTCATAAGATGATAGAAAATCAATTATATTAAAATACACTTATCAAAATATGTTTTTGTTGCAAATTGATATATTCAATGAAAACAAATTCCAAAATTAGCCACGTTTGAGAAGGGGAGAGGGAGAGAGAGGGGAAAAGAGATATGGAGACAGAGAGAGGGACAGAGATGGAGAGAGAGATGGAGAGAGAGACAGAGAGAGAGAGAGACAGAGAGAGAGAAGGGGGGAGGCATGGGGGAGAGAGAGCAAGTTGGCTTAGTAAATTGTAATATTTCAGTATGGAACAGGTTGCTTTGGTAAATAGTGAGCTCCTCATTAGTGGAAGTATCCAAGGGAGGCCCCAGATAGGAGCTGAGGGTATCACTGAGAGTCATCATCCTTTTGTTCCAGGTTGTCCTAAGTGGTCCATAGAGCACCTTCTGATACTGACATTCTGTGATTTTGAACTTGACCCCCTCCATGGGTTTTTCTTGAATGTCCTAATCTGAGCTGGGAGGATGTTTGGAGGGCCCTGTAAGTTCTGATTTGATGCTAAGATTCTGTTAGAAATCCGACAGTTATCTCGTGGGTTATTAAAATATGCATGTTCTCACTACTGCACTAATGCTGGTTCTGGGAGCTCACTACTTTCTCTTTTCCATTAGTTTTACTGCTTAAGTAATTAGTGCTAAAATGCAGAGGAGAATTTTTTTGTGGGTTTTTTTCTCCCTTTGTTGCTAGGATGAACTATCAGCAGTAACGATGAGTTAATGATAATTTTCCAAAACAGCTTCACTCAGAATTGAATGTGTTTACTAGGCCATGGAAAGTCTTTGTAGTAAAAGCTACTGTGGATGTGAGAACTGAGTTGAGCGCATGATAGAACTCTTAGGAGACTGGAATCACTACCTCCTCTTCCCTCAATCCCTCTCCCTGCCTTCCTCACCCCCAAGGACAGCTCCAAATTGAACCATGCCCAGGCAGGGTCAGATGAGGCCACACTCACTCAGCTTGATGGGATCCATCCTCTGACTTCCTGAAATTCTCCCAACTCGATCTTGGCTTGTGGGTGGACAGGGTGAGACACACAAATCTGTGTGAGTCTGGGGGTGGGAATGGGTTTGACATGACAACCCTCCCCCCTACATGCCACAGACCACACAGTGACCTGATTCTCCTCAGATACCCACTGTAAGATGGGTCACAGATTAGTGGTAGCGAACGGCAGAGTGAAGAAAAAGAGTGATTGAGTGTTGGGTACAACCAGAGTGGAGAGGAGAGTGTGCCTCAGTCCCTGTTAAACCGAGTGTTCCCTCTATGATGTGTCAGTAATACCTTTGTTGACTTGAAGATTACAGCGAGTCAGCAGCATGATGTGGCGGATTTAAAAAAGGGAGGAAAAAAAAACGACCCTCCAATAAAATGCCCTTAGGCCTTATGAGGAGTTGTGCTTCTCCCAAGGAGGTAGATAAGAGTCCCATTTTCCTCAAACTTGGTGGGAATATGTGTTCCATTCTGGCCACAGAGGTTTAGGGTGGATGGTGCGTGGCACCTAAGAGAGTGGCCAGAATGGTGGTGGGATTCTTGAAGAGCGAGTGGCTTCTCCACTATTGGAGTTTCCAAACCAGGTATGCATGACCAAGTTCTGGTGAAAAGGGCCTGGGCCGTAGGAAGTGGGGGAGAGAGGATGGATCTTGTAGCATTGCTTGTCTTGGTGGTGACTTTACAGACCCCTTCCATCAGTAACTCTGAGATTCTAGGAGTCCAGTAGAGGATCAGTGTCTTGCTAAAAAAGCAGGTGTGTCCTTGTGACCTTCTCAAAACAAAGACCCGCACAACAGGATGGGACTGGTTGCTCCAGGACAGTGTTGGCACCAGGTTTCCTGGGCATTGATTTAGAAGTGGGCAGTGGAATTCTCTCTGGTTTTAGTGACTTTGAGGTGGGGGTGTAGGGGAGGTGAGGGGTGGCTCTAGGGCTCCTGCCCTGCTTAGGGCTGCCTGGAATTTATTATTCCAAACTGCACAGTGAAGCCAACCTGGCAAGCTCGACCTTTAATGAAGGGGAGAGAGAAGGCGTGGGAGTTACTTACCATTTATTGATTGTTGATTGACATTGTGTTCAGTGCTGTCCAAGCTAATAGGGACTTAGCAGATAGGGAGGTGAAGATTTCCCTAATTAACAATAGGGAAAGGGCTTGAAAGGGGTGTGTGTGTGTGTGTGTGTGTGTGTGTGTGTGTGTGTGTGTGTGGTCACACACCAGAAGGGAGGGTGAAGATTGGAGACCAGAGAGAAGCCCCTGTTTCTGCCGGGCTCTGGAAGCCATCGGAGAGAGATGAACAGCAGAGAAATGACTGATGTCTCAATAGCTGGGAACTGCTTACTGGGAGTCAATGGGGCCTCACTGGTAAAAATCCAGAATCTGGCTTCGGGAGACAGATGTGCGAGCCTGAGCTCATCCCCTGAAGCCTGTGTGAGTCAGGGTGAGTCTTCCCTGACTGATGAACCTCAGTCTTTTTTTTTTTTTTTTTTTTTGCTTTTTGGAGGGCAATTGAGGTTAAGTGACTTGCCCAAAGTCATACAGCTAGTAAGTGTGTCAAGTCTCTTAGGCCAGATTTGAACTCAGGTCCTCCTGACTCCAGGGCTGGTGCTCTATTCACTGTGCCACCTAGCCGCCCCAAACCTCAGTCTTTATATGTGTAAAAGGGAAGCTTTGAAGTTTTGGAAGAATCAAGAGTCCAAGGACTCATTTCCAGAGCACTTCAGTCAGCATATATGTATTATGACCCTATTTCACAGATTATCATTACCAGAATGTTGAGCATGGGGACTATGGCACATTTTGACTGTATCTTGATGTGGATTATTACAATTAGAATCATGTAAGGTGGTAGGATCACAGGATTTATAGTTTGAAGAGAACTACGGGGTCACCTGGTCAAACCTCCTCATTTTGTGGATGAGGAGTCTCCTCAGAGAGGTGACATTGCCCAAGGTCACCCAGCTAGGAAGTGACAAGTTAGAATTTAAGCAGGTCACTGGTTCAGGGATCACTACCACCATCATCTTCACCACTCCCATCGCCCCAATCACCCTCCCTGTCACCACTACCACCATTGCTACCATCACTGCCATCACCAAGGAGGTAGGGAGGAAAGGATTCACTTAATCTAACCCACTTATTTACAGTAGAAGAACCCTTTAATGTCACATGCCTAGTATGGAACATACCTGGGATTTTAGGGGAAGATGACTGTGCCACAGGGAAGTCACTTGTTTGTTCGTTCATTCATTTATTCATTCATTCGTGTGTAAGAAGCATTGATGGGATGCCGAGGAATTGCTGGTGGTAGAATTCGGCAGTCTGAGTTTCCAGCCTGCTGCCAAAACCCTGAGCCAGGGATCTTTTCTCCAACTCCTGCAAAACATACTTCTTTTTCACTGACTCGGATTGAAGGATTTCCCAACAAGCCACGTGCAGGGAAAAAGGATTTGGCTTGTTTGCGTCATGCATGCGTCTCTTTCTCCCTCCTTGGCCATCTCATTGCCTCAGCCTGTTTGGGCTCACTTGCTCACATGAGGGGTTCCTGACCTCACAGGGTCGTTCTTTTAGTGTTTAAGGGAGGTGTTCTGAACACAAGCACCCAGCAGCAGGATTGAGGGGGTGGAGAGTGTGTGTTGAGTGAGAACCCATATTGTAAAACAATTTTCTTCAATAATTAGCAAGAAAGAAACTTATGTGTGCAGTCTAAATGTAAATGATTCAGTTCTTTAAATTTCTCCCTCTATTGTTCTATGTGAAAGTTCCTTCCTTCTTTCTCTAATTCCTCCCTCCCTTCCTTCCTCCCTCCTATCCTTCCTCCCCTCCTCTTTTCTCCCTTCCTCTCTTCTTCCCTCCCTCCATACTCTAGAGCTAGGCTGACAGGGAGATGCTCTACATGACTGGTTAGCCAATGAACATATGAGCAAGTCCCATCCATGTTGGCTCTTCTTCCTGCCATGCTTAGTAGGCAGTATGGGGCTGTGGGGAGAGGGTTTTGGGCATCTAGCCAGGGACCTCATTTGACAGGTGACTTTGGTATTTATCAGCTGTGTGACCTTCAACATGTCCTCTTAACTTCCCAAGGCCTCAGCCTCCTTATCTGTGACACAACCATAATACCCCTAGTTCACAGGGTTGTAAAGAAACATCACTCCTTTTGAAGATGTTGTGTCTTCTCTGGACTAGAACACTTGCCCTCTTTGAGTCCATATCCCCTGCTTTGCATGTTGAGGCTATCACCCAAGATGGCCTCTGAGTTCCTTCTAGGTCCAGAGCTATGATCCCACAATCTGTGATCTTGCTGTGGTCCCTTACACAGAACTCCATTTTTTTGCCCTAGCATACATTTTTCATTAGTTGACTTGGCCAGGAAATACTGCAATCTGTTGGCTGCCCTTCAAGTGAACAAGCCTCTCCATCACTGGCTGTGCCAGAGTGCACTTAGGACTGGGGCTGGACTCAGGAAGACCTGAGTTCAAATGCAGCCTAGAGTGTATACTTGTGTGACCCTGGGCAAAGTCACTTCACCTCTGTTTTCCTCAGCTTCCTCAACTGTAATATTGGGATAGAGAGGTATCTGCCCTCAGAGGGCAGACCAGCTCTCTAGGCAGCCCATTTCATATTGGGATAGTTTTAATGGCTAGGAAGGTTTTCCTGTTATCTAGCCTAACCTGCTCTCTTGCAGCAACAGAACAGAGCTAACACCTCAGGTTGTCATGAATCTCAAACAGATGATATTTTAAAGTGCTTTCCAAACATTAAAGCGCCATGTAAACAACATGATGTTGTTGTTATTGTTGATGATGTTAGGACAGTGATGGGCTGTCTGAGTTGGAAGGGGTATCAGAGGGCAGCTGCTCCAACTGATCCTTGAGAAATAATTTCGTCTTTGCTAGGTAGTCTTAACCTGGGCCTCCCAGGGGCTCATGAACTTGAGTGGGGAAAGCAATACATCTTCTTTTTCAGTAGCCTTTGATTGCATTTGTAATTTTCTTTATTTTATTTTGTGTTTTGAAAAACTTTATTCTGAGAGGGGGGTTCATAGGCTCCATCAGACTGCCAAAGGGTCAGTCTCTCTCTCTCCCCCCCCCTTTCTCCCCCTGTCTGTCTGTCTGTCTCTGTCTCTGTCTGTCTGTCTGTCTGTCTCTCTCTCTCACACACACACACACACACACACACACACACACACACACACACACACACACGAACCTCTGATCTACTCAGAGAGTCACAGAATTTGGGAGTCAGAAGTGACCTCAGGGCTCTCTGTTTCATTCCATTCTTGGAAAAACATCCCCACTCCAATATATACAACAAATGGCCTTACTTATTCTGCTTGAAGAACCCCTCAGAGGGCAGACCAGCTCTCTAGGCAGCCCATTTCATATTGGGATAGTTTTAATGGCTAGGAAGGTTTTCCTGTTATCTAGCCTAACCTGCTCTCTCTTGCAGCAGAACAGAGCTAACACCTCCTTTGTGAGAGTGCTTTTGAGCTCCTGAAGGAAGCTAGGATGATCCCTCTAAGTCTCCTCTTCTGCTGGCTAAGAAGCCACATTCTTTCAGCTTTGACTCATGTGGCTTGGTTTCTATATCCTCCCTCATGTGCTGGTCACTGTCTAGGATGATGCTTCCATTGTCTCTGGTCCAGGTTGTGAGGCTTGGCCAGAACTTGTCACCAGCTATGACCCTTGCAAATTCAAGTTCTCCCTGGAGCCCCAGTGAGGCACTGGGGGAGAAAATGGTGCCTCTGCTCTCATTGCTGATGTTCCCATAGCAGACTGTCTCCTCTCACCCTGGACAGCTCTTGTCTACTTCCTTCCAGACATCCTCTGTGAAAAATCTTGGGGATATTCTAAGGAACTTGGGGGATGGTGTACTTAAAGTGATTTGTAAGATGCTCACCTGTGTAATAGAGAAAAAGAAGTCACATGGCATGAAGGATGATGGTCTCACTCTGTCCCACCAAAGGAGCTAGTGGACATCTACCAACAGACTCTGGCCTCAGAAGGTTATCAATCTGGGACAAGCCTGTGAGATTAGGGGATACCTTGGTTGGTGTGAAGGATGGCTTCTAGGCCATCCAAAGAACTTCTACTCATTCCCCCAACCCAACTGGAATCCCTTGGCTTCTCCCAGGCCTGGAAACAAAGAGTTAGAAAGAGAATGAGGGTTTAGGGTAGAACTGACTCTGTGAGATATGGTGCACACACAATCTCTTCTTCAACTGGCCGATGGAGGAGAGGTTAGAGGGAGGAAGGGAGTGACACAGACAAGGATGGCCATGATGGCTTGTAGCTGTTTCAGGATCTGTGGCAACATCTCATCAAGATTCACTGAGTAGGGCCAGAAACTCATCAGGCACCAAATTCCCCAGAAAACCCAGGGAAACCCTGGCCCAGTAAAGACTGAAAAGTGAAGCTGTGGTGTTAGGTGGAGGGGAGGACTTCCCTGCTGCTGAAGCCTCTGTGTCTGTTCCCAGAATTAAACACCCCCACATGCGCACACATTCACAGCCCAACAGCTGAGCAAATGAAGGAAGACTCAGGTTTTGGCACATCAGGCAAATTCATGATGCCAAAGGATTGCCATTCATTTCCATGGAGGTTCATGGTGTGGCCCCATACAGAGATGGCTTCATCGGCAGACTTGGAGTTGGATGACATTTGGTGGCTAAAGAATATTTAGAATAGCACCTCCATGAAAACTGCACCAGTGCAGGGTGCTTTGCTTAGGAAACAAAACTCTTATTTTCAGTGTTTGACCTTTGTCTCTCCTGGTATTCTCTGCAGAAACTCAACTCTATTCTTTATCTTTGTGCCTCATTCTCATTTTCTTCCTTTGTAAAATCAAGGATTTGGGCAAGATCAAGAGTGTGTGTGTGTGTATGTGTGTGTGTGTGTGTGTGTGTGTGTGTGTGTGTGTGTGTGTGTGTGTTGGAGGGGAGAGGGCAGGGCAATTGGGGTTAAGTGACATGCCCAAGGTCACATGGCTTGAAAGTGTCAAGTGTCTGAGGCCGGATTTGAACTCAACTCCTCCTGATTCCAGGGCTGGTGCTCTATTTATTATGCCACCTCCCCCCCTAAGATCAAGAGTTCTTAACTTTTGTGTGTGTGATGAACTCCTTTGATCATCTAGTGGCAAGTATAGACTTCCTATAAAGATAATGTTTTTAAATCCACGAAACAAAACTCACAGCATTGCAAAGGAGATTGATTATATTGTCAACTATATATCATTACACCTATCTATATACTATGTATCTCTTAAATAGCATAGTCAATATATTTAAAAAAATCAAGAAATTCATGAACTCAGGTAGAGGAGCTTTGGGCTAGATTACCTCCAAAATCCCTTCTATCACTAATATTATGAGCCATGATTCCTGTGATTGGAAGTCAAGTAGAAATAGATGGTAACATTTATTTCACAGCTTCTTTGTGTATCTGGGGTTGTTATTGTATCATAATATGTAACTATCTATCATACTTTACTATGCCAAATTACATTTCATTTATTATTATTGTTATATATCAGTGTAGATTACGACCCCTTTGGGTTATTATTATTATTTTTGAGTTATTATTATTATTTGCTTTTTTGAGGGGGGAAGGCAGGACAATTGGGGTTGTTACTTGCCCAAGGTCACATGGCTAGTAAGTGTTAAGTGTCTGAGGTCAAATTTGAACCCAGGTCCTCCTGACTCCAGGGACAGTGCTCTTTTCACTGTGCCACCTAGCGGTGCCCCCCCCTCCCCCTTTGTTTTTATTTTTCTTTTTTTAAATTTTTTAAATTTTTTTTCTTTCTTTTTTTTCCCTTTGGGTTATTTTTGAAAACTTTTTAATCTGCAAAATATGTTTTCCTTTAGACAGCCTGACCCTCAAATAGACTTGTCTCCAGATGATAAACCCCGATTCTATAGTCAATGTCATTGAGTCAAGTCCTTACATCTGGCCAGGACTCACTGGAGCTTTGGCTCTGAGGATGCAGAAGGGAGTAGTGGATCCTGTCCCCAATTCAATTATCAGACGAATGAGTTAGACTTAATAGTTGACTTCCAGCCCTAGATCCAGAGGAGATCTAGATCCTCACACAGGAGCCAGAATGTGAAATTTGGTCTTTTTGACCCGTGGTCCTCTCTGCTGTAGAGCTCATAGCCAGCCCCTGAGAGGCTGGAGAGTATCCCATCCATGACCTAGGGCCAGGGCGAACCCTGTCGCCTTCACGAGGCTCCTCCCTCTTTGCCTGGAGTGAATGCGACTTACGAGTTTCTGGTCTGTGTTCTTGTCACATCAACAGTCTCGGAGAAAATAGATGCATTTTGTTAGATGAATGTGGAAGCTGCCAACAGCAGTGAGATACTTGCTGTTTAATGGAACTGAAATCTGGTCTGCCAGTAAAGCCAAATTGGGTTCTTTGGGAACCACAAACTGTCCAGGTTTTGCCTGATGAGTCCCCAGGTGGAATCTGTTAAATGGTCTTGGAACCAATGAAGAGAAGAAGCCCCTTCCCATGGGTGGGCCAGGCATTCAGGCATCCTTTCTGCTTGCCAGTGTACCTCCTGATCCACTGTCCTGTCACCAAGAGAAAAGCAGAGTGAGCAAACCTTCTTCAGGTCATGCCTTGCCTTCCTTGAAGAGAATAGATACCCTGCTTAATTAATATCTGCAGCCCCATTGAACAATACTGTGCCTTAATCCCTTAAGGATGAAAATGACAGATGACTTAGGCAGTGAATACATCAAAACTTTGGGTCTGTGGATATCTGGGTAGACTTAATAAGGGGCAAGATTATGCAAAAATAGTTAGGTATGATAATAAGAATTTCAACGCAGAATGCTCGTTTTCTTCTCTCTGCTGTCGTTAAGCTCCATTCCAGAGGAATTAGTGGTATTACTGCGGGAATCTTAGCTTATTTTTTTTTGTCAAGGAAGCGTGTTCAGGAGCTCCCTCAACGTATCTTGAAAGTAAAGCACGGATTTGAACAGGGGTGAACGTAAGAAATCTTAAAGCATAGTTAATCTTTAGAAAGGACTGGAATTGTGTGAGTAGATTTTCTTCTCTAATTACAGGGAGAGAAAAAAAAAAAACTGTTTTCCCTTGCCTGAAATTTGGACTGTTTAAGTTGTTCCAGTGTGGAGAGAACACCAGGATGTTGCTTCAGCTTGGCCTCTGGAGGGCAGAACTGTGGCCAGTGACTGGGAGTGACTGGGAATTACCGGGAGGCTGGATGAAAGCAAAAAACAAACAGACAAAAACCATACAAACCCTAAATCAAAAAACCACCAAACAATAACAACAATGAAACCTTTGTAATGATCAGAACTGACCAGAGAGGATCTGCGAGTGGTCATCTACTTCAGGCAGCCAGGTGGTATAGACATTATTGCAAGCTTGGAACACTTGAATTAGAATCCTACCTCAAACACTTGCTACCTTGAGGACCTTGGGCAAGTTACTTAACATCTTATACACTCCTTTTTCCCATCTGTAAAATGGGGGTCATTCTAGTACCTTCCTTGTAGAGCTCTTGTGAGGATTGGAACAGATAATCTACATCAAGTGCTTTGCAAAATGTAAAATGCCATATACGTTTAGCTCTTTATTGTTATCTTACAGACAAGGAAACTGAGACCCAGAAACGTGAAGTGACTTTCTCTTGATCACACCAGGTCCTCTGACTCTAAACCCAGGACTCTCTGTGTGATCACATTTCTTCCAATAGTGGAATGCTGCACCCCAAGAGTTAGTCGTTCTTTGGGTCTCTCCCCCTCCCTGGGTTTCAAAGGCTGTTGCTGAAGATGCTAGGGAGTCCACTGGGTGATTTTGAGATTCCTGTTTCTGTAGTCCTAGAAGCCTCAAATGATGAACAGAATGGAGAATGGGAAGTGAATTAGGAAAGACTTCCTAAGACAGGGCCCCCCAAGAAGGACACTAGACTTTCTTTAAGTTGGAGGGGAGAAGGGAGAGCATTTCTGACACAGGACGGGCTTGAAGCCAGAGATGTAAAAGGTAGAAACGTCACTTAACAAGGATGTTGAATTACATCCTAGAGGCAAACGGGAGCCATTGAGGATTTTCCAGCAGGAGAGTGATATAGTCAGATTTGCCATTTAATGCTTTATTCCTACCAGCATCCTCTGTCTCATCTGCTTTGTGGTCACTGATCAAATTCATAGGACCATTGTTTCTGAATCACCCATGTGAGGGTACCACTCATCATATCCTGACCATCCCCATTTTTGATGTCTCTCCCATTAGAACAGTGGTTCTCAACCTATGGGTCGCAACCCCTTTGGGGGTTGAACGACCCTTTCACAGGGGCACAGGGGTCGCCTAAGACCATCAGAAAACACATATTTCTGATGGTCTTAGGAACCGAGACACTGCACTTCTCTATCAGAGTCCAGGTGGGTCTGCCCACATGCAGACACGTCCACATACGAGTATTAGAGGGTCGAGGCATTAGGAAGGTTGAGAACCACTGCATTAGAATGTAAGTCCCCTTAACAGTGGGGGCTTGCTGGCTTGCTTTGCTGTGTCCTTGGGGCTTAGCACAGGGCTGAGCACATAGCATGAACTTAAGAAATGCCTTTTATTGATTGATTCCTTCATGGACAATGAATTGTCAGCTGTGTGGAGGACAGATTGGTGAAGTAGAGACTTCACGCAGGGAGACTGATCATGGGACTTTTGTGATAATCCAAAAGAGTGGTGATGAAGGCCCAAAGCAGAGCGGTGGTCATGTAAATGGCCAGATACATGCATACTAAGTGCTGCTCTGATGGGAGATGGGAGTGATAGGCTACAGGTAACAGTGAGAAGCCTTGACAGCCTCCTCAAGAGCAGAGGACCATTGTTCCATCTGTTTTCACCTGCACCAAGACCAGGGTCCCTGATAAATCCTACTGAATCAGAACAGACGTCTGTGAGAAGGGGACAGATAGTGACCAGAGTGGGGTGTAGGTTCAGGCATGGGCATCAGGGAAAGCTTCCTGGAGGAAATACTTGAGCTGAGCCTTGAAGGGTGGGTAGGATTGGAAACAAGCAGAGATGAGAGACAGGCATTCTATGCATAGGGAACAGTGTGGGCAAAGGCATGGTGATGGGGAAATTTTTCCTATCTCTGGAGAACAAATTAATGTTATCAACCATGAAACAGATCTGGAGACTGGCTGACACCCCCTTATTTTAATCTATAGGTGTGATGCCAAGTCCATGTGGCACCATCTGCTCATAGCCCCATCCCAATATTTTTTCCCTTGCCTTGGGGGTAGTAGATTTAAAGCTGAACTGGGCATCTGGTTCATGATTAATCCACGGGCTGAGGAAATTAGAAACAGAGCCTGGGATTTGGAGCCAGAGGACCTTGTATATACCTGGCTATCTACGTGCCCTGCATCCCTTCAGAATCTTAGCTTCTTGAGGGTAGGACACTTATTTTTTCCCTTACGTCTGTGGTGCTTAGCTTAGAGCCTGGCACATTGTAAGAATTAATTATTGATTGGTCAACTAATTGAGAGAATTTGGACAAGTCACCCTAGCTCTTTGAGCCTCAGTTATGAGAGGTTTGGACGAGCTGAGGAGTTCTTAACCTTTGACATTGTGTTGAAGCTTGTGGATCATGTTCCTCAGGATGATGTTTTTAAATACATAAAATAAAAATTACCAATTAAACCATTTATATGTAGTTACTGAAGTTTACAGGTTCTAGTTTCTAATCACTTAGAGTGGATTCTCTTTTTACTTTTGTTAATAATAATTACAGAAAGTTGTGTTGTGCCTTGTAGTCTGAAAATTCTTTATGCCCATCCTCTCAGTGGATCTCTAAATAACCCTGGCAGAGAGCTGCTGTGAGCCTTATTATTTCTAGAGGGAAACTGAGGCAAAGATTGTAAGTGACTTGCTTAGGACCACTAAGTTAGTACACGTAGTTCACCTAGTTATGTGGATGTTCACTCTGGACCTTTCTGCCCAAATGCATCTCTCAAGCATCTCTGCCACGTCACCTTTCTATCAACTCTGATGCTCAGGGCAGTCTAGACCCTGGGAGATAAGCCAGCTTGGCATTTCCCTTGTGAACAGGCCCATGAGCAAATGGCTTCACCTGTTACTTGTCTGGTGATTTGCCCCAGGACTCATGTCCTTCTTAATCAAACTGCCCCCTCAGCAGGGTCTGTGAAATGGGGTGCCCTGTTTTGCACACCTGGCATGCTCATGCTTGCCAAGCTTTGAGTAAATAGACTTATCTGATGCCCACCAGAGTGAAGGTGATTGTCATGTGAAACCGAAGTCCCATGGACTACGAAGGTGGATGCAATAATGTAATTCAATTGGAGACCTTGGCCTGGATTGTTTGGACAACCAGGGAATGGCTCCAGGGGAGATGAGGGAGCCACCCCCATATATGACCACGGGCCCCCAGTCTGATGATGCGCTTACTCTAATTCTTGAATTCTCCAGTGGTTTTTTCATCCCTGGATACCTTTCCAAATGTTAATAAGAGCTTCTTCCACAGAAGCTTCATAAAATCTGTTCATCTTAATCAGATCACTGGGGTGGGGGAGGCCCATAAAGTGAGTTTGGTTTTCAGGTACTTGGACACCAAAGGTTATAGAGAATGTATGTGTTCCCAAAGCAGCCCAGCTTATCCCTTGAAATTCTGACGTGCAAGGACATGGAAGACTGTTTCTCATCTCCTATGTGGCTCTAGAGAGCTGCTGAAGCGGGGGTGTTTGATTGGAAGTCAGAGGAGTTTTGAGTTCCCATCAGCGCCCAGGGCCTTGAAGCCAGGCAGGAGCTGGGCCTTAATGAACACCAAAGAACAGATGTGGGTTTTTTTTCTTCCCAGAATAATTCAAACCTGCTTTGTGTGAAAATGTTTCTATTTTCTCCCTAATTGGTTGAATTATAAACTATAATTTTATTTTGGGTCCTATTTTCTGGCCCTTTCTTCCTAAGCATTTTTGACATTGTTGTCATTGTGGGCTATGGCCCAGAAAGGTGATGGAGAAGAAGGAATACTGGATGAAAAGTCTGCAGGCCAGCAATCTCTGGCCCCGACTCAGCCACAACCTTGCTGTGGGACCTTGAACAAGGAAGTGCCCCAGCCTGTGTCCAAGCTTGGGAGGTTTACCTCTGATCTCCAAGGTTGCCTGAGCCCTGCTATTCTCTCATCCAATTATTGCTAAGTGTTATGTTGTCCAAGGCTCAACAAGGACAGAAGGAGGATTAGAAGTCTCCTAACTTCTCTTGAGGCAAGCCGGATGGTTATGTCCATTTTACTGATGGGCATACTGAGACCAGAGAAGGGAAATAATGTTGTGTGGCATATGTCTCAGGGCCAGCCAGTGGTGCACTGAGGGCCTAGCCCTGGACAGTGGCCCTCTGAAGAGCACCTCCTTTGATTAACCTTGCCTTCTTCCCAGAGTCTGGAAGGCCTCAAGGGGTTAGTTGGTGGGAAGAGGGGAGGCTGTGCTTTTCCTGGTGTTGATTACAGTTTAGACGGCATTAACATCCTGTGAATAAATGAAAATGGGCCTCCATAACCATAGTAACTGCTGCTCTTAAAAACTGCTATTTTGGATGTTTTTTTAAGATTGCATCAGAGTGATGGATTCTCTCTGTTCAGAAATCCTGAGAAGACTCTCTAGAGCCCAGCATGCTTCAGTTATTAATTTTGTAGAATTCGCTACAACAGGAAGAAAAGAGAAAGGCAGAGGCCAAGGCTTTGGGTCTGGGCCTAGTGGCAGAAGAAAGTGGGGCACGTGCCCTCCCATCACTGCCTTCTCCATCCTTTCTGTCAGGCCCTGCCCTCCATTCTGCTGTCACATGCCTCTGGATGCCTACCATGCCCCTCTGTGCCTCCTAGCCACACACTGCTAAGTGGTTTCCCTTCCTAACTGGAAGAAGTCCTAAATCTTTCATAATTGGGCCTTCTGTAAATTCATGATGCCTCCTCCCAGCTGGCTCTCACTTGGTGTCTCGTGGTCCTTGAAGTTAGCCATCATTGAAATGAGGTTCATCCTAATGTGTAGCCCACAATACTTCTCAGGTCTCCTACTGTCTTCCTAGCCCTCTCTGTAAATGAATGTTCTCTCCACCTGCTTTCTGTGAAAATGGGCAGGGATCTTGGGCTTCATGAGCCACCGATAGTCCATGACACCTGAGAACCTCAGTATCTTCATCCATTCTCTCCTTCCATCTAGGTTTCCAGAAATGTTGAGGCCAGTTCCCTCCATGTGCCTTCCTATCTCCTGAGAGTCTGCCTGCCCCTTTCACCATTCACACCTCATCAATCATTCAGCTTTTTCTTCTCTCTTCCCACCATCTTTCCATCCCCTCCTCCCCCACTTTCCATCCTCATCAGCTTCTCCTTCTTCCACTTTTCATCTTGGCTCAGGTGCTGAAAATCAAGTGATGCATCCCAAGGTCACATGGCCAGTATTATGTTAGAGGCATTGCTCCAGTCTAGGACTTCCCATACCGACCTGAAATAAAGACATACACGTACATAGACAGGGAGATATTATGAATATGTCTCCCTCTATATGTATACACACAGATATATATGTATATACACATATATAGATGCATATATACCCAATATACATGCATACTACACACACATATATGTACATACATACAAGTATATACATATACAACACATATAACCATTATGTACTATATTGTGTGTGTGTGTGTATATATATATATATATATATATATATATATATGTATATACAAAACTATATGCACTGTATGTCCACACACACACACACACACACACACACACACACACACACATTTTTCCAATGGAAATCACCTTGGCTTTGGAGTCAGAAGGTCTCTGCTCCTTACTTCTATCCAAGTCACTTTTCAGGTGCTTGGCCTCAGTAAAATGAGGGAGGGACATAAGCTTTGAGTCCATGGTCCTAGGAATATTTACACACCTAAATGTAACTGTTTACACATGTGTACACACAACACTCGCTGCAGAACCCTGGGCAAGGCATTGCATCTCTACCTGCCTCAGTTTCCTCATCTGGAAAATGGGAATAATCCTGTCCCTATCTCTCAGGGTTGTTGTGAGGATCCCATGAGATTTTTCTTTTCAAATCCCAAAGTACTGTACAAATTTTAGCCGTCATTATTAAGGTTATTATTGTAATTATAGATCTGGGTGGGGGGGTAGTTAGTTCTTTGAGTGGCTGCCTGGGTATTTGTCCCTTACTCCACACTGTGCTGGGTGACATTTGAAGCCTTTCTTTCCCTGCACATCTTGTAACCTCCGTCCCCCTGTGTTTATTCAGGGACTGTAGAGATAAACAGTAACCCAAGCTGTCATTCCTAGCGGTGATGGGCACCTCACTTGTCAGATTGCAATCTCTGGTGTTTGCTCCTCCCGTTGGCTGCCCCAGGGGCTGTGGTGACTCCTTCCAGGCTCCCTGGCCCCAGAAACTGGGAGAAAGGGATTGCTCTCCTCCTGATAGCCCAGTTTCCTGTATCTGAAGGATGCTGTGGGTAAGCCCCTGTTTGTATATGACAAGCCCATGTCAAGGAGCTCACAGTCCAGTTCTTTGGATTAGGCCTGACCCACAGGGACACGGCTGTCACATTGATCATGGCAGAAAGAAAATGTTTCCCTCCTTAGCCCTGCTGGAGAGACAGGGAGTATCCTGTGTGAGGAGGGGGAGCACCTCCCTGGCATGAAGAAAGTATCAGGGAAAGGAGGCCAGTGTGCTCTGATGAGCCTGGGAAGGGTTAAACCAAGGATACCATTGTTTGTTCATGTCCATGGTAGCATTTGAAAAGAGCTCCCCCAAACTTAAAGTCAGAGGGTATTAGTTTTGAATCTCAGAGCTCTTCGTGAGGGTCTCATCCAGTGTTTAAAACTCTGGACTTGACCCCAGCATTGTTGTGGCCTTTTTTAGTACCGCCTGTCCAAGGGGAAGAAAGCAAGGCCCCCTGGAGAAATTATGCCAGCTCTCATGGAGCCCCTTCTTCTATCCATCTCAGGATCCCCCTCTTTCCATGGCAGATATTGGGGACCGCAGACTTGGGGGCTAAAACATGAAATGTGAAGTAGACATTATAAAATATTTGGGAATCTACCTGCCAAAACAAACCCAGGAACTATATGAACACAACTACAAAACACTTCACACAAATAAAATCAGATCTAACTAATTGGAAAAACATCAATTGCTCGTGGCTGGGTCGAGCTAATATAATAAAAATGACAATTTTACCTAAATTAAATTACATATTTAGTGCCATACCAATCAAGCTACCAAAAATTACTTTATAGAGCTAGAAAAATAGTAACAAAATTCATTTGGAAGAACAAAAGGTCCAGAATATCAAGGCAATTAATGAAAAGAAATGCTAGAGAAAGTGGCCTAGCTGTACCAGATTTTAATCTGTATTATAAAGCAGCAGTCATCAAAACTACTTGGTACTGGCTGAGGAATAGAGTAGTGGATCAATGGAATAGACTGTGTACAAAGGACTCTGTAGTCAATGACTATAGTAATCTACTGTTTGATAAACCAGTTTTGGAGATAAAAACTCACTATTTGACAAAAATCGCTGGGAAAACTGGAATATAGTGTGGCAGAAACTGGGCATAGACCATTATCTAGCGCCGTATACCAAAATGAAGTCTAAATGGGTGGACGATCTAGATATAAAGGCTGAAACAGTAAGCAATCTGGGGAAGCAAGAGTTAGAGAGCATTATGAAATATAAAATGGATAATCTTGAATACATTGAATTGAAAAGTTTCTGCACAAACAAAGCCAGTGTGACCGAGATTAAGAGGGAAGTGGGAAATTGGGAAAGAATTTTTACAACCAGTGTCTCTGATAAAGGCTTCATTTCTAAAATATACAAGGAATTGAATCAAATCTATAAGAATACAAGTCATTCCCCAATTGATAAATGGTCAAAGGATATGAACAGGCAATTTTCAGAGATAGAAATTAAAGATATCTATAAGCACATAAAAAAATGCTCTAAATCACTATTGATTTGAGAAATGCAAATCAAAACAACTTTGAGGTACCACATCTCACCAGTCAGATTGGCTAAGATGACAAAACAGGAAAATGACAAATGCTGGAGGGGATGTGGGAACATTGGAACACTAATGCATTGTTGGTGGAGTTGTGAACTCATTCAACCATTCTGAGAGCAATCTGGAACTATACCCAAAGGGCTATAAATAATTGCATACTCTTTGACCCAGTAATACCATTTCTAGGTTTATATCACAAAGAGATCATAGAAGTGGGAGGAAGACCCATACGTACAAAAATATTTATTGTCGCTCTCTTTGTAGAGGCAAAAAATTGGAAATTAAGAGGATGGCCATCAATTGGGGAATGGCTAAACAAAATATGGTATATGAGTGCAATCGATTACTATTGTGCTAAAAGAAATGAGGAGCTGATGGACTTCATATTTACCTGAACAGGCTTTTACAAACTGATGCTAAGTGAGAAGAGCAGAGCCAGGAGAAATTTGTACACAATGACAGACACAACATGTGTGTGATGACCAAGTTTGATAAACTGGACTTTTCTCAGCAATGCAAGGTTATATGACAACTCTAAAAGACTCAGGATGGAAGGAGAGGCCTACATTCAGAGAAAGAACTAGAAAGAACAGAGTTTAAATGGAGACTGAAGCAATCTACATGCTAGCGTTCATTTCCATGTTTGGTTCTGTTTCTTCTTTCTCATTGTTCACTCCATTGGTTACAACCCTTCTATACAACCAGATTAATGTCCAGTGTAAAAGTATTTGCAGATCCTATACTTGATTGCATGCTGCCATGGATGGGGGGAGAGGGGGAAGGAGGGGAGAAAATTTGAAACTCAAGGGATTGTGGAACTGAATGTTGTAAACTAAAAGTAAATAAACAAATCAGTTAAAACAAAAAAGATGAAATGTGAGGATGTTGCTCATTTCCCTGATGCTGCTATCAGGTGGCTTTGGGGGCTGGGGGCTGCTGTTGAGGGGAGCCACTGAGGGGTATGGGGGTCATTTTCTGAGTTTCCCATTTGCAGAAATCATTGGTGAAAGGGAATGTTTCAGTGACTCCTGACTCACCTTTGATTTCCTAAAAGTGACTTTTGGTGTTTGGTGTCTCAGTCATAAGCCCCCACGGTGCAGATGCCGACATGAGTGGGACGGGGTCTTTGCTCATGGTTGGGAGCTTGGGGAATGCAGCTCATTTCCTTCTAGTTGGTCACAGAGAAGGTGCTGGAGTGATTGAGCAGGAGGCATCAAGAGCATTCTCTTTCACTCTTGACATTTGCTTTCAGGCAGAGAAAGGGCTTTGGACTTGGGGTCAGAAAACCTGGCTTCAAGGTCCAGCACAGTCATTTTTCACCTGTGTGATCTCAGGCAATCACTACAACATATCTGTTGTCCTCAAGTATCCTCATCTGCAAAATGGGTTTACTATTATAGAATAATAATGAGAATGACAATCACAATGATGATGACTGAGATGTGTTATAGTGTTTGCTGTAACAGATCCTCACTACAACTCTGGGTGGTAGGTGTTTCTACTATTCTCATTTTACAGATGAGGAAACTGAGTCCCAGAAAGAGAAAGTGACTGAGAACTCTCCATCAAGAAGGTTCTCGGGCTATTTGGCCTAAGCCCTTTATGTGCCAGTCCAAGGGAGTTGAAGTGACTCACCAGATGCCCCCTAGCTTCCTCTGATTTCACATTCAGTGCTCTTTCCACTGGGCCCCACAGCCTTTGGTTCATCTCCAGTCTGTCCATTGATGGTCAGCTGTCTGAGGACAGGGGCCTTGTCCTTGACTTTTCCTGCCTCCCTGCTCAGGTGCTGTGTCTGGTGCTTGGTACCCCCTAAATCCTCACTGACTGGTGCCCCGGCAGGATCTGTGCTTTGACTAAGGAAGGGATATTTAGCCAGAGATAAATAAGAGACAGTGGCCAGCCAGATGTCCTCTGGAATACAAATGAGGCGCTGTGTCTCCCAGCTGCCAGGCTGAGGAGATGCATTTGTTTTTACTGGGGACTGAGAAAGCCACAGCTAAGAGGGAAGGGGATGGGCGACCTCTGTGTGAAGCCCCTTCCTCACTCTAGAGTGGGGTGGTGGGGCTAAGGGGATTTCTTGGGACACAGAGGCATGGGACCGAATCCTGAGAGGAATGCTGGCCTTGCTTCATTTTTTCTGGGAGGAGAGAAGTCAAATCAAGCCATTTTTAATTATGCACAGAGGAACAGAATATATTTTTTTCTATCTCCAGGGAATGCACTCTGACCTTTTGTCTGCTTGCATGACTCAAGAAACTCTAGCTCTAAATATATCAATTCAGACAGAGTGATGGGCCTTAATGAGGAGGGAGCCTGGTGCCAGATTGGAAGGAAACTTTGTAGGGTTTTGAACATTCAGAGGGATTCAAATTTCCCCACTGGACCAAAATGACCTGTATTGTTGTATATGAATTTTCGTCTTTGGGAGCTGAGATTTTGGGTCATTTCATTAGAAATGTAGCAAGGTAAAGCTGGGAGAATTTTGAATATATAAGATGAAAGCCAAAAGGGACCATAGAGTAGACAATGTGAGAGATGGGAGAGGCCTTAGAGCAGGGGATCACAGAACTGGGAAGGGCCTTACAGCAGAGGATGGCAGAACTGGGAGGGGCCTTAGAGCAGGGAATATCAGGACTGGGAGGGGCCTTAGAGCAGGGGATGGAAGAACTGGGAAGGACCTTAGAGCAGGGGATGGCAGAACCGGGAAGGGCCTTAGAGCAGGGAATATCAGGACTAGGAGGGGCCTTAGAGCAGGGGATGGCAGAACTGGGAGGGGCCTTAGAGCAGGGAATATCAGCTCTGGGAGGAGCCTTGGAATAGGAGATGTCAGGGCTAGGAGAGACCTAAGAACAGGGATGTCCAAGCTGGAGGGGCCTTAGAGAATGGCAGAGTCAGTTTTGACTTTTACTGGCACCCTGGACAAATGAGCCAATAAGCCTTTCTTTTTCTTTCTCTTTTCTTTTCTTTCTTATTTTTTTTTTTTGGAGGGATGAAGGCAAGGCAATTGAGGTTTAGTGACTCATCCAAGGTCATGGGGCTAATCTGAGATCACATTTGAACTCGGGTTCTCCTGACTCCAGGCCTGGTGCTCTATTCACAGGACCACCTAGCCACCCCCCCCCCCCCAGGTGATGGCTTTCTTAAGCAAGTGCTATGTGCCAGTCACTGTGCCAAGCTCTGGGAGTACAGAGAAAGCACTACCCCCGCCATTCCCTGCCCTTAGGGTCTCCCAGTCTAATGGGAAGCAAAGAGAGCTATTCAAAGGCAGCTCTCCAGAGGGGGAGGAGGAGGAGGAGATCAGCAGGTTAGGGGCTGGGAGAGCTTCCTTCAGGACTTGGGATCTTAGCTGAGACCTGGAGAGAGCCAGGGAGCCAACAAGAAAAGGCAGCGCTCTGTTCCAGGTTGGCAGGGAGCCAGACAAAATGCCCAGAGATGAGACATGAATGTTTTTGTTCCAGTTTGAGCCCCTTGGTGCCCATGCTGAGGCCTCTTTTTTCCCCCAACTCTTTCCCAGGTTGCTCTGCTTGGCCATTCTTGGACCGACCCCCATCCCCAACTTCTGCACGCTGTTCTGTTGGAATGCAAGGTTAGAGTCTCCCTTTGTCAGCCTGACATGGGTAACACTCTCTGCCTCAGTTTCCTCATCTGTCAAATGAGTGGGGAAGGAAATGGCAAACCACTACAGTATCTTTTTCAGGAAAACCCCCAATGGAATCATGACTGAAAAACAACACAACAACAAATTTTCTAGATCATTTTGAGGAGTTGTGGTGGTGTGCTGGTGGGGAAAGTTTGCTGAACTTCCGGAGTCTCTGCCATGTTGTTGGAGCCTCTCAAGAGGTCTATGAGAATAATTTGGAATTAGCACACTAATGGAATACAAAGAGATGCTCTTTAGAAAGTGAACCCTTACTAGTCCTGAGAGCTTCCTTTGAGTAGCAGGGTAGAGTATTGGGTAGAGTAGTAGAACTCAAGGCATAGTGGATCTCTCTTTGCATCTGGCCTCTTTGTGCCAGTGGGCAAGTCTCTGAGCCTCAAATTTCCATCTGCAAAATGGAGATGAGAATGACTTCAGTGTGTTCATCATAAAGTTATGAAAGTTGCATGTGAAAATTGCAAAGTTCTTTGCAAACATTTTAGGTGCCAAATAAAGAACAACTGCAATTATGATCATCTTCATCCTTCTCTTTCTTATTGTGGGATTGGATAGGTAAATTTCAGGCCAGTTAAGAAAAAACAATCCCTTCCATTCACCTAGTACTTTGACAGTTGGGAAAGCATTTCCTTGTGTTGGGTCCAGACTATCATAGATCATAGATGCTGTGTCCAGGAGGTCTTGCTCAGCAATGAAGTACTATTTCTTACTTTTCCCATCCTCATTTTCTGTAATGGTCATGTCTGTGCTAATGACCAAACTCAGACTGATGGTCATCAGTGATTCAAGAACCATTAGCAAGTTCATGAATTATGCTCCTGTTTAGTCTTCTGTTCCATAGGCTTCTGCCTTAACATGGAAAGGAATGTTTGTGGTTTAAAAGGGTTGCATTTCACATCAGAGCGGTAGCTACATACCCTTTCCTCTATCGTCATCTTGTATTGTCAAAAAGCTGTTTCTTTAACTCCAGGGTTTTGAGTCTATGCCCATTGTAGGTGAGATTCTAAACTTCACACAGTGCAAACATTATTATAATTACTCTTTTTGTCAAAGAGAAACAGGTTGGATTTTTGAGATGATATACATATGCACTATTATGCAGGGGAAGTAGATTGGTTTTGTTTGCCATTAATTAGAAAATCTAATTTTGAAACATAGAATGTTGGCAATATCTTTCATTAATCTGCAGAGTGTTTTGGAGGCAGCTGGATGCCGCTGGGTTTTCCATATGAGTTTGGATGCCTTTCAGCAATGGCTGGCATCTCCTGTTCATTAGTTGACTTATCAGGACTATGTAATCTCTTGCTGTTGCCATGTACAGAGTTGGCCCTTGTGGGTGGCACAGCCACAAGGTTGTATTGGTGTTTCCATGGATGAGCTGCCACTTTTTTAAAGGAAATGAAGGTCAGAGTCGCCAAGGCCAACTGGGCTTCAATAATTTGGCTTATCTATTTTGGAAACAATATCTTCTTTTGAAGTCATTTTTCTTAATTTTTCCCATAAAGGACCCAAGGCCTCTCCCATTCTTTTGCTAATAATGTGGCACCGAAAAGTTATTAGAATCTGCCAAGACCTAGTGCCTGATGGCTTATGAATATATATCAATCGATGGAGATTATCGACTAAGTTCCATAACTTGCCTTTTGAATCTAGAGATAATCAAAATAAAACTCATGTTAAATTGAGCGGCTGGTGGAGAGAAGCCATGCCCTGAGGATGAATAGCCCATCTGGGTTCTGCGTTTTGAAGCTGTTGTGGTCATGAGGACACATTTCCACTTTGGCAGTTTCCATTTTTGCTTCACCAGAGTGTGTATTTGTCTGGCCATTTGAGGACTCCTTGGGTGTCATTGTTGACAGCCCTGCAGGAGTGATGCTGGTCTCTTGGGGTACCTATGGCTCATTCCATGTTCCCTTGAATGTGGCTGATGTTTTCTTCCCTGTCTTTTTTGGGAAAATATCACACACCATAACCCATTTTTATAACTACACTTAGGGCTCCATCCAACTCTGTTAATGTTGCTGTATATTTCAGGGCTGATTTAATGGGAGGCATATTGGATGCAAGAAATCTGTGTTTTTTAAAATCCAAATTTGTCCTATTGAAATATTGGCATAGGAGGGACATCCTGACAGTTATTGAATTTTGAAGCACGTGCCTACAGCACATCTTCTTTTGATTATATGATATATTATTAGATTTGAATTGATTCTTTTCTCCTTTTCCAAGGGCGCCTGATCATGATGAATAGGTAATTCTGTAACATGGCAGCTTTCGATATGAGCTTATAGGAATTCAGATAAGCATTGGAAGGGAGTAATGGTCTCCCCTCCATCCTCCTGTCTAAGGTTCTATAGGCTTCCATGTCTTCTGATTCCCATAACAGACAATATGTAGCCCTTGGAAATCATATACATTTAATGATCAAGTATTCTTTCAACAGAACACTTGTGAACATTCTCTTAAACATTTGCACAGCCCATGGATTGGTATGGTGAGAGCTGAAAGAATATATAAGATAAGGTTCTTGTCTTTCTGGGTCTTAATGTCTAGTACAAGGTTCTAAACCTGGGGACCATGAAGTAAAATATGTGTGTGTATGTGTGTGTGTGTGTGTGTGTGTGTGTGTATGAGTGTGTGTATTTATATAGATGTGTCTATATGTGTATGTCTATATATATATACTTATATATATATATAGACATACACATATATAGATATAGACAGATAGAGAGGTTAATAGATAATTCTATTTCAATGGGATTGATTTTCTTTACAATCCTATGTATTTTATTTTATGCATTTAAAATCATTATTCCAAGAAATGGTTTGTGGATTTCATGAGACTTCCAAAGGTTTCTGTGACCCACACACATACACAAAGTAATTAGGAGCTCTCAGATTAGTAGGAGAAAAGACATGGTTCACTGACTGACAAATGCATGGATGTTGTTAGATGGGAACTGGAACATCCAACTGTTAGATGGATGCTGAAAGAATGGATAGCAAGTCATATGAACAATGCCTGAGGGAAGTGGGTATGCTTGGTCTGCAGAAGAGAAGGCTTTAGGGGAGTGCTATAATCATATTTTCAAGCTGCTTTGGGAAAGGGAAAGGGGAGATGATACTTTTTCTCCTCAGAGAGAGGGTCTGAAATTGTGCGCCAAAGGGCAGTGGGTGAGCATTGCAGTGAGGCAGAGATCAGCTTGCTCTATGGCAACTGACCATAAGTGTAACTCACTGCCTTGTCACCAGAAAGATTTTAGGCAGTCAATTAACAAAAATTTCTTAATTATTCTACTATCTCTCAGGCTCTCTGCTAGAGATATAAAGTCAAAGTATTAGCTAGTTCAAATTCTCAAGAATTTACATTCTAAATCCTACTTGGACCATGTCTTGATGCAGATTTTTCCTTTACTTAGTGGTTGGATTAGATACTTTGTGAAGTCCCTCCCTCCTCATTTCTTGTTCTGTGATTCCACAACAATCTGATAAATGAATAAGATAGGCAAAGATAGAGTCCAGTCCCCCTCAGGACACTGCACACAGCAAGTGCTTCATAAGTCCAGTGAGAAACCATGGGAAGGCTTGCTGCTTTCTGGTTGGAGAGATCTGCAAAGAATTCGAGGGTTGTTTGCATGTTTCTGAGGTTGCCAAAAATTTCACTGGGAAATGATCAGCCTCTTCCTAGGTTTGTTCTTGAAAAATCCCTCACGTTACTGAGATTATGGGTGATACCTATATGGTACGATCAAACTTTCCAGAACTTGAGTTCCACTAGCATAGCCTTTGAGAACTGAGGGTCATTTCCACATCTCAGTGAGACATCAGAGGAGCGGTGCTTCTATTCCATGACCTGCTTAATGGGAGCGAATATACAAGACTCACATGGGATGGGTAGGCATGGTTAGATTGTGATCCGAGTCATTGGTGGGAAGCCCAAATGGGCAAGATCGTAGCTCATTAGAATACTGGACTATGGTAATGAAGATGGGCAACTTAGACACTTGGAGTTTATTTAAGGAGAAATCTAGAGATGAAATCTAGAGATTATCCTTTAGTAGAAGCCGCTAGCTGTGATTGGAGTTTCCACCTGAATGTACTGTGCTGAGTAAATTCAATTCTCATTCTTGTGTCCCTTGGCTCCTAGGGGTCTTAAACTCACACAGTTTAGGAAGTGCTGAAGGGGTCATGAATGAAAAAAAAAAAGTTTATGAAGCCCTGTAATGACTTTTACTATTTAAAGGGGAGATCCTGGGTCAGGAACCTGTGGCCTTCTAGGTCCTTGAGTGTGGCCTTTTGACTGAGTCCAAGTTTTACAGAACAAATCCTTTCATTGTTATGATTGTTATTTGTAGGGTTGGCCTCAGAGGACAGAATGAGGAGCCCTTAGGACAAAGATGGTTGAAGGGAGGCAGGTTTCTGCTTTATGTCAGGGAATATTTCCCAGTAATGAGAACTGCCCCACAACTGAGTGAGCTGCTTGGGCATAAGGGAGAGAGTTTCCCCTCACTTGCAGGTGTTCAGATGGAGACGGTGATCACTCGTTCGTGGTGTTGTGGTAAGGAGGATTCCCATTGAGGTATAGGTGGGAGTAGATGGATTTAGGTCCCTTTTAATTCTGGAATTCTTTGGTAAGTACATAGGACAGCACCAAATACTGTGGGTATGATCTGAGAGTATTAAGGTCATTACTACTATTTTACAAATCTCATTTTCATTCTTATATTTTGTTTTCACACAAACTTTCTTCCTGAGTATATCCTGTGGACAAGCGACTTGGCCTCCCCAGACCTCAGTTTACTCATGTGTAAAATGAAAATGTATGAGTTCTCTTCCAACTCTAGAACCCCTGTGACCTTTCCACATTTCTCATCCAGCAAGTTGTCTTTCATATTAAAGATTTAAACCTAACTAGGAAGAAAAAAAGCAGTTTGGCAAAAGCCACCAACATATCTTCTATGTCTGAAAATGAGCTCAATGTTGTACACCCCCAGTTACCCAACCAAGGTATCTAAGAGGGGCAGGAGGTACACTTTCTCATCTCTTCTCCAGGCCCCATTCACTTTTAAGAAAGGATATGAAGAGGCCATTTTCCGAAGTAGAAATTAAAGGTATCTATAAGCATATGAAAAAATACCCTAAATCACTATTGATTCGAGAAATGCAAATCAAAACAATTTTGAGGTACCACATCTCACTGGTCAGATTGGCTAAGATGACAAAACAGGAAAATGACAAATGCTGGAGGGGATCTGGAAAAATTGGGACACTAATGCATTGTTGGTGGAGCTGTGAATTGATACAACCACTCTGGAGAGCAATCTGGAACTATGCCCAAAGGGCTATAAATAATTGCATACCCCTTTACCCAGTAATACCATTTCTAGGGTTATATCACAAAGAGATCATAGAAGTGGGAAAAAGACCCATATGTACAAAACATATTTATTGCAGCTCTCTTTGTGGTGGCAAAAAACTGGAAATGAAGGGGATGTCCAACAGTTGGGGAATGGCTAAACAAATTATGGTATTTGAATGTAACGGAATACTATTGTGCTATAAGAAATGGGGAAGAGATGGACTTCATATTTTCATGAGAGGCTTATACAAACTGATGCTAAGTGAGAAGAGCAGAACCAGGAAAAATTTGTACACAATCACAGACACATCGTATGTGTGACGACCAACCTTGATAAACTGGACTCTTCTCAACAATGTACAGTTATAAGACAACTCTACAAGTCTCAGGATGGAAGGAGATATCTACATTCAGAGAAAGATCTAGAAAGAACAGAGTTTATATGAAGACTGAAGCAATCTACATGCTAGCATTATTTTCCACGTTTGGTTTTGTTTCTATTTTCCCACTGTTCTCTCCATTGGTTACAACCCTTCTATACAACCAGACGTGAAAATATTTGCAGATGCTATACTTGATTGCATGCCGCCATGGAGTGGGGAGGGAGGGGAGAAAATTTGAAACTCAAGGATTCTGGAACTCAATCTTGTAAACTAAAAGTAAATAAACAAATCAATATTTTTTTTTAAAAAGAGTTAATGAAGGAGACAGGAAACCCATCCAGGAATATGTGTTGCATGTGCATATTCTAAAATGACTTCTCTGTGAGCTGAAAACATGCACTAGACATGTATTTATTCCATCGTTAGAGTGGCCTATGTTGTGAGGAACAGTCCTGGACATATACAGGGCAAAAGGAGCTTTCTGGGTTCCACAGGTCCAATATCTGACAGAAGTGAATGAACAGACATATGTGGGTGCTTAGTTCTGTGTGATCAACTCTGCATTCTATCCCAGCACAGCAATTGGGCTCAAGGTTGTTGAGATTTTCCACCACAGGATCCTTCCTCCATTAGTTTTGCACAGGGGTTTATGAGGGAGACTTGAGTACTTTTCCATGTTATCGTATCCGATTAAATTGAAAATCATCTAACAGTTCCATGGTCACTGGGCTCTGGAGCAGGGATCCTCCTAGGAACACTATTCCACTATCTTTCCAAAACTACCAAACAAATTAACTCATAAGATCAACAGCTCCCTTTGGTTCCCACAGTTATTCCCCCAATTGGGTCCATTGTCTTTCCTTCCTGTGGGAAAAATGCATGGTTAAAAACCCAAGTAGTTCCTGTCAAGGAGTTTTGTTAAGTTGTTCCTATGAGGCATCTTCACTGTAGCATTTCACAAACTTCATGGTGAGTGAGGTGGACAGTTCTCCACATTTGTATGGAGGTAAAGAGATTTGGGCCTCAGAGTATGCATAACCTTCACTGTTTGGGTCCTTATTACCCTGACCTTGTTCCATGTCAACCAAGTTAAAGCCCCTTAACCTCATGTTTCTAACTCGAAAAATGAAGATAATAAAGCCATGCAGTAACTACATGCTTGTTGAGATGGAAAATATCTTGCAAGCTTTAAAGTAACAAAAGAGATCTCAGCTATTATTAATGTTGCTCTTGTGAGGAATGCTAGAGAAGACCTGGCAAAGGATTAGCCCAATAAAGGGGTTTCCTGTTTGGGTAATCTTTGCACACTTAATACACAGAATCTTAGGATCTTAGTTTTGGAAGAGACCTCAGAGGCTGCAGAATCTTCTGCCTTTATATGGGTAGGAATTCTTTCTGTAGTCTCCCCAACAAGTGGTTGTCCAGCCTCCATTTTTATAATTTCATTGAAAGGGAAATATCTCCTTTGTATCCCCCAAGGAGTTGTGCTCCCTTTTTGGATCTCCTGATTGTTCCACAGTTCTTCCTTATTTCCCGCTTCAACGTGTGTGTGTGTGTGTGTGTGTGTGTGTGTGTGTGTGTGTGTGTGTGTGTGTGTGTAACTTCTAGCAATAGGTTTCCTCAACTGGAGAGTGAAGGGATGGGGCCAGAGGCTCTCTAAAGCGCCATGAGGCTCTAGATTTCAATATTCTGCCCTCTGGGGCCAAGCAGAAAAAGCTAAGTCCAAACAGTTAACTCTTCTGTTCTCTCTAAATCAACATACCATCTGGCTAAATATCCCAATTTCCTTTAGCTGATGCTCATGTAACAACAACAACGGTAATAGCAAACATTAGCTTGATTGTAGCATGTTAATGTTTGAAAAGCACTTTTCATAGATTGTTTTCTTGGATTCTTATGACAACCCTTTACAGATGCCTATGATGCCGTTTGCTGGCCCTACCCCATTCTGGTTGTCTTTCCACGAATAAACTTGAATCTGTCAATGTCTTTCTCATAACATGGTGGCCAAATCACAATTGTCATATATGTGAGCACAATTCCCTAAATAGTATTTGATCAGGGCAGAGGATGCTGGGAGGATCCAGAGGCCTGGATGCTTTTGATATGACTCAGAATGCAGTCTCCCTGACATTTAAAAGGGAAAAGAAAGGGGGCTCAGTCCATGAAGGGCCGAGCACACTCTTCCATCTTCTGAGGTCCACAGGCAGGCCTCTAGGACCTCTGAGAGTACAGCAGAGAGATAGCAGCCTTGGCTGGTCCTGCTAGAGAATTACATTGGTCCCGGCAGCATGAGGTTAACTCTGACCTGAATCTGCCACTTCTAATTTATAGGAAGGCATCTTGAAAGGAATGCAGTTAATGGAGTATTAACTGAGTGAACTGTTTTGGTGTTTGCAATAACAATAATAACAGCTTACGTTGAAATACCGATTATGAAGCCCTTCCCCATCCATTATCTCATTTGAACCTCATAAGACCCCTGTGAAGGCGCTGGTCTGAGATTTCTTCCAATTTTCCGGATGAGGAAACTGAGTCTCAGAGATATGAGGGAGCTTATTGAAGATCAGCTAGCTAGTAGAGAAGAGAACTTGGAAAGGAACCCCCATTCCCTGAGTGCAGAGTTGTTGGATGCTCCATTATACCCAAGAGAGCAAGGATCCGAGAGTCCTTCTAAGGGAGGTTCTGACTCAGGATCGTTAAAGTTGCAGCAAGATGGGTCCTGGGGATGCCTGCTCCATGGTTGGTGCATAATGGCTCCATGCTGACTGATGGATGCCAAGGCTTACAATAATTCCTAATTGATCGTATTTCCAAAGTGCATTCTAATCTGGAAAGTACTTCTATCACTAAATAAGAAACTATATGGTAGAAAGTACAATTGTTTATAATTGAAGGACCCTAGATTTGGAGCAGGGAGGGCAGTGCGTTTGAAATCACCCAGGTGAGGGGAATTCTTCACCTATTTTTTGTGTCCTAGACATGTTGGCTGTTAATTATGGTATGGACTTCTGTTCAAATCAAATCAAGCCAAAAAGCATTTATTATGCACCTTCTATGTGCCAAGTGCTGTGATAAGTGTTGAGGATACAGAGAAAGGCAGAAAAGAGAGTGCCTGCTGTCAGGAAGCTCACATTCTATTGGAAAAGCACAAACTAGTATGTACAAAGATGCTCTTGGCAGGATAAATTGGAGATGATCATCAGAGATGAGGCACTGGCATGAAGGGATGCCAGGAGGTGCAGTTGTGGAGGGAGAGAATGAAAGACATGGGCAACAGCCAGTGAAAATGCAGACACAAAACGAAATACATGGAATTGCAAAGGAAACCAATTATATTCAAAACCAATTATACACACATTCACATATATACATATATGTGCTTACACATATATGTATGGCATATGTGTGTGGATACATGTGGATACGTGTGACAAGCTTATGGACCCCAGGTCAAGACTCTCTGATTTAGCCGAGCTTCCTTATTTAACAGATAAGCAAACTGAAGGTCAGGGAATTTATGTGACTTACCCAAGGGCACTCAGCTATTGAGGGTTATCCAGGACAGAAGAAAATATAGGATAACATAATGGGGAGCCAGAAAGTATGTTAGAGACCTTCTTGTCCAATTCCTCATTGTATGTGGGGAAAACTGAGCCTCACAGAGAGTCAAACCAAGGTAAGATATGAAGATAACAATGGAGGTTAGGACTAGAGTCCAAGTCTTGTAATTGCTAGATTAAAAAAAAAAAAGTCTCCCCATTAACCTCCCTATCCAAAGAGAGGCTGCTGACTGAAATTGTGGTGAGAATGGAATAATTGCTGTGGTGTCAGAGAGCGTGGACATCCCTGGCCTGGAGGCGGATTCTCGTGGACATAGCTAATAAACCCTTAACTAGGCTGAAGGCAAAACAGAGTGTCACTGAGCATAAGTGACCCTCTGGATTCTGTCAAAAGTCTGTCAGGAGGCCGATGGGGAGAGAGGATTCTGAGCCTGGTTGGCATTGCCTGATTGCTGTGGAGTTTCAAAAGAGATATGTCTTAAAGAATCTGTTTCAAAAGAGATGAGTCCCCAGTGCTCAGGACCTAGTTCCCGTGGCACTGGATGATTATCTGGTCTGGGTATTTGATACTGATGACATTCACCAGTGTGCAGTATTCAGAGCATTTGATAGAGTGGCTGCAAGACCTCCATATGACATGGAGTTGAGCTGGGTCTGTGCAGGAGCCCGATGGGGCCCCAAACTCTAGTAGGTTCTGCCACATGGAGAAGCTTGGAGGACCAGTCAGATGCAGTATGGAGACATTCAATTCTGCAGGTCTACATTGGGATAGTGCATTTTTCAGCTTTAATAACCCATACCATCCATAAGAAGGAAGCAGCAATCTTTATCACCTCTTGATAGAGAGATGAGGGACTCAGGATGCAGAAGGAGAGGCACATTTTTGGGCATGACCAATGTGGGAATGTCTTTTGCTTGATTATACATATTTTTTACAAGAATTTTAGTTTTTCCTTTTTTTTCTTTGGGAGGGGGGAAAGTAAATGCTTGTTAATTAAAAAAATGCACTTTTATAGTAAAAAAAAAGTACTGAATAATGCTTAGAATCCTTAGGATAAAGGACGGACTCATCTCCATGGGATTTCCTTTTGCCTGTGCAGTGCTGTGGTTCTTTCATGTAGATCCCAAATCTTGTCCTTGTAAATGCTTCATGGATGATCTGCCCAAAGTCATGAGCCCTTCTCTGGTTCCTTAAAGATCTCAGGCTAGCACTGCAATACAGACTTCTTATCTTCTATTCCAACCTGAAATGTCCTTGATCATTTTACTATTGACTTTGCATTTGCTATATGCCAGATATTGCCAGGACCTCAGAAAACACACACTGAAAAAACCCCAGGGCTTGCCCTCAAAGGACTTATTCTTTTCGGGGGAGAAAGGAAGACATAAACAGATGAGTAAATATAGTGTGGGGATTGGACTGGACCCATGACTTTTTGCAGAGAAGTCTCCCAAGTGAGGAAGCTCCCCCTTCCATAGATAGGTCAGCACCTTGGGAAGGCAGGCTGGGGAAGTCCCTGGCCCTTTCTCAGAGTCCTGATTTTCATTGCATCAAATGCAATAGGGAAAAATTGAAAAGGAAAGCAATTATAATAGAAACATAGTTAATGAAATATGAATAAAAAAGTGGACCACAGGTTAGGAATCATCCCTATTTAAAAAGTGTTCTAGAGCATTGCTAAGTTAACTGACTGGCCCAGGATCACGTATCCATTCTGAACCAGAGGTGTGGGATGAGAGCCTGTGCCTTCCTGGCTCGGAGATTGTCCCTTCTGCTCTCATGCTCTTCTCCAGGTACACATACACACACGCATATAAACACATACACACAGAACACACACAAGTCATACAAACATGTATATGCATACATGTATTGTATATACCTATGTGTATACTTATGTGTGTATATACTCACGTGTGTCATACTTATGTGTGCATATACTCATGCATGGTTGTATATACACATATGGACATATGTATATATGTATGAACATACATATACATACCTATGTATATATGTGCATACACACATATATACAAGTATATACTTTGGGTAGTCAGGCAGACAGTATGTCTATGTATATACACATATGCCTGCAACCCCCACATCTGGGTACGTAATACATAATGTGTATATATAAATGTGTCCATACCCATATAGGTACATGCATGTTTATGCACACATATATTACTCACTCTATAAAACTACACATATGCATATACACACATAGCTATATACACACATATATTCATATGCACACACATATGTATACACACATGTACATACTCATCCATATATACATAGAAGTAGAAGAGATAAGAACAGGCCTCTTTAGGAAGTGAAGGAAGCTATGGATTCCAAGAAGCAGAGATTATGTAGAGAGGGGTGAGGGATACTCAGCAGCTCCCTGTTGTGGAACACATGGGCTGGGCACCTTCCTATCAGTTGATGGAAGATGCATCAGTTAGTGAGTGGAGGAAGGAAGACAGGGGTGGAGAATGGTCAGGGAAACCCCAAAAAGGGTCACAGGATCCTAGGAGGGGCTGAGATTGCTGCCTAATTGAGGGGACCAAGCCTGGGCTCAATAGGGCCCATTTCAAGAGCGACATATTCCCAAGAGTGGGCTGGGAGCAGGAGGGAGGTGAGGTTAGGATAGCGGAAGGGCAGAAGGGCTGATGGTTCAGGTTTCGTGGGTACCCGAGCGTGTGGGCCTTTTGCGTCCCTCTAGGCTCAGTGCTTCTGTTGGCTTCGTGTTGGTCCTATTTTTGTCTGTTTTGCTGCCAGCTGCCCTTGGACCTTCTTGTGTTCTTTCAGTGAGCACCCTTTCAAGATAGCAAGGGAACTGATTTAGAAGAAAGCAGATTGCAATTTATTTGTGTCTTAATGTATAATCAAAAGAAAAAGTGTAAAATTCATCATGAGTGTGTAATGTTTTACAGCCTGCATAATTCCTTGGGTGTGCAAGTAGAGCACACCTTGGTGCACGAGAGGGAGACTTTGGGGTGCGGAATCACTTTCCTATGATGTGTTTATACTTTAGCTTAAGGTCCTGCCAACTAATGTTCTGTGGCATGTCCAAAGACATTACATTTTATATTCAGCAAAAGATAGAATGATTATAGTTCATATTAAAATGAATCCGGATTTGATAATTGCTTCCCAAGGTCAAAGAACAGCCAAACTGCAGAGATGGCCGCAGTTTCCAGCATTAAGCCCCAGGAAACCCAGGATCTTCCTGAATGAAAACATACCCTCAAAAGTCGTCTAAGAATCCATACAAGAAAAATCAAATGGACAACCAACTTCTCATTTTCTATGCTATAGCATATACTTGTCTGGGTAGCCAAGCATATGCAACATATGCTTTCCTCCTTTTCCCCTCATGCCACGTAGCATGTAGAAAGTATACTCCATTGGGAGTCCAGGCCACTGAGTTGAAATTCTACCTCAGTTTCTTGTTATCTGTATGACTGTGGGCAAAACACTTCATTTCTAGGGGCCTCAGTTTACTTTTCTGTGAAATGAGCACATTGTAACATAAATGAACCTCTAAGGTCCTTCCCAGCACTAAGTCAATGATGTTTAGTTCTGTTGTTGGGTAGTTTTCCTTTATTCAGCTAACCACAGGTCACTTGGGGGTGATTTTTTTTTGGAGTAAGTTTTTTATTCATTTTTTAAAAATTAACATCTGTGTTTATTTTTAATTTACATGATTCATTTCCACAAGATTTTGAGTTACAAATTTTCTCCCTGTCTTTCCCCTACCCTCCACCCCAAAACAGTGATCTCAGTGAATACGCCCTCCCCCAATCTTGTCTCTCCTATATACTCCCCCATCCCCCACCTTACTTTCTGGTAGGGCAAGATGGATCTCCATACCCCAGTGCCTGTATATCTCATTTCCCAGTTGCATGTAAATAGCAACAACAACAAAAACAAGAACAAGAACAAGAACAACAACAACAATAATAATATTTAAAAAAAAAAACATTTGATTTTAAAATTTTGAATTCCAGGTACTTTCTTCCTCCCTCATCATCCACCCTTACTGGAAGATAAGCAATTCAGTATAGGTTGTACATGTGTAGTTATGCAAAACATTTCCATAGTGAATATACTGTGCAATACTGACTATATTTCCCTCCATCCTATCCCCTCTCACTTGTTCTATTATCTACTTTGTCCCTGTCCCTTTACAAAATTGTGTGCTTCTAACTACCCTCCCCCCAATCTTTCCTCCCCTCCATCATCCCCCTTCTCATCCTCTCATACTGAGAAAAGTTTCATAAGTTACAATGATCATTTTTTCATGTTGGCATGTAAATAGTTCAACTTTGATAAGTTCCTTATGATTATTTCCCCTTGTTTACCTTCTCATGCTTCTCTTGCTTCTTGTATTTGAATGTCAATTTTCTACTGAGTTCTGGTTTTTTCATCAAGAATGCTTGAAAGTCCTCCACCTCACTGAATGACCATGTTTTTCTCCTGAAACATTATACTCAGTTTTGCTGGGTAGGTGAGTCTTGGTTGTAATCTTAGCTCCTTTGACCTCCAGAATATCATATTCCATGCCCTTCAATCCCTTAATGTAGAAGCTACTAGATCCGGTGTTATCCTGATTGTGTTTTCACAATATTCAAATTGTTTCTTCTTAGATGCTTGTAATATTTTCTCCTTTATCTGGGAACTCTGGAACCTGGCTATAATATCCCAAGAAGTTTTCACTTTGGGATCTTTTTAAAGAGGTGATCAGTGAATTCTTTCAATTTCTATTTTGCCTTCTGGTTCTAAAATATCAGGGCAATTTTACTTGAGAATTTCTTGAAGGATGATTTCTAAGTTCTTTTTTTGATCATGGCTTTTGGGTAGTCCAATAATTTTTAGATTGTCTGTCCTGGATCTATTTTCCAGATCAGTGGTTTTTTCCAATGAGATATATCACATTCCCTTCTATTTTTTTCATTTATTTGGATCTGTTTAATAGTATCTTGATTTCTCATGAAGTCATTAGCTTCCATTTGCTCCACTTTAATTCTGAAGCAATGATTCTCTTCAATCAGTTTTTGAGATTCTTTTTTCATCTGGCAAATTGGCTCTTCTAGCCTCTTTTGCCATTTGAGTTAGTCTATTCTTTAAGGTGTTATTTTCTTCAGTCAGGTTGTTGACTCTCTTTTCATGATTTTCTTGCACCATTCTCATTTCTTTTCCCAATTTTTCCTTCACTTCTCTTACTTGATTTTCAAAATCCTTCTTGAAATCCTCCATAGCCTGTAACCAGTTTATATTTTTCTTGGAAGCTTTTGGTGCAGGATTTCTGACTTCATTGTCTTCCTCCTGTTCCATGCTTTGATCCTTTTTGTCCCCAAAAAAGGAATATAAAGTTGGATGGCTGTGCTTGCTTTGCTTCCTTTGCTTGCTCCTGTTGACAGTCAATTACTTTACTTTTGAGCTCTTTGCTATAGTAGAACTCTGCTTCCAGAGGGCAGAGCATTGTCCCAAATTGCTTGGGTTTTTTGTAGCTGCTGGACCTATCTCTACAGCCTCCAACAGTTTTGGCTCACTGGTTACTCACCTCAGGAGCACTACCCAAGACCGTGATCCTGATCCAGGCAGGTTAAGGCAAGAGTGTTAACTTCTGAATGGTTGCTTGGTCCCCCTACATTCTGCAGGCTGGGAGCTCTGAAGCAGCCACATGGAGGTAGCTGCAGGGCCACTGCTTCCACTGCTTCTCACTCTGGTCATAGGGGCTGGACCACACTTTGGGCCTCCCCCTCCCCCCCAGATCCAGCAGAGTTTGACCTTTTACTTTATCTTTGGCATTTATGGGTTGATAATTCTGGAAACTGCCTCAACTGCTGGTGATCCACTCTCCTGAATGTTCCAGCTGCCACTGGTCTGGGCCGCTCTGGGGCTAGAAGCACAGACTCATGTAGGGCTGGGCTCAACTCCCAGTGTGATGTGATGGACCCTTCCTGTCTGCCTGCTGGGCTGCCTTCAGTGGGGGATTTGTTTCTCTCTGTCACTTTGTGGGTTCTGTAGCTCTAAAATTTGTTTATAGTCATATTTTATAGGTATTTGAGGAGGTTATGGGGGGAGCCACAGAGTTTTCCTGCTTCTACGCCGCCATTTTGACTCCACCCCGGGGGCTGATTTGTTTTGATTGAACCAAATGACTCTTCAGGGCAAAGCGTTGGCCAGTTAATCAGATAAGATGCCTAACTCTGTTCAATTTTTATTTTTCATCATATAAAGTTGTTTTTAGTGATAAGGATTACACAACACCTCAGAACTTGTCTAATCTCACCCTTATTTAAAGTAAGAATTCCCTTGGTAACATTAACCTAAGCGGCAGCCAGCCTCATTGCTTCCTGAGGACACAGCAATTAATTGGACTCCCTAAATTGAACTGTCTCCTGTGAGGAAGTCAACAAATGCTTTCTGTTTTGTGCTAGGTGTTGTAAGGAGACACATTATTTGGAAAAGAGCCTATTCCTGTCTGCAGGGAGCTCACAGTCAAGGAAGGGGACCATGTTCACTTACAAATAACTGGAATATGTAATGTTCCATGATATCTGTGTTGGAGGTGCACAGTCCAAGAGTTGCATGATGTTTTCATGTCATTATTGATGAAACATCTCTGTTGAAATACACAGAGAAAAAGAGAGAGAGAGAGAGACAGAGACAGACAGAGACAGACAGAGACAGAGAGACAGAGACAGAGGCAGAGACAGAGAGAGAGATCGAGAGAGCAAGTGCACAAAATGTCTGTCCTGTACAGTGTTCCATACCTGCAGTTCTACACATCTTCAAAGAAGTGGGAAAAGTGTGGGTCCCCCCTAAACCTTTTGGGCCAACACTACTCATTATAATCTCTCAGCATTCAACATTGGTTATTTTCTTGATTTTCCTGCCTTAATATGATTTTCTTCATTTGTATATATAGTTTTCCTAGTTGTATATTCTTCCCCATGCATCAGTTCATATGATTCTTTTCATACTCATCTGTATTCATCACATTCATCTCTTCTCACTGTACAGTGTTATTCCATTACATTCATAGACCACATGGTGTTTTTGCCATTCCCTGTCAATGAAGCCTGGTTTCTTCTTCCTATATACTTTCTGAGTCCAACTGTTTATCCATCTATAGTATTCTGGTGTACCAACTTATTGGGCTACCTAGCTAAGCATATGCTATGGCATAGAAAACGAAAACTTTGTTGTCCATTGGTTTTTCTTGTATGGATTCTTAGATGACCTTTGAAGGGATGTTTTCAGTCAGGGAGCCCCTGGGCTTCAATGCAGGAAGCTTGCTGTTATCTCTATTCGACTTGGCTCTTCTTTGACCTTGGGAAGAAATTATCAAATTTGGTTTCATTATAATGTGAACTACAATAATTCTGTCTTCTACTCATTATAAAATGCAGGGTCTTTGGATGTGTCACATCTCATATACATTAGCACTACAATTCTAGGAGTGAGGGAAGCCAAGTGTCTGTTATCCCCATTTCTCAGTTGTGGTGACTGAGGCCCAGGGTGATGAAGTGGCTTGAACATAATCAAGAGCCCAAATGTCTGGGATGTGCAGAAGAAACCTACAATTTTGATGTTAGTGTTGGCTAGGATTCTGACCAACAATTGGAACTCAAGTCTTTTCATCTATAAAATGGGAACAATAAGAGTTGGACTCCATCTTTTACAGGTGTGTGTGTGTGTGTGTGTGTGTATGTGTGTGAGTAATAGTTTTGTCAGCCTTATTATTTTGACTTGTCCCTTCCTCATGACCTCACTTTACCCTCTGGTCATATTTAATCTGCTTCCTACCTCCCAACTCCACAAGCTTGAAGATCATTTTCTTTGACAGAGAAAACTGAAATAGAGGAGTATTTGGACATTTCTAGGTCCTATCTGTTATCATTGGCATCATCTCATCCATATGTGGCTGCATCAGTCCCATCTGTCCTTCCATCTTTGTCTTGTTCCTAACTCCATGTGGAAGCAGAGATATGCTCCTCTTTGACCTCAGAGGGCAGAACAATGTGGGGGACACCAGAGAGGCAGATTGAGGCCTGTTGTTGAGGAAAATAATTGAAGTAGTTAGAGCTCTCCAAAATTAGGGGATGGGATGGCTTCTCTGTCACTAGCAATCTGAAGACAAAAGTTGAACAACCACTTGTTAATAAATTATTAGAGGGGTTTCTTACTTAGGTCTAGGTCAAACTGCTCTATGTTTCTTGTGTATGTGTTCATGCATGTGTAGACGTGCCATTATCTTTTCTGACATTATAAGGAAGGCTGTAGACCTATTTTCAGAATCATATTTCAAAATGCATAAAATAAAATACATGATATCATAAAGGAAGCTGGTTGTATTGAAATTCAGTTATCAGAATGTTAAAAAACAGCTCCCAAAGTTCAGGTGATGGACCCCTAGACTAGAGGTCTCTGAAGTTCCTTCCAGCTGGGAGATTCTGTGATTTTGGGGCATTAAACTAGCAATGCCTTGAAGGGAGGGCAGATTATTTTCATTTCTGTATTCCCCATGACCCCAAAGATAAGTGACAACCCTTTGCAGACCTAGAAGGGCAGCCAAGGGTTTTGAGGTGAGGGAATAGAAAGCCATCTGTTTCTACTTATACAAGGGTCCCCAGTGTTGAAATGAATTGTATGTTTAAAAAAAAAAATCGAGATTACATCAGGATTAAAGGAAAAGGTTAGAAAATGCTGATGTGGTTAATGCCAGGTAATGAAAGAATGGAAATCAGAGCTTGGAGGGTCCTTAGAACAGGGGATGTCAGAGCTGGGACATAGAACATGGGACATTAGAGCTTAGAAAAAATCTAGAACAGTGACTTTTGGAGTTGGGAGAGGTCTTAGAACAGGGAAGGTCGGACTTGGAAAGGGCTTTAGAACAGGGAATGTCAAAGGTGGGAATAATTTTGAGAGATCAAGTGCTGTCCTCTCCACTCAATTTATAATGTATGCACTGAGTCTGAGAGAGGAGAGTGGATCTGTGCCAGATCACACTGAATTAGTGATCGGCTACTGTCTGGATGCCAGATTAAACATAGAACATGATACAGAAGTGTCTTTGGACTTCTAGGCTCCCATGGGAGAGTGAAAGAGGGAATATGTCTTAGAGCCATATCTGTCTTCTCTTCATCCTTCTCTTTGAAGTCTCTTGATAGCACCTGGCATGTTAATTAGTGGGAAAGTCATAAACAAGGTAGGTAGGAGTAGTTAATGGATTTGTTGGACAATTAAATGAATCAATTTCAGAATCTTCCATTGCCAACCAGTAGGACAGCTGGTGATTAATGCTTGCATTGGCAATGAGGAGGCCCAGGATTGTTGGTCAACATTGGAGGAACTTGGCACCTCGTGGCCTTCTTTGTCCCTTGAGAGTAGTGGTCTCCTCACTGCTGGCTTCTGGGGGCTTTGTGTTGAAAGAAGAAATATAACAGATCTTTGAAACTTACTATCAAATTCTCTGCAGTAGTGTGTCATAGGAAATCTCATGATTTTGGAAACACTGAGTTCAATTTTATATTAAACCCATACTGTCTCACATGGGCATACAAAGATAGCCCCCAACTCAGTCCCTGCCTTCAAAGAACATACAGTTTCATGGAAAGAATCAGACCCCTGTGGAGAAGTGAAATGTAGGGAAGGGCCCGGAAAAATTCCCAAAAGATACTTGGAAGTGTCCAGTACAATTGCTAATTCTGAGCTATCAGGTATGTTTTTTGTTGCCCTTTAAAAAAAAAAAAATCAGATACAGATAGCTTATTCAAAGCAAAGCAAATAGTTTCTGTCCCACTGGGATCTGTACTCTTTGAAATGATAAACATTGAGCTATTGCGTTAAATATTCATTTGAACATTTCCGAACGGCCTCAGATGTATTAATAAGCATCACGCACATGTACATTGTTTTATGATTGTAAACTTCTCTCATGCTCATTCTTTCATGGAATCCTTTCAATTGCCTTGTGAGATAAGCTGGATTGGGGTTATGACCTCCATTTTATTTTATTATTTAAAAAAATTTTTAAACTACATTTCCCCCCAATCATCAAGTATTTTCTCTCTTATATTTCCTCATTTTTTAATTTTTAAATTTGAAATTTTCAGTTATCAAGAATTTATTGATCTCAATTTTAATAAATGAGGAAACTAAGTCACAGAGGAGAGAAATAAGTCATCTGATGTCACATATTTGATGAAGGGGAAGGTCCAGGGACATATAGAGTATACAGACATATCTTTTAGTTTTCCCTCTTAACTTTGTGACATTGGAATTCTAACAAACACATTCACTCAATTCTTTTTTGGTGTCACTTATTTAATATTTCTCAAATAATGCGACCTTCAGACTGAATCTGCTATCCCTTTTTCTTATTGCAAGTCCACAGTGCCAAGTATAGAGTAAGTGTCTAATAAATGTTTACTTATGGATTGCCCCTCTCCTTTGCTGATCATTTATCTCCTTGAGAATGCCTTCCATGTTACTCCTTGCAAGATGAAGCTTGTCATACTTGGTTACATGCTGCAGTGTTCTTCCATATCCATCTGTGCCTGAATTACCTTTGAAATAAAATTAAAAAGAATAATAAACAAATGACTACATTTTTCTAGGACTTGAGAATTTTCATCATGCTTCTGAATTTTGCATCTTATCAGAGTCTTCCAAGAGGCCTGTGAAGATAGATTTAGGAAGTCAGGGTCAGTGGATGTCAGAGCTGACTGGGACCTCAATAAGCTACTGGAGAGTAGGGTCTCTATTGGATTTCCCTTTGAATCCCTAGTACTTAGCTTGGGTTCTTGCACATAGTGGTTACATAGTAAATTAAGTGGATAGAGCCCTTGACCTGGAGTCAGGGAGATATGAGTTCAAATGCAGTCTTACATGCTTACTAGCTTAGTGACCCCAGGTGAGTCACTTAGTGCCCATCCTGCTCTGTGCCAAAAATAGCCGAAGGGTGAGCTCACACATTCTCCTAACTTATTGTCACCTCATCTCCCCGTTCTGGGAAGTTTCATTTTATACCATGCTTACATCTGAGAAAATCCCATCCTACACAGATACCCCTAAGATATTAAAACTTCCAAAGACAAATCTCCAGCATTCAGTGTGCAGTCTTCTAGGCAGGATATTTTTTTTTTTTGAAGACATGACAAGAATGTCCTTGGCTGAAAAGGCACCAAAGGTCTGTGTCTATACTAGACAAAACACTATCCAACCCACTGGTATCACAGGTACATGCATACATCTCAGGGGATGTTGTCTGGAATTATTGACCGCGTACCTTGAAATACAGTTGGGCCAGGGTTTGCCAGAATGCACAGACACCCATCGTAGGTGAAAGTTGCCAAAAGGCTGGAGTTATGAAGGAGTTAAGCCTGTTTTTTTTTTTCATCCTTAGAATGCCATCTTCCTATAAAAATGGGATTGAGTGCTTGACGGGACTCAGCAGGTATGAATCACCACAGGTGACAGAGGTGCGATGGGAAAGATTGAAACAGTGATTAGAGTTCTTAATTAGCAAGAATCTATGGGCTATAAATTAGTGCCAACAGAACTAATTAAAATTACTTTTATTTGAATGCAGCGACAGGCAAAGGGCTTAGTCCTAAGAGACTAGCTCACAGCAGAGTATACCAGACCAAGCGATAAGCCAGGCAAGGACTTCAGGCAATGGATGGAAATCCTGGCCAGAAACTCATGAGTAGGATTAGGTGGTATCTTAGCTGATCAGAGCCTTTGGAAATGCTGCTTCTGGGAGGCAGCTGGGTCTTTAGGGAAGCTTTGAGGGAAGCAAATCCTGTCCTTGTCTTTGAAGGTGGTCATTTCTTTAACTATTTTCCCTGTTTGCAGTCATACTTCCTGTCACGTTTATAAGGTGATCCCCAGCCCATCCCTTCCCCCCAGCTAGCGTGGCACTCTGTTTAACTAGCACATTTTGTCTAACTCCTTTTCTGTTCCTTTTCAAAGGCTGGCCTTCCTGCAATTTAGGTTTATAGAATTTCAGAGCTATAAGGGACCTCAGAGCTCACCCTGTTCAGTTCTCTGTCTGCTGGGTGAATTCCCACCTCCTTCTCTCCCCCCCTCCCCCGCCCCTTACCAAGCACACACCTGCACCCCACCTACACCCACACATTCCACATTCCCACTGAGTGGTCAGCCAGCCAGTGGATGATCTCTAGGGAATGGGGAGCTCACTACCTATAAGGCAGCCCATTCCATTGTTGGACAGCTCTAATTTGACAAGTGTAATTGGGCAATTTCCTGAGCTCTCAATTATCTCTGGTATAAGCAGACAAAGAATTAGAGGATCATGGACAATGAATAATATAGATTTCGAAAAATCACATTGAGGTTGTCTTGAGAAGATCTTGATGAACCGAAACCCAATTAACCCAAACCCTTGATTAACAAAGACTTGAGGCCTGGATTTCACAGAAGAGGGAGAGCAAAAGAAAGAAAGAAATTGGCCTCCCAGTAGTGTGACATTACCTAGAACACACTGCACACATCTGGACTGCAGGTGCGCCCACAGTGCCCAACCTCTGCCTATCTCCTGTAATAATTTTGGCCCTATAGTCCAGACTATTGGGAAGATTGATTAATATATAGGCATTTATTATGTGCCATCTATATGGCAAATACTATGTTTGGCACTGGGGTTGTGTGGAGAAAACCTAGAGGCTCTGCCCTCAAGGAACTCCCATTCTACCAGGGAGAGACATAACACACAGATATAAGTTGATTTAAAGCTAACCCAAAGTAAATGCCCAATAATTTGGGAGTTAGTAACAGAAGTCATTAGGGGAAGCAGGAAAGGCCTTATGTTAAAAGAAGGTGCTTGCACTGAGCTTTAATGGAGAATTGGAATTCTGCAAAATGGAGATATTTTCCCTCATTTCCTTGACATTTTGCTATGTGTTTTTCTCCCCACTGGATTATAAGCTACTGGAGAGTAGGGTCTCTATTGGATTTCCCTTTGAATCCCTAGTACTTAGCTTGGGTCCTTGCACATAGTGGTTACATAGTAAATTAAGTGGATAGAGCCCTTGACCTGGAGTCAGGAAGATATGAGTTCAAATGCAGTCTTACATGCTTACTAGCTTAGTGACCCCAGGTGAGTCACTTAGCCTTGGCCAGCCTCAGTTTCCTCATCTGTCAAAAGGGGATAATAATAGCACCTACTTCTCAGAGTTGTTGTGAGGATCAAATGAGATTTGAAAAGTATTTTTCAAACCTTAAAACACTATATAAATATTGTTATTATTTCTTTAAAAAGGTTTATTGAATGGAATTGACTACATGAATAATATAACTCTTATCTGTTCCTAGAGACCTGGTATTAATAGAAAAAAAAAATCTATTCATTATCATGGGAAAATTGATTTATTGCTGAAAGGAATATGAGATGTCAGTCTGGTCTAATGAACTCATTTTACAGATGAGGAAACTGAGGCTCCAAAGGGCTAAGTGAATCACACAGCTCTTAAATATACTTAAATATCTGTGACAGGATTTTAGCCCAACTTTTTCCTTATTTGTCTCTATTCCAAAGCCACCATTCTATTTGTACTCCACACTGTCTCACAGTCAGGAGACAGGGATCTTCAACTCATTTTCTCCAGTGATCTTGGACAGCTCACATACCTTACATTAATCTCCTGGGATTTGAGTTTTAGCTTCTCTCAAATAAGGGGTTGTACTCAATGAGTCCTATTGGTCTGAGATCTTACTTTTGTAACTCTGGGCTTATTAATATTCTCTACCATAGTGTTTATTAAGTGCAGAACTAAGTGGTCTTAACAGAAAAATCATGGTATAGTTCCTGGCTGTTTGGAAGAGGACCTGATACTTGGAGCGGGGGCCTGATTTGGGAGATGATTTCTTATTCCTTTGGAAAGACAAAGATTGGGCATCTGGGTGTCTGGGGCAGGCTGTTTGAGCTCAAAGCTCCTTAACCATTTCTGTAAAACTTCTCTCTCTCCTGTGTTGTGGATCAGCCTCCCTGTGAAGATGAGACCATCCCTTTGTATTACATCTGCTTATATACCAAAGACTAAGTCTTCCAGTGAGGATGAGTCCTTGTGGAGGCTGAAGACATGGTGAGAGTTGGCATTGCCCCTGCCACAAATTATAGCTAATTAGAATGGCAGGAGATATCAGAGGCCTCAGTCAGTGAGAAGAGCCTCCGGAAGGCCCTGGGAACCACGTTTTATAGCGTCCGTCTGAGGCAGGGTTGCGAATTCTCCAGTGAGCTTCCTAACCCTTTAGAATGCCAATGAGCAGAGGCCTCCACTCAGGCTACAGCTATCTGGGCGGCACAGTGTGCTAGTCTTTGGCTGCCTTTGGACTTGGCAGGGAAACAGGGTGGCAGGAGTCCCCTCCCCCTTCCTTCTTTCAAATGGTGATGCTGCCCACCCCTTGCTGCTGCTGCTGCTGCTGCAGCAGCAGCAGGGTGACCCATGGCCAAGGAACTAGAGTTCTTTTTTGAGAGCTGGTATAGCTGGCACTGTCCTCTAATGGATAGAGAAGATATATGAGCTTTAGTTTCATTAATTAATCCATCCATTAACTCATTGATCAGTCAAATGATTGATTTCTTGTAGGGAAATAGTACCCTCTCACTGAGAGTGAGGTTTGAGTTCAGGTCTCTTGGTACCAAGAGAACCAGGCCTCAGTTATTAAGATGGGCAGTTGGGCATCGCTTCTAAGTAAGGACTGGTGTGTGGATCCATGAGACAACCTACTCCAATGTTATACTTTTGCATTCTCCTACTAGAGACAGGAAAATGGGAGCCAATCCAAGGGGCCTTTTCCTGAGAGACAATTTGTGCCTTATCAATTGTAAACAGAAGATATTTGGATGTGATTTACAAAATAAAGAAAAATCTTCCTCAAAATATCTTCCTTTTGCTTGTTGAGAAAAAGATGGATCATCCCAACTCACTGTGTCTCATAGATGGAGTCCCAGAGCAGTTGAGAGGATTTGTATCCATTTGACGAATTCTTGGTTTGCCTGGCAGACACTCCTTGAACAGTACTGACATCCTAGGCTGTGTATGGAGTAGGAATGTCATTAGGATAATATTTTATTACACTTCATTAGCTGAAGACAAGCTGTTAAATACTTTAATTTTCATTGCTGCAAGTAATCTTGGCATAATTCTAATAATTGGTGGGGGAAGAGAGAGAGAGAGAGAGAGAGAGAGAGAGAGAGAGAGAGAGAGA
>CM053585.1:373311906-373421165 GCA_028646515.1 Pseudochirops corinnae
GGAGCTGTTCTTATTTTGCTTCTTATGCTTATTCTTACTCATGGTTGTTCAGACCGTGAATTTTTTTTTTTTAAATTCTCTGTGGGGCTCTGCTTCCAGAAGGGAAAGCTCTGTCCCAAATTGCTGGGGTCCTCCCGGCTGCTGTAGACTTCTGGCTGACTGGATAATGAAGACTCCAAGACCGAGGCCCAAGACGACGATCCAGATCCAGGCCGCTCAACGTGAGAGCCCTGGCCTGAAAACAATCACTCAGTCCTCCTGCTGTCTGCAGGCCGCAGGCGGGAAGCTTCCAATGTGGAGGCGTGTGCAAAACCTCTGCCTTTTGCTTTTCCGCTCTGGAGACCTTTCAGCCGGACTACTTATCTCCCCCTTTCACAATCCCCACTCACAGCTGAGCAGCTGGTGCTAATCTCTGCTCACCTGAGAAGCTTCTCCCGCCTAGCCGCCCCCGGGGCACAGCCAGGGCTTCAGGCCATTGAGTACCAAAGCTCATAGCCGAGCTGACTTTAGTGGGAAGTATCCTTGTGTGCGTTTTGGGGTTCTACGATTGGTTTAGAGTCCTATTTTATGGGTATTTTGGGGTGGCTATGTGAGAGCTGCTATATGTTGCTGCTGCTACGCCGCCATCTTGGCTCCACCCCCCCCAAGTAGAGACTTTTAAAAACACTATGCCTTCCTAATTGTTTGATTTTGCATGAGAGACATTACTGAAACACTATTATCTTTCTCTAGTTGTCTTAACTTTAAATGCACAGTTGAGTTATGGCAAATTATCAGGGCTTTGTCCTTAGGGTTTTCTTGATGCTTACCATGGATGTAACTCTTGGACATTTGAAAGTTATGCTATCAGAGCATAAGTCATGTAGTCCTGGTGATGGAATTTTTGCCCACTCTTTGAGGAATAAGTTGAATATGGAGAACTCCATCAATTTCAAGTTGGACAGAAACAAAAAGAAAGCACCATTATTATCACAATAACAACTTTGAGATGGCCCCCCAGTGCTGAGGGATCACCTTCAGGGTGGGGGGCATACAAAAGTGTGTCAGTGTGGCACAAATCACAAGGCCTTTTTTTTTTTTAACCTCTTTAGAAATATTAATGTTCACACTTTAAATGTAAGACGCTTGTCTGACAATGTCTGAGTTGACATTCTAGTGCACTGGAGCTATGTCAATATTGACATTCTGCCTGTCAATGAAATCAAAAGACATAAGGAAGTCAGAAATAAATGAAAAGGTGGCTCCTAGCTTCTTCTAGGAGAGGAAAAGAAAGATGTTGACAGAGCAAGATGTATTTGGTACTCAATGGTAACAAGAAATATTTCATGGAGAATATGGCCACTTTACCATCTGTGAACAGGAACAAAAATGCCTTTATGAGAATGGGCATCCTTTATGCACCAATATCTGTTGTGGAAGATGAAAAGGAAAAAAAAAAGACAAGTAAAATTCAGGATTAAGAATTAAAAGAAAAACTGCCAAGGGCTTTTATATTTCATAAGAATCTCACTCCTGAAAATGGCAAATACTTTCTCCATAAAGACAGAAGGAGCTGGAATGACCCAAAATTTGAAGGTCTAAAGATAAAAATATTGATACAAGAGCTGCAGTCCTACCTATTCTAATCAAATATGGATGTTGCAATTTAGAAAATGGAGAAAGGAAAAGAATTCAAAAGTGGCTGTCATAATTTCCTACTGAAGTTTTACTGATGTGAACCATTTGCCACAAGGAGGCCAAAAAAAATGCCTCTTTGATCTCTGCCATCATCTCCCTCAAATGTCTATGCCCTTCAAAAGCATTATCTTGTTAGAGGGGCACATATCAGCCAAAGGCAGACTTGCAAAATATTACATAGGATGATACTGGTTGACTAGGGCAAGTATTGCCTCACAGAACAAAGACTACTGGAGGTGAGAGCATTTCTACTGAAACCTTGATACAAGACCCAGATGATCCAGGAATGTTTCAGGACGAAGCAGGAGGGAGAACACACACACACACACACACACACACACACACACATACACACACATACATACACAAACACACACATACACACACACACATACATAGTCATCTTGTTACATATATACATACATATGTAACCAATCAATTGGCATTTTAATGGCAGGTTGTTATTAGTGAAATGACCGTGTTTGGAATCTGTCCTTGGTAAGTTAAATGAAAATGTGAAAATGGCCCTAAAGGAAATGCCAAGAGCATGAGGAGTGATTGGACCAGGTGAAGGAGACACAGAAGAAAGCCCAGCTTCCATGAATATGGTATTGATATCCTTGAGGCATCTGTTTTTCAAGGAACTGAAAAAGAGAAAGATACTGAAGCATTGTAGGGAGACAACATGACAAACATGATTCTTATCCAAGGAAGGGGATTGGCAGAATAACTCTCATATAAAATCCTAATGATAATGAACTTTGTAACACATGAAGATATGAAAACAGGGTGGCCAGTCCTTTAGAACTCTTGCCTTAAAGAAAATATACCTTCAGCCCCCAATTAGCCAAAAACATTACGGAATGCAAGCTACCATTGCAGATTTTGTTTGTTGATTTAAAAAAATCTGAATATAGAGGAGAATTTTATAAAGTATTTTGTGTGTTTTTCTAATATTAGACAACTTTCTAGGGCCCAGGCATGCAGGTTCAGATCAGTAGTATGAAACTCATTTAGAAATGGGGGCACTAAAATGTAAACAAGACCCCCTGTGGGCAACATATTGACTTAGAAAGTCACACAATGCCTTTGTGTTTTATTGTATTTTTACCATTTCATTCTGTGTCAGGACTTTGGAGTCTTGTAGGTTGTATGTGGCCTGTGGGCCATATGTTTGAAACCTTTGGCTTATATCATTACAATTCTGTTGACCTCATCCAGAGTCATCAATGTCTGGGGCACATCAGTCTCTTATCTCCATCAATCTGGGTCAGCATGTCGACCTTGGCCACTTTGATGTCTTATAGTTTCATCATAACTCATTTTATTTGATATTTGTTGGCTTTGACCTGCACAGTGGGTGGTTGGGGGAAGGGAATGGGTAGGTTTTGTCCTTAATCTTATTTACAGCAGAGCCAGTGGTCAAGGGAAACTTTATGATAACACAGTGATCCAAGCTTTATCACCTTCCAAATTGGAATGTCCTAAGTTGCTGAAAGGTGGGGGCTGTTTGGATTTTCCTCATTTTGTGACCATACATACCCTTCAATACTGTCTTTGGGCCCTTATAGTCTTTGACTCAACTTCTTTTGGGGGGCAGTGGTCAACTGATTATTTTTATTTTATTCCTATTGTACTATATTAGGGGAAAAACTTCGCATGCATATATGAAATTCCATGATGAATCTAACAGTAAAGATGACTTTGCTATATGACCCTCTAGTTAGCAATATCCAACAAGGAAAAAATCAGGGATGGATACTCACCAAATGAGGATATCTTGTACAGAGTCCTAAGTTGAAGTGGGATTCCATGTGGATGGTGAGGTCCTCCAGCTACTCTTATGTACATATGACATTTTGCTGATTGAATCCAGCCCAAGAGCCTTCTCAGTTACATCTATTCTATTCTTCATTCATTCATTCATTCAGGAACTAATGTGTGCAGGGCCTTGTGTTCTACACTGAGGTAAACAGTAAGTTTAGATAAGACAGGGAGCCTGGCTTCCTGGCCCTTAAAGTCCAGCAGAATCTATTGAATATATAGCACTGAGGGGCAGGGCTACAACAATGAATAAGTGATGAAAATATCTCTTAGTTGGATAGAATTATTGAGTCTGTCCTCAAGGTGCTTACATCTCAATAGGCATGAGACGTGCATTGGAACTTCATGATGAGAGCTCTCCAAATGGAGTGGAGAGTGACATAGCAGAAATGATGCTGGACCAGCTCTGTGACTGAAGGTACGTCCTACCTCTTCTCTGAACTTGCCTTCCCTGTCAAAAGGAAATTCTAGGATCATGAATTTAGAGCTGTAATTCAATCCTATTAAGCAAACTTTTATTAGGAGCTTCCTATGTGCCAGGCACTGGGAAGTCAAAACGCAAATATGCCTGTCCTCACCCTCAAGTAGCTTACACTTTATTGACTGAGAGTGAGTCAGTCAACAAACATTTGTTAATTGCTAGGTTTGTGTCAGATATTGTTAAGAACTGGGAATATAAAGAAGGGGGCCTTATCCTCGAATCATCTCTGTATCAGCGCTGTGGTGAAGAAATCAATTTAAGTAGTAAAGTGTTGAGTTATTCAGGAGAGGATGGAATGTTCTTGGACAGAGGGATCACATCTCATGCTCTGCTGGTTGTATATGATCATCACGGAAAACTATTGTGTTATAAAGCGTGAGCAACTCAGTGATCGTAGAGAAATGTGGATACAGTTGTATGAAACAGTGAATAGCAAATTGAACAGAGCCAGGAGAATAATGTATACAGTAACAGTAATATTGTTTTAAGAACATCTTTGGGAGACCAAGTCATTTGACCATTACAAATACCCAAAGTAAATGCAAAGAGCCATGAAAGAAGCTGCTATCTGCATCCAGAGAAAGAACTGATACATAGATGTGTAGAATGGTTTTACATATACATATGCATACATATCTTTTATATATGCACACATTTGCACCTAATGATAGGCCCATTACAGGGGAAAGAAAAGAAGAAAGGAAAAGAAAGTTAAATGATAACATTATTATATATTATAAAAGAATAGCAAGTTGTGTACATTAGATCTACAGTTTCACGTACAATCATCTTTTTTTTTTTTCCTACTGTGCTATGTTATGGAAATGCTTCTTTTATTTCTTAAGTTCAAAACAAAATAAATCAGAAGAAATAAAATCAGTATGAAGATCCTCTATGTGACTTTGTCATGATCCAAACATGAGAGGATGTGAAGAAATGTGCTTTTTCAGGATGTAGAGTGTGTGTGTGTGTGTGTGTGTGTGTGTGTGTGTATGTGTGTGTGTGTTGGATATGCATTGTGCCCTTTTTATAGGCACTCAACAAACATAAATTGTGTACATACAATATGGAGAACCTAATAATCATAATTGTGTGTGGGGTGAGGTGACATTTTTCCCACTTTTCTCCTGTGGTCCATTATCTCATTTGATGTTTGAACAGTCTCATAAGGGGAGGGGAGGTGGGTCCCCTTTTGTCCTCTCCCCATTACTCCCTTAATTACCTCTACTTCTCAGATGAGAATACAGAAACTCCGAAAGGGACAGTTCGCTGTCCAAGGTCCTATGAGGTGTTCAGGTGTGGGTGACCAGGGTGAATGGGGACCATGCTAACTTGTCTAACAATGAGAGGTTAAAGGAAAGGAAGTGACCATAGTCATTGAAACCAGATGATCTGGATTCAAATCTTGATTCCATCACTACCTGTGTGAAGTCATTTATCCTTTCTTTGTCTCACTTTCCTCATATGAAAAATTAAGCCATTGGACTAGTTAACCTTCAGATTATTTAAGATTAACTTGTAAGTAAAATACTATAATCCTGTGATTCCTCTTACCTTTTTTGGAATAAATCTGTGGTTTTATTGGTGTAGGGAATTCCTGATGAGGAAAACTCGTATCCATGCCAATGGCATTTATTTTTTTACCAATTAGTCTTAGAGTGTTGTCTGGGTGTTGAGGTGTTTGTGACTTGCCCAGGGTCACACTTCCATCTAGATCTGAACTCAGGTCTTCCTGACTCCAAGACTACCTCCTAAAATAATGGTATCATTTTCTAAAATGTAAGCCAATTGTTATTGTCTTTGACCTGAGGAACATAAGAATAATTGAGTCTTCAAGTAGAACCTGTACATTCACTGGCCAGCCAGGGATGTTGAGGAAGAAAACATTGCTTAGGTCTGCACTCAAACTTGGGGATCCCTTTTAACTCAAAGAGTCTGTAATTCCTGAGCTGTCTTTCAGTAATTCATTTGATTCATTGAAAACCTGGGGCTACAGCCTTGTTCTCTCAGTTTCCATTCTTTGCCTATAATATCAGACTCCTTCTCCTGGACCTTCTCTTTCTCTCCTGGAGATGGTGGGGAGATGAGAAAGTGGTAGATGAAGGAGTCATGATAACAGGAAGAGAGGCCACAACCCCAGTATTTTTGGTTGACTACATAGATTGCTGGGCTAATTGGAATTCATTCCTGTTCTTGGTCATTAAAATTTCCAGAGCAGATTTGCAAGAAGAGGAGCGCTATTAATCTGGGTTCCTGCCAGATTCAGGTATGAATGATCACCATCTGAATTAATCTGTTTTTGTGGTGGGTTACCCTGGAGCAAGTGCAGCTTTCTCTATTAATATTTGACCTCCGTAAGTGCCTGCTGTATGTCAGAGATGTAGACAGAGGAGTTAGGAATGGTGCTGGGGACTGACAGGAGCCACTGTCTCAAAGTGTCCCTCCCTTACCTGTTTGTAAAAGTTTCAATTTACTAGGCTATTGTTATTTTCTTGTTATCATCATCATTATCATTGTTACATCACAGAATATGACCTGAACTTGTACTGAAAACAGCCTGAGTTTAGCCCTCGCTTGGCTACTTAGCAGCTGTGTGACCTTGGGCAAGTGATATCACCTCTCTGAAAGAGGCTCATTTGTCTCCACTTCTTAAATGAGGTCAATCCCACCTGCACCTCCCAGGGCTAAGTGAAGATCCAATGAGTTAATGGACAGAAAGTGCTTGGTACATCTAAATCAACCCTGAAGAGCTGGAGCAAATCCAGGGGAGGTGTAACTGGATGCCATGTTAGATGAGGTGGCATGGAAGGGAATAGGGAAGTTTAGGCTGAAGAAGAAGAGAGAGACTAAGAGTTCTCTCCAAGTATTTGAAGGCCTGTCACGTGGGAGGAGGGATCAGAATTATTCTGCACATCCTGGGGGACAGACCTGGACACCACAGGGGTAGGGGTGGGGATTGCAAAGCAAGAGACTTAAGCTCAATGTAAATGGAAGCTGAGGGGGATGGGCTGAGGGTTATTCCCCAGGATGTGGCGTGTTTCCCTTCATTAAGTTTTAATGCAGAGGCTGGACAGCTCCTTGTCCAGCATGTTGTTGGTTCTGGGCATTCCTGCTCAGCAATGGGAGGAGATAGATGGCCCCTGGGATCTGTCCAGTTCTGGGGTGTTAGGAGTGCTTCCTAGTAGGATTTTCCTCCCCTCCCTCCATACTGAGCCTCTTACTGTCCTGCAGCTATCTCATGACATTTATTTTTCCAGTAGGAAGGTATTGAGTTATTTCCTTCAAGCCTTTCTGGGCTTCTTTAAGACTTGGCCTTAAGGCCAGAGGAGCTTCCAGCCCTTCTGCAATCTCCATCCCCTCCCCGAAGGATCTCTGTATCACCTTCTTGTTAGCATGACTGTGTAAAAGAATGCATCTTAGGTAGGAGCAGAGAGCTTCATTTCTTGGTCTCAGCTCTTTCTGATAAAGTTTAGGGTTTTTCTAAAGAGTTAGGTTATTGTACTCTGTTAGCAATGGATGGGTGAGGCAGTGTGGGACTGTCATCAAAGGTCCTGGGTCTACAGGCATCAGACTTCAAGCAGAAATCCTGATTTCTGTGACTTTGGCTACAACACTTGTTTTCTTTGGTGTCACGGCTTGTAGAATTGACCACATTCTAAGGGAAGTAGTATAATTCTTTGTATTCCCATTTCAGAGTTGGTGAAACTGAGGGGAAGAGGAGATTGTAGATTTATTTTGGGTTACATAGAATATAATGTCAGGGTCACTTCCTGCCTGTGTAACCTGTAGCACTTCCCCTACTTGTAGTGTTAGTTCACTCATCTTGTCAGTGAGGCTGTTGGACTAGGGAATCCACCAAATCATTTTAGCTCTGACAATCCATATTCCAAGGTTCCTCCTGTCCAGCTCTGACATTGCCTGTTTTCAGACTCCTTGCAGCTGATATTCTCATTCTCTGTTCTGAAATTCCTCCCAGCTCTGATATTCTCTCTTTTAAGGTCCTTCATAGCTCTGATGTTCTATGATCCCACTATTAGTTGTGTTGGAAAGGAGCCTGCCATTCTCACCTCTCCCCACCTCCACCTGGTGAGATCATGGTGGCCCCAGGCAGCTTATTCTCCAACAGAGACTTTGACTTCTCTTTCTACTTCACTGACAGCTCCCCAGACCTTTGGTGGGAGGGCTGTGGGGGCATCTTTGGTTCTCTTCTGTATTATATGTGCTGTGGGTTTACAAACTGAAATGCCAACAGGCAAATCCAATAAGAGAGAAACTAAGTCAAGCAACCAAACCCTGTCGTGACCTTGGGGACAGGATGATACTGGAGTGGCAAGGGAGGAATAAATGATGCATAGCCCTGGGACATCTGCCAGCTCTTATTTATATTCCTGTATTTCCCCCATTTGCAGGCTCCAAATTCCTATTTTCATCTTTAAAATTTTGCCTCTCATCCTGCACCCTTGAACTGGCTATGCTTTTTTCATAAAACGATCGGTCATGTACACACAGGATTTACAATCCAGGTTAGACTGGTTGTGCAGCACGAGGGACAAGTTAGTGCCATAATAGAATGTTAGTTCTTGATTGTAGAAATTTTCTATACAAGGAAAAGAGGGACATTGTTATATCCTAATAGAAGGAAAAACTCCTTTAGCTTTATTAGGGGAAAAAAAATCTCTTAGCTTTGTTTGATCCCAGAATGTAGGAAGACAAATTCAAAAACTGCCTCTGATAATTTGCTAAATGTGAGACCACAGGCAAATTATTTTCCACTTCTGAGCCTCAATTTCCTCATGTGTAAAATGAAGGTAATAACTTGAAAACTCTAAACTGCAGAAACATTGCTTATACACATTGATAGAAGGGACTATCTTCATCAGGAGTTCTCTATACCCATTAAATGATAAATCATGATCCTGCCTCCCCTCAAGGCCCCAAGAAAGAAATCAAACCACAGTAACAATAACAGGAAAATTCAGTCATTAGCCTAAAATTAGATCATCCTCATCATCAGTGGGGGTGGTTATCATATCTACCACAAAAGCAGTTTGTCTGAAGAGGTGAAAGCTAACACTGAAGGTCTAGCCTTGGCAGTTGGGAGAGCGGTGATGTCACATGTGGCAGTGATACGGTGGCAGCTTGGGCAGCTTTGGTGGCCCCAAAACCTGACTGATTTTTGGTGAGGCAAACTGAACTTCCAGGAAGTCTTATCTGAAGTGGTAGCAAAGAAAATGCAGTTCTGGGGTTCAGACTCCTCCATCTTCTCAGTGGGCTCCAGTCTTGCTCATTCTCCCTAGAGCCAGGGTCAATGCTGCCTGTAGCAACCCCTGGACCTCCCCTCCATGGGGGTTCCTAGGGTGCTGAAGTTCCTTTGGCTGGAGGCAAGAATCTTATCCTGATAAACTTCTTTTTAAAATCTATGGGTATGGGGGACAAGGCATAGAAGACATTTGGGTATTTATTTAATTGTAGCATCCTGGGTCTTAGAGCTGGGAGAACCCTAAGAGCTTATGATCCCTACCTTCAGGAGCCTGAGAAATCACCACTATTTCACAGAAGAAACATCTGAGACTCAGGAGACATAATGGACTTGACAAATGATGGTTGGGGAACCAGGTTCCTAGTCCCCTTCGAAGGAAGCTCAGTCTTCTCTCTGGTCTAACTGGTACATGAAGACTAAGTGTGTGGAATCCAGGAATGAGTTAACTATTTTGTTTTGCCAAAGAGGAAACTGAGGTCCAACAAGAGAAGAGATGGTAAATCTGAGATCATATTGCTATTTACCACAGATCTAAGAGCAGCAGTTCCCTGTCTTTACATCTCCTACATATGCTGCACCCAACAGGCATCTACATAAATGCTTTTTCCTCAATCACAATAAAAGTAGAAATAACCAATGATAACTAGCATTTCTATGGTGCCTTCAAGTATGTAAAGTTCCTTGATTCTTTAATTTAGTGCTCCCAGCAATCCAGGGGGAGGTGCTTTAGTTGTTCTCATTTTATAGGGGCAGAAATGGGAGATGAGAGACATCAATGATTTATTTGCTCCAGGTCACAAGGTACTGAGTGCTTGAGGCAGAATTGGAACCCACCTTCTCCTTCCTAGAACTAGCACTGTTTCCAGTGAAGCATACTGCATTTTACACACCCATTCCTGCATGCATACATTCATTCTTTTCTTTTGACTCTTTATCCCATCTCTTTTTCTAGCCATCATGGGATGGGGGACAGTATTAGATTCAGAGTCATAAGGGATCTGAATGGAAAGCCTGACTCTGACACTTAATAGCTATGTGACCCTGGTCAAGTTAATCTCTCTCTTGAACCTCAGTTCCTCCCCAGTCCCATCAAATGAGGGTGCCCTTTTTTTTTTTTTTCAAATGATCTATTTCATGAGGTTATTATGGAAGAGAACACTTTATAAATGGTAAACCCTCTAGAAATATGAACTGCTGTTACCATTATTATTTTAACCACAGTCATCTCTCAACCAGAATAAGGCATCCAGGGGCTAGATGTCAGTTACAGAAGGAGCTACCATCTTGCCTCATTTGCCCATCATCCATTAACATGACTACTGTGATTGATGTTAGCGATTTGAAATATATCATAAGATCATTGCATGAGTTGAGACTTTTGACAGCATTTAGTCCAAACTCCTCCCTCCATTTACAAATGAGGACACTGAGGCAAGGGAAAGGAGGGGACCGAGGGGACCTGCTTAAGATCATGTGGGCAGTAAGATGAGAGAAGAGCTGGGATGCTGACTGTCTCACGTCCTGTCTCCACATCCAGAGCTCCCTCTTCCCCCTGCAATGAGCTGTGTGGACTGACATTCGAAATGAGCACAAACACTGCACTTAGGATAGAGACTTTGTGAAATGATTTTAGCAAATTAAAAGGGAGTGTGAAACCTCATCTTAAAAAAATGGAGACAGAGATCATGGAACTGTGGGTGTGGGCGGGTGGCAGCTTGGCTTTATCTTTCTGGAGGGGGCACCTCCAGAGAGACAGACTAAGGAGGAGGCTGGTACAAACCGAGGAAGGGAGGGATGTGTCCAGCTCAGCTGCCATGAGAGCTGGGGGTGAGGGGTGGGGGTGTCCACAAAAACCCTCACTCCTTCTGCTGGGATAGGGGCTTCTTTGTGTCCCCCTCTCTCAGACACATGAAGCCAAGAACCTAGAACTCAATGTTTATTCTAACTGGCCATCTGGTAGTCATGGTTGTGTGGGCAGTGTGGGCCAATGGAGAGTGCTGGATTTGAAACTGCAGGACCACTGCTTGGGACTTTTGTGAATTTGGGCACATTACTGGATCTCAGTTTCCTCCCCTGTAAATCTAGAGGGTAGTAGATATGTTCCAATATATCTCACAGCCCTAAATCTTTGAACACATGATCCAAGTGAAGGAAAAGAAGGATGCTCTTAGAAACTTTACAGGGGAAGCAGCTTAGATTCAGGATGATTAAGGGATCTCCCTCTGGTCACCCAAGTGGTCAGCTTTGGAGGTAGGCTTTGGAGCCTAGTTCTCCTGCCTCCAATGTTCCAGGTGTCCCCTAGTTCCTCCTTGAGCCTCAGGCCTGGAGGGGGCTTCTGGGTGTTGGCATAAGCTGGAAAGAGGGACCCATCCAGCCCCTGGCAGCAGACCCCCTCACCTCCTCTCCCCACAATCTAGCATTCTTCCAATGTCCATGTAAACACATGGTTTCTAGGTAGAAGCCTGGTGAGAGGTGGGATAGTTCCAGCTGCCATTATCCCTTAACAAATTGACATCCAAGCTTCAAATCTTGGGCTCCTGGGACTTGGGTTAGATCTGGGCCCAGTGAGGCTGATCAGATAAGGCCCTGAAGTCATGTGGATATTCCTGAGGCCAGCCCTCCTCTGACCAACTGCTCCTGAACCTGATCTGGGAGATACTGGCCTCGGGTGGGAGCTGGAAACCTTGCTGACTCCATGTCCATTCTGAGCATGGTCCTGGAATGGCAGGGGGTGTTGAAATTAAAGAAGAGGATTTGGTTAAATTCTCAGGGCTGGCCCATGGGCAGGAGTGGCTAGGGAAACCTTGGAGGGCCTCCCTTTCATGCAAACCAAGCAGCCCCTCTGGTACTGGTTTCCTCATCTGAAAAACAAGGCATTTTTGATGGTGATTTCTGTCTCCAGACTTGCTGCTCCTACTTATACGGTTTAGTCTGCAAATACTATTTGCCTCTTACAAATGAGGCCTCATGTTCAGCTCTTGACATGCAAGTCAGCCAGTCAGTCAACAAGCCATTATTAAGTGCCAACTATGTGCCAAGCACTGTTCTAAGCAAAGGAAATAGAGAGGTCTGCTCTCAAGGATCTCACAGGCTAGTACTTTATTTGTGATCAGAGAATCTGAGTTTGAATCCTGACTCCCCATCACTTTCTTTCTTGTGAGACATTGAACTACTCCTTCACCTCGCTGGTTCTCAGCTTCCTAATCTGTGGGATAACAGTTTGATCAGGTGAACCTCAGGATAGAGCTTAATACCTAGGAGCAGGAAAACCTGGACTTGAATTCAGCCTCCAGCACTTCCTAGCTGTGTGACCCTGGAAAAGTCACATAACCTCTGTCTGCCTCACTTTGCTCATTTGTGAAATGAGGATAATAATAGTACCTACCTCCTAGAATTGTGGCAAAGATCAGATGATTTAATATGTAAATTGTTTTGAAAATGTTTAAGAGCTATATAAGTGTTAATCTATGAGCGTGGGGAAGAGAAGACAGAATGCAGCATCTGACCTCAATGAGCTTACAATCTAATCTCTGAAAAGAAGCAGGTTACAAGGTAGAAAGTGTGTGGGGCATGAAGATATCCAGACTCACTGCTTCAGGCAAGTTGAATAGGTATTATCCACAGGAAATTCCCAGAGAAGGAGATACCTGAGGTAGACCATAAAGGAGGAACATGAATTTCATTTGGCAGAGGTGAGAAGAGAACACATTCCATGAGCAGGTGACCATCTGGGCAAGTGTGTAGATGTGGGAAATGGTCATATGGAAATTAGGAGCAAGGGTCTTTAGAGCTCAGTTTCCACCTCACATGCTTCCTATCCTTGCAGAACCCCCTCCCCCCATCCCTTCTCTCTTTTCCTCTCTTTCTGGGCCAAGTTCCTTTCTCCTTTCGTTGCTTACTCCTTCCCCCATGTGGTTCTCAGACTTCCTGGAGCCAATTTTTCTCACTAATGTGAAGGACAGCAACTGTTGGAAAGAGACTGCCAAACCTCCCTGCAGACGAGTTCTCCCAACCCAACTCCCATTGCTGCTGAATAAAGGAGAGGGGGTTTGAAATAAAGCCGGAGCCAGGAGCTTCTGGGCTGGTGGGCACGTGGGGGAGCTGGCATCTGTTCCCAGTGTTAGAGCAGACCTACTTTCCCATTTCTGTGACTTCCTCCCCCCACTCCCATTTCTAACATCACTTTTATCCCCTTCTTCCCATGGCTGGGTTTACTGGTAGGGATGTACACAGTAGAGGAGGGAGGCCCCTTACTGGAACAAAACTGGTGCATTATGGCATTCTTTTTGATTGAAATGATTCCATGGTTCCACTCGTCTTTGTGCCCTTGGCCCCAAGAAACATGTTAACCTGACTGAACTGTCAACAAGTGGGTCTTCTCAAATGCTATGACCCAAAGAAAGCTCAGCCTCAGTGAGACAGGTTTGTCCCTGGACAGCCTTGGCAGAAATTATCCTGAGTCCATCTTTGTCCACCTTCTGCCTTGGGCTGACCTCTCCTGGCCTGGTCTTTAGGGAGGCAGTTTCTCTGGCTCACTCCAAACGGGAGTCGGTGGCACCTGTTGGGAAGAGCTCTGCTTTGGAGCCTGGTGTGGCTCTGCTGCTTTCCGCCTCACGGCTCTTGGGTGCATCCCTGAATTTCTCAGGGCCTCAGTTTTTCTTTTGTATGATTAGGGACACTCACTGGTGTTTCAATGGTAAGATGACTGCATTGGACGGCTCCAGCTCTGACATGTTCCTCTTCTTACTGATGGAGAGAAGAAGCCTTCCTGAGGGAGGAAGGGAAGGGAATAAACATGTATGCAACACCTATTATGTGCCAGGTAGGCTATTTACATATATTATCTCATTTAATCCTCACAACAATCCTGTGACAGGTTCTATTATTATCCCCATTTTATGTTTGAGGAAACTGAGTCACACAGCTGGTAAGTGTCTGAGGCTAGATTTGAACTCGGGTCTTCACGATTCCAATGGATACCTCTGTGGCAGGCTCAGATCACAGTCAAAAACTATCTGGTCCTACAATCTCATTTACAGGGGAGGAAACTGAGACTTAGAGAGGGGAAATAACTTAGAATAATAGATCTAGAACTATAATGGTATATAGTACAGATCCTGGCACACTGTAGGAACTTCTTAAATGCTTATTGGATTTTTGAAATGGGGAGGAAACTGAACTTCAGAAGAGAAATGACTTTGGATCATTGCTTTCATTCTGGAAAGGTCCTCAGAGGCCAGCGAGGCCACCCCCTCATCTCCGAAGGAGGGAAGCCCGTTGCCCTAAATTCAAGGCAAACTCCTACTCTGGAATTTGAACCAATGCTCTAGTCCAAGGTTAGGAACCTGTGATAGTCTGCTTCAGGTGTCTCTCAGAGGGAGCCTAGAGAGGGCGTCCACTTTTGATGCCCTCTATCTTCCCACTGTGGTCATGACTCTCTGGGTAGGTCTGCGGGACTTCAGGTGTCTGGTGAATGAATTGGTGCTCCCTCTGTGCTCTACCTGGTCCTGACAAAAGTGAAATGATGGCACTGCCTCCCAGAATGCTTCCAGGTGCCCTTGGACGCTGCTGGCCTCGCCTGGCTGATACTGCGTGAGTTTCTTAGAAGAAAGGCTATATGGACTATGGTACATTTGGAAGAAAGGAGGTGAAAGGGACTGAGATGGATTAGCCAAGGGGAAAGAATGTGGAGAGGGAGTGTTGGGTAGAGACATTCCTCATCCCAAATGAGTGGGTCCAGGATGCCGCCTGCCATGCTGGGTGAAAAGAACAGCTGGCTTCTGGGCAGGAGCATTAATTTTAGCCCCATCCCTACCATTGACAATAACCAAGCTCACTTCAGTTTCCTCATCTGTAAAGTGAATGGAGAGGTTTCACTGCTTCTGCCTCACAGGGTCACTTTAGAGGAAAGTGTCAAGGTAGCCAAAATGAGATGCTAATCTGAGGAAAAGAAAAGATAAACTGGTCAGTGCTCTTCAAATGCACAGCCTGGTGTAGTGGAAACCAGGATTTGCAATAAGAAGAGACACAGCTGTGTGAGCCTGAGTAAATTGCTTCACCTCTCTGAGACAGTTTTTTTTTTTAATCTGTAAAATGGGGACATTAACCCTTACAACCTCTCTCTCATGGTGGTTATAAGGAAAGCACTTTGGATACCTGAACAGTCTAGAAAAATGGGAATTATGAGTAAGTAAACCCTACCTCCAACATTTGTACTCAGTGATGTGGTAAATGAAGGTGGCAGCCCCTGTCTGAGGTCCTGAAATCAATGCATCACAGATTGAGGACCTCATGGATGGATGTGTCTGTCACTGAAATATGTTACTGAGCTCTACATTTTCAGCTGCTGTAAATATCAGGCCTTTTATAAGATGGTCAGGGGAACAGCATTGTCAGAACTGGGGCTGATGCCAGGGAATTGACCTTCCAGGCTGAACTTTAAGAAGCTGAGAATATCATACTGAAAGTTGGGGAAAGGGGGAATTGTCCAACCTTCTGACCCATGTCTGAATCTCTCTAACAACCTCCCCACCAAAAGATCATGCAAACTCAACTGTAAGACCTCTGCAGATGGGGAGCTCACTACTTGCAGTCAGCTAGGATGCTCTGATTTCTTGGGCTCGATTCTTGTGATTTGAGTGAAGGTTGGTTTGTCTCTATCTCTGAGGGGAGCAGAGTGCTGATACCTCTCCTCATATTGTCTCTCCCACTCCAACCTGAAACCAAGCTGATAGTTTCTATTGGCCTTGACCATCCAGACTCCACTGGGTTCTTAGGTAGTAGGACCATTTGGGTCCCTTGTTTATGCCACAGAAGGCACCATTGGGCACACTCTATCCCATGGGCTTTAATATTTATCAGGTCCAGTATTTGTCTCCTCAGTCAGTAAGCTTTTTCACTGCTGGGGCATGACTAAGACTCACATCGTATATAACACTGGTCTGGGCACACAGTCACTGAGCTATAAATGTGGGTTTGATGATTGACTACTCACCACAGTGTAACAGTTTAGGTTTATTCTCAATTAAAATCTAAAGCAAAATATTTTGGGAGAGGGTAGGGTAGGAAGGGTTAGAGACTGAAATGAGAAAAGAGCTGTGGAGGCCTCTTCCTCTTGGCCGTGGCATGGTCCCATGCTCCGTACCTAGGCCCTTTGGCCTGCCAGGGAGGAGAAGGAGGGGATCATTGATGTTGACAGAGATGCAGTGGCCGCACACTTGATGATACAGAGTCTGGAGTATGCAGCCCTTTGGGGTTTCCTGTGTCTAAGACCTCAGGTAGCAAATAGCTCAGTCTAGTAGAAAACAACTAACTGATCAATCAACAACCATCAAAGTGCAAACTATGTGCCAGGCACTGAGCTAGGCACTGGGCAGTGTAATATAAAGAATGAAACAATGCCTCCTTCCAAGGAACCAACATTCTCAAATTGAGAAGATGCATAACACAGTGGACATCACAGAGAGACAAAAAGGGAGCCTTGTTCACCCCCTCCCCATCTGTATTTCCCAGAGATGCTCCAGTACTCTTACTCTCATTGTCCTTGTCATGTCAGTCACTTCCATAGGTGCACAATGAGGGCTGACTGGGGACAGCTGCACACAAGCCAAACCCTGATCTCTGTGTCTTGTAGGAAACCAGGCCTAAGGATGGCAGTACTAAGAAGGAATAGCATAGCAGGGCACACATTCCAGCATCCTCCCTTCTTTTTTCCATTTCTATGACTTTAGGAAAGTGAACTAACCTCTCTGAGACTCATTGGCATCATCTAGAAAATGGAGCTGATCAGTCTTACTGGGGAGTTTTGAGAGCCCTCTCCCTCCAGCATCTCTGATTCTTGCATCACACTTTCCTAGCGAAGATACCAATTACTTTTGAAATCTTAGTGACTATAGTAGATCATTTAAAAGATCAGATATCTAAACAAAGTAGCCTTATTCTTCCCAAGTAAATCACAGTACTCACGAGATCATTTAGAATTATAGTTTACACAGGGAGATATCTTAGACACCATCTAGACCAGTGGGGTCAAACTCAAATAGAAGGGAACCCTGTGGGCCATATTGACTTAGAAAACCACAAATTACTGTTATCTGTATTCTATTTGTATTTATTTTGGTAAACATTTCCCAATTACATTTTAATCTGGTTCTGGCTGACAATTGGTTGGCAGTTCTGTTGACTGTATGTGATTGCCTCTTCTCATCCTTTCCCAGAAGCCCAGAGGTGATGTGACCCTTCCAAAAGCACATAGCTTAAGGGCAGAGCAGAGTACACACGTCTGGTGACTTGCTGTCCCCTGTGCTGTGTTTTCTCCTAATTCTTAAAGCATTAATGCAGGTTTAATCTTGCTATACAGAATTATCTCAAGTTTGCAGATAAAATATCTGCATGGAAGACCTAAATATAGGAAAGAAAGTAACTTTTTTTTCTTTTAAAGGAAAAGTCCTGTAGACTTATCTGCCAACCTGGGAGTTTTCATGCATGTGTGTGTCTATGTTTCTATAATGGTGACTTTTTTCCTGTTGTAATTTAAGGTTATATAAAGTGACTTTAGGACAACATGCCTATGAGACAGGTGTTTAAAGGGATGAGAGGGTGATCAGTTAATTCACTAAGAGTGCCTGAAGCACAAGTGATAGAAGACTTGTCAGCCACATATCAGGGATAAAGGGAAGAAACCTGAAACTGAGAGGGAACATGAGTAACCCAGGGTCATACAGCTTACAAACATCCTGGGAATAGGATAGAGGGTTTCTTCCTCTGAGCCAGCCTAGTGACCTTTCAACTCCACCATGGACCAGATTGTAATGTGGCGTAGATGATTAAAAATGACTTGGCCAAAGGCACAGGTGGCAGGTTTGTCCCATTTACAGAAGTCACAGCCAAGAGGGATGGCTAATACCCTGTCTGATGGAGTCAGAATCCAAAAAGAACTTGACAGGCTAGAACTTTGGATAGAACCTAATGAGATAATTTAATTGCAGAATAATGAGATTTTATACTTAGGTCCAGGAAATCACCTTTGCAAGTCCTAGGATGGAGGAGATATGGCAAGACACCCATTTGAGGACAATCTGGGGTTATTAGTGGACTACCAGATCAAACTGAATTCACAGAGTGATGGGGCTGCCAAACAGAGCTCTCTTGGGCCTCATTAAGAGAGAGGTTCAGTGTCCAGGCCTAGGGAGCTGTGATCATACTGCTCTCCTTTGCCCTGGTCTGACCCCATCCTGGGTGCTATGTTTCGTTCTGGGCACCAGAGCTTGGAGGAGATGTTGCTAAGCTAGAGACTCTTCCAGAGGAGAACCATCATTATGGCAAAGGACCTCAGGGTTATGCTCGTGAGGCTCTTTTGGAGTGACTGGGGTAAGTCTACCCTGGAGAAGAGCAGATTCAGGGTCTGTTTGAAGACCTGTCACATAGAAGAGGGATTGACCTCATTCTCCATGGCCCCATTAGACAGACCCAAGAGGACTTGCAGAGAGGCGTGCCTAGTTTCACCAGAAGACAACAACTTCTAACCACTTAAGCTATCCACAAGCTGATGGTGGCACTGTCTCTGGCAGGACGGAGTTGTCCTTTCTTCACTTGATTCAAGAGAAGGCTGAATACCTGCTTATCAGTGACTCTGTGAGGGATTCTTGGGCAGGTATAGTTTGGACTAGATAATCTCTGAAGCTCCTTCCAGTCTTAGTGTCTAGCACGTTGTAGGTCCTGAATAAATGCTTGTTGATGGGTTGAGGCCAGTTTTCTCTGATAGCAATGCCAGCATAACTAACAGCCCTAATTACACTGAAGTATTGGCAAACTCCCGGCAGGGACCTGTTCACTGTACATGAGGCATGATGATTGGTTAGCTTAAAGAAGACTGTGCTTTAAATATGCTCCTCTCCTCCTTACAAACCTTCAGCTCACCACTGGCTACAAGGAGTCTGGGGGCTCAGGGAATCCTCTGAGAAAAGGAAGACAGGTGGGACAGCAAACACATTATTATTGGCTTGTGGTAATGATTCAATTCCTAGCAAGAAGGATGTAAACAGGCCCCTAATGAACACATTTGGTAATTGTGATGGCCTGCAGGGTGGGATCACTTCTGTTCATACTTTAGCCTGGCTGTACTTTGCATATAAACACCCAGCAATAAAGGAAAGGAGGAATGAGCTCTATTTGGGGAGGGGTGGGGGTACAGCTAGGGATTTAGACAAGGAAAGGGGAAGAGAGTTTGGAGTTCAAGCCATAGCCTTGAAGGCCACTTTGTGTCCCAGAGGGTAAAGGGCAGGTTCTGTTTAACTTGATTATCCAAGCAAGTCTGTTCATCTTGGAAAGGGCATCCATGCATGTATACACAAGCCTTCAGGAGACTTCGTCCCTGGGGCAGGAGTAGAGATGACAAAGAGGGAAATCCCATGAGTTTTCTTGAGAGGTGGTGAGCTCTCCCTCATTGAAGGTCTTCAGGTAGAAGCTGGGTAACCACTAGTCAAGTTATTAGGGTCAGGATTCCTTTGATTTATGGGTTGGACTGTATGGATGCTGAAATCCCATCTACTGCTCAAATTTGGTGACTGTGTCCTGCAACAAATTAGAGCCAAACAGCAGCTTCAGTTTTGAGGATTTCTATAGGATTAAGTTGTTCACCAGATCCTAGTCTGATGGTTACTGGCTGCTGTGTGCCCCAGAGGGGCATCATTTACCTCATGGCATAACCTGCCCTTCTCTGGAGAAGTTGGAAGTGTTGACTAAGGCATGTGTGGCATCTTAGTGGGCCAGACTCTCTTTTAAGACTGAGGCGATGTACTTCTTTCTGGGCCTGTTTCCTCTTTTAAGATAAGAGGGTGGGTGGGACTAAACAATCTCAAAGATCTCCTGTAGTTCTAAACTTATAACTAGGATGATCTCTAATACCCCTTTAAGCCCCTAGTACTTGTCCCTTGTTCTAAGGTCCTCTCAACTCTGACATTTCCTGTTCCAAGTCTCCTCCCAGCTCTGACATTCCATGTTCTAGCATCTCTCCCAGTTCTGATTTTCTCTATTCTTAAGTCCCTCCCAGTTCTGACAATCTGTCTTGCCAATTCTAAGTTGGTGCCATAACTCTGCACCGTTTAATAGTCATAAATATAACCTGCCTGTTTCTCGGCAGAGAGATGTCCTGGCCGTTGCATAATTGCTTACACGAAACAGCTTTGCACACACCAACCCCTCTTCCCTCTGAGGATTTATCAAAGCATTTGGTTTGGGATGATTAGCAAAGTAGTTATTTCTGTTTAATTTGCTAGACAAGCAACAAATTAAAAGGGGGAACAAAGTCTGCAAAGGGAGTCTTCCCCCCACCCCAATCTCCTGATGAACTACATAAGTCAAGGACTTTTTGTAGCCCTCTGTATTATTTCGCATTTCCTCAGATCTGCCACCCAGTTCCCTCAGCTGAATGCATGAAGTCTTAGCTTTTTTTGTGTGTATCATGGATCCCTTTGGTAGTTGGTAAGGTCTATGAACTTATGCTCAGAATAATGTTTAAAATGCATAAAATCCACATGAGTGCAAAGGAAGCCAGTATATTGAAATGAAATTACTGAATTTTTAAAAAAAAGTTCGTGGATCCTAAATCAAGCACCTCTCCTAATTGAGTCTTAATTCACTGTCTCCACAGTTGTTCTCCCCCTCCCTCCTCCTCCATCACCCAAGGACTATAAAACAGTTTTGTTTTTTAAAGTTTTATAATGGTGAGGAAAAAGGAGCCAGTAGCAGAAGCCAATCCCAGACACTTTGCACTGCTAATGTCAGGAGCTGGAGAGTTTGGATGAATTTTTCTGCAGCACCAGGTTTTGCTTTAGAGGAGGAATTTCTTTCTCTCCCCCCCCCCCCCCCCCGAGGGGTTTTCAAGAAGCAAATCTTGCAAAACATTTAAGCCCATTAGTGTACGATAGCCTGGGAAATAAGACTATTTTTTTTTCCCTCTGTTCTAGTCTTTTTTCCATCGGGTCAGCTGGTCAGTTTCTTTCTGGGATCAGGGGAAAGGTCTATTTAATGTTCTCACCACAAGGTTCCCATCACTTGTTGGAGGGGATCTAAAAGGATAGCAATGTATTCTAACCTCTCATCTAGGTGCTTGCCTTGGCTTCTCAACACTGGGAAACTCATTGAGCACACCCTCAGGACAAGGAGCAGAGGCAGATGGCTCTCCTCACTTCTTCAGCCCAACTTGCATCCAGACCCTGCAGGAAGGGAGGGACTCTTCATTTTGGCTCCCAGATTGGATTTTTAAAATATATTTTGGTCACTTTATTTCAATATTGTTGATTTTCTTTGTAATTGAGTATATTTTACTTTATTCATTTAACAACATGATTCTGAAAAGATGTCCCTTGGGCTTTGAAATCTCACTGTCCAAGGAATCCATCACACACACACATGCACACACACACACATGCACAGACACACACATTTACTCACACACATACACACACACAAACATACACACATGCACATACACATACACAGGCATACACACATGAACACACACAGAAGGGGGAAGAAGGAGGCCATTGTGGGTCAGTCCTCAAGGGGCATTCATATCAATCTGCCATGCCCCCCTCCCCACTCCATATAGATTGATCCATAGAAGGAGCTCTAGAGAAAAAAGGATAATTTCTTCTTCTTCTTTGCAGCCCAGTATGTCAGTGCCATGTGTCCTACTTATGGGGTTCAGGATCTCATTGCCCCTAGACATGTAATGTAGGTGCTAAGAGCCTGTAAAATGGTGGGGATGGGAGTTGGCCTAAATATCCTCTGATGTCCCTTTGATCTCTAATCTATAAGCTTCTGAATATTAGGTTATAGAGATTTCCAAGCAGGACTCTATGAACCACTTGGAGTTTAGTTGACCTGGTCCTCCTGAGGCAGTCTTTCTGAAAAATAAATGGCCACACCAATGCTTAGATAATGTAAGTATGAAGACTAGCCTTTCACTCCATTACATCTTGAAGATTTCCTGTTCCATGACCTCTCCTACCTAAAATATGCTCTGTTCTCTATTTTAAAGACCTTTTTTATTTCTATAATTCTATTTCGTTATGTTTCTTGAACTATGAACTTCCCCTCCCACCAGGTTAGAATTGGATTTGGAAAAATGTCAGATTCATTGGTGAAGCACCACATTTGTTAGGTAAAACTTTATTCGAATCATCCCTGTTCGTGGATCAGCCCCAGAGCTGCCTAGTTCAGAAAACCCACATATACCCCTCCTCTCTCCTGGGAAAACCTGATTTCTTCCTTTTTCTGAACTCTCAGAGGGCATTGTTACAACACTTTTAAAATTATTACCTGTATTCTCACCATTCTGATATATTCATTTTTGTCTTTCCACATCCGGAGCCTTCCTGAGGCCAGTCACTAGTTCTTCCCTGCCTTTGTCTCCACCCTGCCCCCCCTCCCCACCTCAAAACCTTGTAGCCTGTAGGCATTCATAAAATACACAGGGATAGAGAGTTTAGGAAGACTTCATGGGGAGGGAGAAGGGAGGAAGGGAAGAAGGAAGGAAGGAAGGAAAAGAAAGGGAGAAAAGGAAAGAAAGAAAAAGAAAGAAGGAAAGAAGAGAGGGAGGATTGCTACTTTCAGTTGTGACCTCCTTGAGCTCTCTCTAGTCTTGGTTGGCAGCTCATGGGGTTAAATCACCAAAAGTTGGGTCGCTTAGACTGGTGCTGCCCCATGGCTCTCCCCCCACCTTCCTTGTCTTTGGTAGGCATCTCTCCCTCCAGGTTTCTCTAGGAAGGGCAGTTAATTGATTTATTGCCTTAACTTCAGTCCCCACCACTTGTGAGGTTTAGGGATGTGCCTTCTCTCCTGGAGTTCTCTAATTGCCCAGGCACCATCCTCTGCATTCACTGAGCCCAGAATGCATTTGACTGTTTGGATTCTGATATGTTGTAAATGCATCCACAGATTTGGAGTTCATTATATGGAAATTGTCCAATTTGAGGTCTGAGTCTTTTGATGTCCCTGGAATCTAGGAGACCATTTTTAATCAGTTAGTTCTGCTCATGCCTTTGAAAAATGATGCTTTCTTATTGCCGAGGACAATTTCATTTTCTTTCCCCAATAAGAGTTACAAAATTCAGGCAAGCACACCAGACATCCTATGTCCTTCCTCTCTCTGTATTTCCACTTCATTTGGGGGAGTAGTGCTGATCATAACAATCACACCTCAAATTTCTCTTGTCCTTGCTTTTCTGTATTCTGTTTGGACCTCACAACAGCAGTGTGATTAAAGGCTGGGCACGGATTGTTGTACCCATTTTAAAGATGAGGAAAATAAGGGGTGTGTATGGTGGGGAGTAACTTGCTTACACTCCCTCATCAATTGAGACACTGAGTCTGAACTTGAACCCAGATGTCAACTGCAGTGGCCCCCAACGGGAGGCAATGTTGTATGCTATGAAATATGACAGATGAATGAATGAACAAGAAAATAATTTATTAAGCTCTTAATATGTACCAAGACTGGCAATGCAAATAGAAAAGCAAGACAATTGCTAATCTCAGGGACCCCACATTCTAATAGGCAGAGACAACACAAAGACAAGGCTTTTGAGGTAATTCAAATAGACAGGCCTTGGGGTTCTTAAGGTTCAGCAGCAAAGCTGTCATAGAGTCAGAGGACATGAGTTCAAGTCGCAGTAATGCCATTTAGTACTTGTATGACTTTGGCTAAGCCACTTATATTTGGTAGGCCTCAGTTTCCTCAAATGTGAGAGCTGGCCTCAACCTCCACTTTCACTCATAAGTCTATGTTTCCTCAGGATTTCATTTTACTCCTCTATAAGAGGAGGTGCTTGGATTAGATGACCTCTGATGTCCTATCCAGCTTTCTGTTAAGGAATCTAAGATCCCATGATTCTCTGCATCATCGTTAGCAAATGTGCTTTTATGCAGCAATGTTTGTTGTCTTCAAATATGAGGGATGATTTCTCCCAGCAATGAACATATCATGGAAAAATAGATGTCTCTGTTTGCAGTGAGCAATTAGGAAGCGATGCTGGTAATTGCCAGTGTTGGGGAAATGATGATCCACGCTCTCCCTGCAAATAGCATCAGGCTGCATTGGAGAAGGAATGCTGCTGTGATGGCTCGTGGTTTCTCTTCTTCTTCCCTCATCACTTCTCAGTGGGGCATTGAACCTTGGTCAAGGCCAAGACCACCTTCCTGGGTTCACAGACTCACACCATGGCCTGGGAAGTTGTTGTGGTTAAGGCTGAGGGCAAACATCTTTCTGATCTGCCAGGCTGGAAACCTTGTCCTTGTCTTTGAACCTTTTCTTCCTCATTGACTCTGGGCAGACATCCTGTCCATTCTGCCTCCACTCTGCTTAAACCCTCATCATCTCTGGCCTGTAGTATTCTAATAGCCTCCTGGCTTGTCTTCCTGCCTCTTTTCTGCCCCTGACAAATTCCTCCTCCAGAGTTCTCCTATTATGTCATTCCATTCTCAAAAACATGAAGTGGCTTCCTATTGGGCAGCTAGGTGTTACAATGGATAGAACTCTGTGTCTGGAGTCAGGAAGAACCAAGTTCAAATCCAGCCTCAAACACTTAATAGCTCTGTGGTCCTTGACTTAATCCTCACATTTAATGCTTTTTTCTTCAGTTTCTTCATCTCTAAAAAGAACTGGAGTAGGAAACAAGAAACCACTCCAACATCTTTGCCAAGAAAACATCTAAAGGTGTCAAAAAGAGTCAGATATGACTGAAAAATGACCAAAAATCAAACATAGGAATAATAATAGCACCTATTTCACAGGGTTCTTGTTAGGATCAATCCGGATATTTGTAAATTGCTTAGCTCAGGGCCTGGCACATAGTAGGCTCTCAATAAAGGTTTATTTGCTGTTACTCAAAGAATAAGGTATAGCCCTGTATCTCTGCTGTTCTAGGACCTACACAATCTGGCACCAGGTTACATCTCCAAGCTCACCTTGGATTATTCTCCTTTAGGTAGTTGATATTCCAGACAGCCTCTCCACCTATATTCTCCATCCTCTGCCTGCCCTCTGCCATCTTTTTTCTTCTGCTCATGATGAGCCTTAGGCATGGATTGATAGCCTATATCTCTCTCTATTGAGGTTACTTCTATCCTTTAAGGCTCTGCTTGGATGCCTCCTCTTCTTTAAAGCTTTTCCAGTCCCCATTCCCTATCACCCTCCAGATATTACTTCACTTGGCCTAGACTAGGCATTCTTAACCTGGGCTCAATAAACAGTCTAAAAATGATAACTTTCAATATAATTGATAACCTTTGTAATCATTTATATTTTCTTTGATGCATTTAAAAACATGATTCAGAGAAGAGGTCCATAGGCTTCATCAGCCTGACTGTACATGGGGTCTAGGACACAAGTAAGTTTAAGGACACTTGACTTAGGCTATTCCCTTGTACTTATCAGTCTCCTTTGGGTCATAATTCATTTGAACTCAACAAGCTTTTCTTGAGCATCTTCTCCATGCAAAGCACTTGGGATGAAGAGGCAAAAAACACAGTTGAGGCAGTCCCTGGCCTCCACAGATCTACTTTTTCCTTGGTGTCTTCTATCCTCCTCCAACTTCTTCCCTCAGAGTTCTTATTGGCCTTCTCATCCTCATCCCCAAGCATAGCATTTTACTGGGAACAGACTGAAATTTCTACTTCTGCAGCCAAGTTTCTTGGCTAGGATTATGGCAGGAGTGAGGGAAACATTACAGATGGGGCTCTGCAGGGGAACATCATGGCAGTCTATGGGTGTAAGCCCCAAACTGGCCAGTGGGAGGCTCTGAGACATCTTCTCCTGTTCTCTTCTTCTCCCTCTCTAGCTCCTCCTCTCTTTCCCCCACCCCTGAGTAGTGGTGAGCATGATGTGCTGATAAAATGAGGGTATTTGGGAGTGTAAAAATATGAGCCATATCCCACAATCAGAATGCCATAAATGGGAATGACTGAGCAGGGGACAGGATGAAAGTGATATAAGGCTGGAAAGAGCAAAGGAAAGTGGAATTGCAAGTCTTGGAGAGCACAAAAGTAACTGTGAGGGAAGCCCACCTGCCTGAGCTTTCTGTCACTCTGCCTTTCTCATTTGGATGCTTTTATTTTTCTGAGAGGCAAGATCATCATAGCACCTGTTGTCCCATCACCATCTGTCTAATTATGGCAACATGCATATGTTGGCAGACATATATTGGGAGTTATCTGGCCGTTTGAATGACCTGATCCAAACTTAGGAGCCTAGATCTGGAAGGGGACCATTTAGTCTGACCCTCTTATTTCATATAAAGAAATGTCAGCCCACAGAACATAAGCAATTCATCCTCAGTTGAGAGTTGGTGAGAGAGACAAGGTGTAGGGTCAATGCCTCTTCCTTTTTCTTTTCTTTTTTTGACATTTTTTCTTTTCTTCTTGCCTGCCACTCCCACTCTGTTAAAATCTTCTGTCAATCCAAACCCTGCTTATTCTTTTAGGGATGTCTCAAGGTCTCCTCCTCTATGAGCAATGTGGATTCTGCCAGCTCATGCCCTTATAATCACAGAATCTCCAAGTTGGATGGATCACAAAGGCCATTGAACCTCATTCATGCCCATATTGGCATCTCTTCTATAACAACTGTCACACAACTTTACCCAGACTCCACTTGAAGTTCTCCCATAATGGAGATCTCTGGTTTCTTGCTGAGATAGCCCATATAGTTTTAGTGAATTTTAATTGGTAAGAAGGTTTTTCTTATGTTGAGCCTAATCTATCTTTTGGCAGTGCCCAACCATTGCCAACTATTTCTGCCCTCTGAAACCAAGCAGGGAAAAAAAAATAACAAACTTCTTTTCCCCGTAATAAGCTTTTAGAAATTTTGACATAACTTCCATGTTCTTCCTAAGTCTACCCTGAGGTATGATACACCTCCTCAGTTCTTTCATCTATTCCCCATAGGGTATGATTTCCATTCTTCTCAGCATCCTGTAGTTCCATGTTCAGAATATGCTCTGGTTGGTCAAGGTCCTATCTGAACTCCCAGAACTGAACCAGATATGTTCCCTTCAAGACATAAGGAAATTGGACTGTTGCCTTCCTCATTCAGAGGACTTTGCTATTCTTAGCACAGTCCAACATCTAACTAACACCCTCAATTCTCTCCCTTTTCTGAATTCTCATTGGTTAGACAGTTATTTGTCACATGGCTGATGATAGAGTAAATCACCATGTGTTGAATTTGGGTAGAAAACGTAAACACTCTGATATGTGTAGTCATCTGGGAAATGGAATATGAAGCCATGTTGGGCTTCTGATGGAGAAGGATTTCTATTTGAGCTTCTTTGGACAAGGAATGGGTGGGGGTGCACCATTGGGGATTATCAGGATTCAATAAATGCTCGCAGCTCTAAGTGTGCCCAGAATGCTGTCCTCTGATGTACCAGAGCTGAGCAAGGACTTTGTCTAGAGCTCCCTGAGGAATCAGTTTATTCTGTCCTTGGGTTGAGTTTCTTTGGTCAACCATCAATTTATGGTTCTTCTTTCTCTTTCCTGTTCTTCCCAATGATAAAATGTCAAAAAAGCCCAGGCCAGTGAAAATATTTGTGACTTGGGCATCAGGCAGGGTTGGAGTCATTCCTACATGGAACTACATTCTTGCTATTAGTCTCAGTAGCCAAATGGCCAAGTTAAGGAAGTTGGACAATGTTTATTGAATACCTGCTGCACAAAATACATCATGCCAGGTATCTAGGCAAGGCAGAATACAGAGATAAGTGATGCGAAGTTTGTGACCCTCTTGAAGCTATTAAGGAGGACATATATGCTCTTGGGTCTATCCATGGATGTTTTGTCTCATCCATGCAACTTCTCTTTTTATGGGGGCAGATCACAGTGACTCCTAGCCTTTTCATACTGTGTGGCTTTTAAATGATATCTTTCTGTAAATTCTCCAAAATCCATAAATATCACCTCCCTCTGCCTCTTTCCATATTATGGATTCTGGGGCAGAACTTAGGCTGTCCCTGGCCCTGCCCCCTCTCCCCCTTTACCCCCTTCTCCCTCTTTCCTTCCCCATTTCCTAACTCTTTCCCTGTTCCTCCTTTCTTCCCCTTTTCTCACAATCCCTCTCTCCCTTCCCCTTCTACTTTTCTGACTCTCTTGCATTCACATTACTATTTGCTTTCTTCATAAAGATACTTGATAAAATGTTGTTTTCTCTAAAGAGTGGAGAGTGACCTTCCTAAAGACAGGTCCTGCTTCATTTTTGACTTTATATTTTCAGTGCCAAGCATACATAATAAGTGCTTAATAAATGCTTGACGATAGGGAAATAACTTCCTTTCACAGTCAGATGAGAGTCACTGTGGAAAGCTGCCCTAGTAAAGAAGGCCTAGTCCCAGTCCCACTTCTGAGATGTCCTGGCTTTGTGACCTTGGCCAAAGCACTTACTTTCTGAGTGTTTCAGGGCAACTTTTTAAGATAATCAATTACAGAGAAGGTGCCAGGCAGCCTTGGTAGAGGAAGCTGACCACCTGAGAGTTCCCATTATCAGTGTAATCACACAGCCAGCCCCCATGGCAGTGAAATAGGACAGGATCAGTATGGAGATGTGGACCCAGTGCTCAAGGAGATTATCTTCCCAGGTGGGGCAGGAAGTACTTCATGGATGTTTAAAGAAATGACAGATTTTCCTCTACTTTCCAGCAAGGGAAGTGCCTGAAGTATTGATCCAGCTTTTCCCTTGTGCATCACCTTAAATTAATTTGTGATTTTATATCTTTCCATAAATGTGTGTTAGTCATCAGCTCATGACATGTCGTTGCATTAAGCAGCTTATTAACTGTTGAGTAGGTGAGTGTAATGGAAGGTGCCATATTGGGGAGTGCCAGATGTGCTGCTTAAATGAAGTCATTGGCTTTCAGCAGCTTTTGCTAAAGATGCCGGTGGATATGGTGGTGGAATAGGCCTGGAGAAAGAAGACAACTTGGCCAGAGGCCCTGTTTCATAGGATCAGGGAAATGAGAGATAACACAGGGGAGGGTTTTCAGCCCTATCCTAGGGCACCACATGTTTTGGGTCTCTCTCACAGGCTGGCATGCTGTGTTCTGGCACCTTCAACACTGGTGCCATCCCTGAGATTGCTAACTGTTGCATGTGACCCTCAATCAGCGGGCTTAGACTGGCTGGTACATGGAGAGGCCTTAGGGCAGGTGAGCACCTGACTACATACCTGAAGGGATTGTTTTGTGGAGGTTTGAAAAATTACAGATTATTGGGTATAATCTTTTCACCCTCACCTAGAACTCAAAGCTATTTTCCTAGACCAGGGTAACTCTTATCCTCGGTTCCTTGAATTAAAAAAAAATTGTTAATAATATTTCAGTATAATTGATTTCCTTTGTAATCCTATATATTTTATATATTTAGAAACATGATTCTGAGAAGGGATCCATAGGCTTCCCCAGATTGACTGTCCAAGGGGCGCCAGGTTAAAACAAGGTAAAAAAAAACCAACAACCCTGGACTAGAGAGTTTAAGACTCACCTGGCTTAACAGCCCTTCCTGTCACATCCCAGTGCTCTCCTGGTAAATTGCAGAAGCTGCAGGGCTTGTGTGGGTTGGCCTGGCAACCAAACCACCACCGCTCTGATGCTTTCCCAGGGGAAATGTTCTCTTGCTTCCACTCAGCCTACACACAAACAAACTTTGGGACTGCAGCCTATAGCTGGGCTGGGACTGCTTGCTGATAGGGTCTGTTTTAGAAAGTGTTGATACAGGCAATGACCAGCATTCATCAGGGGTCAGTGGGAGGGATGCTGCTTTCCAAGATAGGTAACCACCACTGAAGAGAGCCAGTCCCTGCCAGCACTTCCAGGAAATAGGAGAGACATTGGAACTTTTGCCAAATGTTATATATTGTTGCTGATCTCGCAAGGTTGAATGAGTTAAATTAATTAGGAGAAATAATCAGACAGCGCTCTGTGCTTGGCAAACCAGAGCCCATGAACACAAATCTGCTGTTTGTTATTGTACCAGAGCAAGGAAGCATTGATGGGTTTTAAAGATGCATAGATAGGCTTCCTGATAACCAAAAAAAAAAAAATGCACAACATCATCATATGCTTCTTGTTATATTAATTAACAGAAATCATATCCTTTTGCTCCTTCCCCTCCCCCTTGTTTACTGCCCCAAGTTTGGTGGAAATTTGGTGGAAATCTAGCATGACAAAGCTCTTTAGAGATCATCTAAACCCAAGTATTTCATTTTATAAAGATGGAAACTGAGTCACAATCTGGGCACAGGCTCTGCCTGGCAAAACGAAATTAGAACTCTAGGTCTTTGGACTCTAGGTCCAAAACTTTCCCCACTCTCCATATATTAGGAAGTTAGGTGGTGCCACAGAGGCAGGGAGATGTGAGGTTGAATTCTGCCTCAGACCCTGACTAGCTGTGTGACCCTGGGCAAATAATTTAACCTTTGTCTATTTCAGTTTCTCAAATGAGGATTCTAATGGCACTTACCTTACAAGGTTGTTGTGAGTTTCAAAGGAGAGTTTATATTTGTAAAGCATTATACCAACCTTAAGTTATGTATAAATTCTAGGTACTGTTTTTGTGGTTGTTGTTGTTTTATTGGAATTAAGAGAGTCCTTAAAAATGAAGGAATTAAACAACAATAGAGAAAGCAGCTCCAACAGGATCTCCAAGAGCCGGAACTTTGCATCCTTAGCTGAAGGAGGCTTTAGGAGCAGGTCACTTTGTGTCTAAACTTCCTAGTAGCACTGCTGGAAAAGCCCTGTGGACCCTGGCTGGCAGTCCCGGGATGTGCTTTGGTGGGAGGCAGAGGTGCTGAGTGGAATCGAGGCTATGCCACTTTGTGTCTGAATGACTTTGTACAAGGCTCCCCTGCCCTCTGGCCCTTTGTCCTCCATTGTGAAGTGAAGCAGTGACATGTAAGATCTTCTCCAGATCTTTTTGTGGTCAGATCTATGATGTCCCAAGGCTCCAAGAGCACATTGTCTTACGTAGGAATCCTGGGTTACTTGCCTTCCTAGGCAGAAGGCCTGGACTCAGCTGTGCCAGGGCATAATGTTCATACCTCCCTGGCTCAGATCTAGGCACTCCTGTCCTACAGGATATCCAGGCATGCTGAGCTCCAGACCTCAAAGATCAAGCAGGGCTGGCCCAGAGGCAGGAGCAGGTTTGGAAATAGCCCACTGTATACCACGATTATTTTATATCCTTTCAAAAGGCAACCCTACTGCTACAGTCCAAGGTAAAAGCAGTCTGCCTTGTGAGACCACTTAGGAAACTTGGATTGAAATCTCATTTAAAAGGCAATTTGAAAAAAGCCTGAAGTGAAGGTCTGGATATGGCTGCTCTGAGTTTGGAGACACACACACCCCATCACTCTAGAGCCTGTGGTTTCTATGGATATCTAATGACTCTAGAACAATGCTGCCTGAATATAAGGAGAAAACCAAATGCCAGAATCGTGTCTGCTGGGGCTCAGTCTCCTTGCCCAGAACCAATGACTCTCCCACACTGAAGGGAGTCCAGCCAGGAAAAAGCAATAAGAGGCATTGGAAATAGAACTGCATGGGAAGTCACAAGAGATGTGTTCGGATTTTGGCTATATTTTTTCTTCCCTCTATGACATTGGGTCAGTCATTTCACTTCTGGTGAAGATATTCATTTGATTTTTGGTGGATATTCACCTTTCAGGATGAGAGATCAGTCTGCATTGTAGTCCTTATTTTTCAGTGTCTGTGGTCCCCATTCTCTGTTAGAGATCCCTGGAGAATGTTTCCAAATTATTTCAGAGAAACACACTCCACTCTAATTCAAAAGTTGACATCAGTTCACTGGATTTTAGTTCTTTCCTTATTGTATACAGAACTGAGTGCTGGGTCCTAGAGAATAATCTGGTCTATGCCATATCTCATAGAGCTCCCTATATAGTGGTATGGTCAGACCCCCCCACAGCTAACTCTTGTTACATGCTGCTATATTCTAAGAGCATGAGAGATTGGGAAACACTGTATAACTCTTATTCATGTTCTCATGTGATAGAAGGGATAGCTAGACATGCCCTACTTCCTTCCAGAGGGACTGGTAAGAACAATGGGTAGAGTCACTGGGAGGCAGATTTTGGTTCCATTTTGGGAGGGAGGTCTTCTCACCAATTGAAGATGAACCGAAGTGGAGTGAGATACTCAGATCAGTGGGACAATACAAGTAGAGTTAGACATGTGTGCATGGGTAGAAACTCAATAGCCCTGGGACAGGAGACATTGTAGGCCTAGGGAATATCCTGTGCAAAGGATAAGTGATAATTCACTAAGTCAAGTGAATTCAGGGACTGGGAAGAGAATTCATGCCAACCTATTTTTCTAAAAATACTGCAAATTCCTTTCTCTATTAATGAGTGCATCTGTTGCTCCAGATCACATGGGTCTGTCGGAAGGCTTGCTGAGGTGTGTGTGTCATCATGCTCTGGTGGAGCACAAGGGATGTGAGCCCCGGGGCTATGTGGGGGTGCAGCAACCTGGCTTTGGAAAGCCTTCTCCTTTCAGCTGGGTTCAGGAAAAAAGGGGGTGTTGGATAGAAAAGATAAATTCGGGAGTCCTCATTTTCCTTCCTCCCTGCTAACTGTCAGCCACAGAAAGCATTGTTTCTCAGGAGACAAGAGATGCCAGCATCTGAAGGGAATTCAAAGGCCATCCCATCCTGCAGTACCTTTGACAGGGCTCATCCAGCTTCTGTTCTGTATGTCTCCAGTGACAGTGATCTCACTACCTTCTGGGGCAGCACAGAGAAACCTCTAATTGTTTAAAACTGGAAACAATAAGATTTCCACAGGAGAGGGAGAGGGTCTTGCCTCTTTCTCCTCCTCCAGCCCTATATTTTGTCAGTTCCTCTGCCCCAACATCTTGGGCACTGGATGCCTTCATTCCCCTTGTAGTCTCTAGCTGAGTTCAGGTCCCCATTACTCCTCATTTGGACCATTGCTCTTGTTTCCTCACTGGCTTCCTAACTTCAGTATCTCCCCTCTCCAACCCTTTTACACTCAACTGCTACAACAATTTTCCAAAGGCACAGATCTGACCATTGAACTTTCTTGCTAGAAAATCTTCATCAGTTTCCTACTGTTTCTGGGAAAAATACAGGCTATCTTTTTCTGTTAACACCCTCCACACTCTAATTCACACCTTTCTCTCAGTCTAGACTCAGTTCAAGTTGTTTCCCTTGAGACTCTCTGTCTTCTAACCATCCTGGCCTCAGTGGATGTGTTGATAAGCTCACATGCATTATAGAAGAATTCCTGGCCTCTTTCCTTGCTCAGCCTTGGTACCATTTCCTTCTTATGTCTTTTTCTTGATTCCCTGGATATTGTCCCCCTCCCTCTGAAAATACTGTATAAATATTATGTGTTTACTTTTATATATAATGTGATTTGCCTTGATAGAATGTAACTTCCTCAAGGGCCAGAAATTCCTGTTTTTAGCCTTGTGTCCTTAATTCCTGGTGTACAACAAGTGCTTAAAAATGCTTCCTAAATGATTGAATCAGGAGAATCATCCCAAGGTTTGAAGGGCCTGAATGATCTCCATGGACGGAGCCTCACCTACTTAAATCCTAGTATCCCCTAACCCTAGAAGTCATTTATTTTGTTTGGTCTTCTGTGGCAATATCATGCAAATGGTCCTCTACTGTGGGCTGCCCACAGGTTCAGTGCCCACACTGCCTGCCCAGCGGGGCAGCTGTCCATTAAGTTGCTGGACAGTTCCAGGGGCTCTCCAATTGATCCTGCATATAGCTTGTCTGTTGGGAGTTTTTGTGGTTTCTCTCCTCCATTAGACTGGGAGCTTTTGAAAGCAGACATCTTTTTTTGGTTTTGGTTTGTTTTTGTTTCTGCCTTTCCTCATGTTTAGCACAGCGCCTAATAAGTGCTTCTTGACTGAACTGATTAATAGAATGCTAGTCATCACATTTAACAGAAATGCACCTCTGTAACTCTGCACATCCTCTTTCTCCCTCTGCCTCCACAAAAATACAATGTTCCTAGCCCTGCCCTCTGGGCTCAAACCGATTTTATTTACTCCCTTCTCCAAATGGCATGCCTCCAAATAATAAATGGAACCATCAGTGTCCAAGGTGAAAGGCACAGCAAAGCTTTCTCATCTACCCCTGTCTTTATAGATGAAGTGACCAAGATTGAGAGAAGGAATGTACTTTTTGTAAGGCACCCAGAGTCAGTGGGTGACCACTCTCAGGTCAGCACCTTTCCAGGACCCCAAGCACATGCTTTTATTCATCCACCTTGTTACCTGAGACACTGGAGGCAGGAAGAAAGAAGTTTGCAAGGACCCATCTTAGCACAGCTCAATAACCATATGTGATTCCTGCCCTGCCCCCTCCTCCATAGGTGTCTTTCAGTTGGATTTCAGGGGTCAATTCAGCTTTGAAATCTTACTTCTGACTGGGCAATCTATCATCTCTCCTTAGGTCTCAGTTCTCTCATTTGTAAGATAAAGAGATTGTCCTATATGAACTCTGTTTCTCTTCAGTTCTTAATTTTGGGTCTTTGTGACCAAGTCATGTAAACTTGTCTGATTTTGACCAGACTCCCTTCAGATGCAGCTGTCTGTGTTCAGACTGGGCTGTCCAGTTTTGTCCCTCATTAGATAAACCACAGGCACCTTTGTCTGTCAGGCATGATATGTGCAGGAGGTTGTTTGGAATTTCAGAGCAGACTTGGCTCCCTTGAATATGTCTGTTTGTTTATTTATTTCATTAATTTTTAAAGTTGCTGTCTCCTTTCTCTGGTCAGCATTCTGGTGTTGGCAGCTTGAGTGAAAGAAAAAAAAAGTCTTGTGAAGTAATTATAATCTAATTTTGTGGAATTAAATCTCAGAGAAGAAGGAACCTTCGTAATCATTAGCCCAATCCCCTTCCTGAGTCAATCATTCTGTAAGCAGACGTGGATGGACAAGCAAATGGGTTTGACTCTGGAAAGGGATGGAGGAAAAATAAGTGTGCCTCTTCCCTCAAGGAGATACACCTCTAATGGGGGCCAGGGGAATGACATATTTGCAGGTTCTTCTAATGCAAGGTCCCAGGGGATGAAGGCAGAGTCAGGGACAGAGCTGGGAGAACCATGAACCTGGGTGCTCATTTCTACCTAGTTAAAGTATCACTCCTCTAGAATACCTGGCAAAGAATGGAATGATTATGAGTGGAGATGCATGACATACTTAATAGAGTGCTGGATGGATGATCAGAAAGACCTGGCTAATCTTGCCTCTGCCATCTCCTAACCTTGTGGCCTAGCAGAAGGTAGGACACTCTTCAAATGTTCAATTTCCTCATATTCAAAATTGATAATACCTGTGGTGCCTAGTCTACAGAAATAGAATGATGAATCTAAAGTACTTTGCAAAACTTCAGCCCCGTAGAAATGTTCTCCTTCACTAATTCCACTTTTGACACTGGTCATTGTGTTTTCTCTTTGGATTTCAGCTCCTTCCTACTCTGCCCCATTTCAAATTTTAAGGCAATGGAGCTTGTCTGAATGGTCTCCAAGATACCTTCTAGGTCTTCCATTGTCTGATTCTCTGAATGTGCCATCTTGGGTGCATGACAATGACCATTGTTGAGGTGGATTTGTGTTTTCTGTCCTTCTCTTTGCCTTCTTTTTGGAAAATGAAGGTTAGCTGGAAATATCTGATCCATCCTATAACCTTCAGAATCTAGTGTACTAATATGGGCCAGATACATTGTATTCATCAGCAAAAGATTTGGCCAGCAAGGTGGTGTGGCTTGAGGAGCCTCTGGTGGGGAAGCCAATCCAGAAGGACAGGGCCTTGTGATAGATCTTGAAGGATGGAGAGAAGCTTGTTTCTTGCTGAAACAATGTCATTAAGTCACTTAGGTAAGTCATTTCCCCACTTTGGTCCTACTTTCTTCAGCAATAAAAGGCCAAATGACTTACGATGCTTATTTCTTCCAGTTCTGATATTCTATGATCTACATCCTAAGGTTCCACCCAGCTCAGCTTTAATATTCCCTATTCTAGGATCCTTCTTAGCTTTGAACTTCTGTGCTCTATGATTCCTTCCAGGTTTCAAATTCTTTGAGCTCTGCTTTATGGTCCCATCTACCTCCGACTATGTTCAGTTGTCCCTCCCTGTATATTTGTTTTCCTCTATTCTAGGCTCCACCATCTATAATGTAAGGAGAAGCATGAACAAGAAAAATAAAGTAAAATAAAATTTTGGTGCCCAGTTCTAAGGTTAATGATGTTCTGCCTTGATCCTCTATTATCATTATTAAACAATGAGTTAGTTCACAAGGATTTGCTTAGTGCTGTGTGTCAAGCATTGTGCTAAGTGTGAAGGACATCCAAAGAAATGAAAGACAGTCCCTACCTTCAGGGAGCTATAAATCTAATGTAGGAGACAGCGAGTAAACAAACATGTGCAAAGAAGGTATAGACAGGAAAGCTAGGATGTAATGAGCAGAAGGAAGGCACTAGAAATGAGAGGACGAGGGACAGGCTTCTTGTGGAAGGCAAGATTTTAGCTGGTTCACCAAGGAAGCCAGGAAGCATAGACAAGGAGGAAGAGCAGCCCAGGCAGGGGTTATGGTCAGAGAAAAGGCCCAGACAGGAGAGATGGAGTTGCTTGTTTGCATGATAGTGAGGAGGTCATCACCAGAAGCTTGAAGAGCACAGGGGAAGGAGGAAGGTGTAAGGAGACTAGAACAGGTGGGGGAGGTGAATTGGTGGAAGGATTGAGAAAACTTATGGAGGATTTTCTGTTGGATTCTGGAGGTGATGGGGAGCCAGTGGGGTCTATTGAAGAGAGGGTGACATAGTTGGACGTGTGCTGTAGTTTTTATTAGTACTTCCAATGCTTCATGAACAAAGATGATCTGTTCAGTAAAATGGTGGGGGTGGTATCTCTTATTGACCTTTGCGTAGTTACAAAACTGAGGCCCATTTGACTGTCATTGCTGCTGTTATGCTGGCCACATGCCAGTCAGGCCCGGATGCTGGGCAGGGAGCTGGCAAAGCGTGATCGTTATGGCACGTCAGGCCCTTCATTAATATTCACATTAGCTGAATATAATTGACTGGCTGCCAGTTGGATGGTGTCAGAAAGTCTGATAGGAAACATGTCAAGGCAGCATGCACAGCTTCAAGGAGAATAATCACCATGTGTGCAGGTGTATTAGCAAGCAAAACTTGGTTGTCATGTGTGGGCTCTTAGGACATGGTTTCCCTAAATCACAAGGTGATAAATTCCCAGGCTCCAGGCACTCTGGAACAAAAGAGAGCAAACACACTGGCAGGGCTATGAATCTCTCGCCCCCCCCCCCCCTTTTGTTCTTTTCCTGAAACCAAACAGCAAACATGGAAATTATAAAGGCAGAGTAAACAGCAGCAGCTCTTCCCCCCTCATTAGGATAATGAATGCCAAGCAATTGTCTGGACACTTGAAACTGGGCATGTTTGCAGCTCAAGAACAGGGCTGGCTTAGGCATGATTCTTCTGAGAACTCCACTCCAGGTCAGAGAAAACAATGGTTACCTCTGTGACAGAATCAGGTGAATAAAAATATTTGAGTTCTCACAAAGGCACAGAGTGGGCAATCAAGTCCAAGCAGCAAATCAACAAGAGGGGAAGGGGAAAAAAGAGGAAGAGAGAGGAGAAAAAGAGGAGGAGGACAGAGAGACAGAGACAGATTGAAAGATGAAGAAGGAAGGAGGATGGAGGAGAGAGATTTGACAGAAAAGGAAACTGAGGCCCTGAGAGGTAAAGGTCCAAAAGTCAGATAGTTTGTCATTACCACATATGGGATTTGAACTCAGATCTTGTAACTACAAGTGTAGTGGTATTTGGAGTTTACCCCCCGCCCCCATCTCTAAGGAAGAAATCCTCTTTTTTATAGGGGATACAACTGAGCTCGGCTGGCCCCAGGCCCTACTCTTGTGGAGGTGAGTCACTTGACATTTTGGGGTCTCAGCTTCCTTATCTGTAAAATGGGGATAAATCCCTTTCATATCCATCTCCTGAGGTTGCTGTGAGAATGAGACATCAGTGCCTGTAGTTCCTTGGGAAACCTTTAAGGACTATTAGAAATGCCGATTATGGTTACAGTGTGGCCATTGGTCAGTCACTTTAGTTCAGAGCTGCAGTTTGCTCAACTGTAAAATAGGACATGTTGATACATGGCCAACCTCCAACAATTATATTGAGAAAAGTCCTATTTAGAGAAAACAATAGTTACAGAAATTGAAGCTGTTGTCATGGGTCATCTTGTTAGAGTTGGTATGGGGGAGGTTTTGAGGCCATCCAGCCCCACTCCCCCCACACTCTTATTTTATAGGTTAGGACACCAACGAGCACAGAGGCTGGGCAAGTTTATACTGGGAGTGGGGAGTCAGGGTATTATTAGAACCCAGGTTCTTTAACTCCAATTCAGGTCTCTCTGTTTTTGGAGTATTTTCTTTTGGAAAAGCTAATCTGTAGCATTGTTCAGAAACCTCATTTCTTAGAAATTGATGTACTCTTAGATGAAGAATCATACATATGGCTAGAGAAAGGGAGCATCCTGTCCAAAAACATTGGGTGGACCGTATGGCTACAGGACTTGACTCTTCCCTCATCTGTGGAAGTCCCGGCTGGTCATTCTTTCCCAGCACCTAGACAATGTCTTGCTTATGGCCCATTGCCCCTCTCAACCTCCCTAAGGAGTTTTGTATGAGATGGTAACTATCTGATGGAGCCAAAAGTCTGAGGGCCATGTTCTTACACAGCATGTTTTAGGTTAGAGCCCTTCACTGTCTCATTACACAGACCCACAGAGGCCCACACTTATTTAATATAGGCTTGTGAAATTTTCACGTTAAATACTATCCACATTAACCGACCTCTGTGCCAGGGAAGCAGGTAATTAGTTACGGTTCTGGACTGAAGTGACTACAGTAGACATCTGCTAGGCCAAAACTTGGAGAAAAAACATTGCTTTAATCAAAACTCGGAATGCTAATTGTTGTTTTCTAACTTTTTCCTTTTAACATATTTTAAGAGGATTATGATTTCCAAGTGCTATATGAATATGAGTTGTTGTTTTTAAGTTAGGTTGGCCCAGATTATGGGCAGTCTTGCATTTGAGGAAAAGGATTGAGCTTGGGAATGATAGGAACATTGAAGTCACCAATGTGACTACAGAAATGCTTGATCTTCTACCTGACTGTAGTTGAGGCAATTATTGAGGCTTGGGGCCAAGGAGCCTGTTGAGGGTAGGCATTTCAAGGGAATCTTCTTAGAGATGTGAAGCCTTGCAGATTTGAGAGTTATTGATTAAACACTAACTTTGTGCCAATATAAAGATGAAAAACAGCACACTCTTTGTACTTCCAGAATTCTTGGCCAATGACAAATGTGAGGTATGTGGGAAAAAGAAGAATAAGAACCATTGTAATAGTTCAGATGTACATGTTAGATCCTGACGATGGTGATGATGATGGGAAACATGGATAAGTAACACTTCTGGGCAGGGATGATGGGCACCCTTTCCTTCAGGCCTTTGAGGTCTCCTTGAATGAATTGAGCTTGGAACTGCCATGTTTCATCAGTTGGGACCATTGGCTAAGGAAGGCAGAGGTAGGGGAATATGGATGTGGATAATCGCACATTGATGTGTATGAGGATGCCCTTTGAGTATCCTGGGGTGCTTGGCCAGGGAAACTCCTCAGATACACACTGATGTCTGGGACTTAGTGCTTCACCATAGCAAACTCAGTATGATTGGAGGAGTAGAAGCTGAACCATGTTTTCCTAATGCCAGATGGGGAGCCCTGAGGCTTGGCCATATTCACCATCATGCTATGGTTGGTATTTTCTTTGGACACCTACCACCTCTGGTGTGCTTACATTAGTCAACTCAGTAATGCTTCCATGCATGAATGCTGAGCCCATCTAAAAAGGCAGTTTTGAATTTAACTCTCTAGTCTTTCCCGTCAAAGTCTGTCTTATGAGAAACTCGAATTTGGGCCTCACCTTCACATTCATGCCAGAATTATCTTTTCATGTACCTCTCTCCCCACATTCCCTCTTGAACTCATTATTTGGCCAGCCAGGGTCATTGGGAAGGGGTATCATGCTACTCTATGGACACAACTAGCCTCTGTCCCCCTTAAACTGTCTACATCATTGATTAACAAGATCCCTGTAACTCTGACATAGGGGCATTTCAAATTATTTCCCAGTAGAACATAAGCTTCTTGAGGACAAGGTCTGTTTTGTGTTTTGTCTTTTTATTCTTGTATTCCTTCCAGTACTGTTCACATAATAGGTGCACAATAAATGCTTGGGGAAGGGTTCAAAAGGCATTAGAGATAGATCTCTCTAACCTTGATATCCTGAGTTCTCACTGCCTAGCCCTTGTGTGTCTTGTGCCCAAGGCAGCTTGGAGAACAGCCTGATGCCTAAGACTTTCCTCAAAGACTCATACAGAACAGGCCATATAGACTCCTAGCCTTGTACTGGCAAGGGACTGTTTCACCCTTTGTACTTGTATCCTCAGAACCTACAACAGTTGCTGGCATGTAGTGGGTCTTCAAGAAATCCTTGTTAATTAATTTATCCCAAACAGATTCCTCATAGGTGCTCTGCCTGGTCCCCAGTGGACTTTTCTCAATACACTCTGTTTTATACTCCTAAAGAAAGGGAGAGTTTAGGCAGTGCCAGTTTTAACCTCCCCACCCCCTACCCAGACAGCTTCAGAAGGGGAGAAAGACTGATCCCCTCATTAAGTCTATGGGCATCAGGTACTGGGTTCCTGCCCCCATGGTTCATCTGTCCTGCTTCTCTCATTGTGCCAAAAAATCATGCTTTGATTGTCTGTTTCTACTGTACAGCGTTTTCCCCCTTCTCTCAATTCTTTCTGCTTTGTGTTGAGAGAGAACATCCTTTGGGATAATAGGATTATGCGGTAACAGGTTCAGAGGTATCTGTGGACACAATAAAAATACAAACACCCCCCCCCCCCCATTCTGCACAGCAAAAGCCAGATGAGGCTCATGAGAGGGAGCACATTCTGAACCGCTATACCCTCTTGAAAAGGCCTCCGAGGGCAACTTGACTTGCATGAAAAGATCATGGCATCCTAGGATCCTGGAATTTGAGGCTATCTCTTTCATAGATGAGGAAACTGAGTCACAGGGAAGTTATAAATAAATAATAGCAATACTAATAATAGCCAGTATTTATATTGCACTTTCCATCTGATATCTTGTTTGAGGTTCAGGTGACTTGCCCAGGGTCACTATACAGTGGCAGCACTGAGATTTGAACTCAGCTCCTTGGATATCAAATTCAGTGCTCTTGATAGTACAATAATGCCATCTCAGTTGCCACTATACCTCAAATTTCTTGATTTGAAAGAAACTTTATTCACACTTACTTTTGTAGCCCCAGAGATTCCTGGATTACCAAGGTGTTGACAAAGGCAGGAGGGATGGGCAGAGAAGCCAGTCGCAGCCAGGACTCTGGATGGGCATGAATGATTGTGCCTGTTAGAAGGGACTTGGGGCCACCCCTGTTTTTGCTTTTTATTTTTTTCCCTAGTCCAGGAATGAGGGTGAAGAATGATACTCCATGTCAAGGTCACACATACAAGGTCGGAAGGACAGTGGAGCCAGGAGATGAGTATAGAATTTCTGGCTAAGTCAGGAAGGTTGGAGTTCAAATTCTGCCCGAGACACAGTTTCTTTATCTGGAGCAGGAGGGGGGTCTTTGATAGCCTTACCGCTCCATTATGACTCTAAGCCTATGACCTTTGGTCCCCCTACCCCAAGCTGGCCCACTCATATTTCCTTCCATTCTATAATCTTTACCCACCTCATCTCCCCTATAAGAGGTTATAAGGTGCCCAAGGGAGGGACTCTGCTGAACACCCTCTTTGTGTCCTAGCTTGAAGACTTGCACTTAGTAGGTACTTAAGAAATGTTGAATGGAGTGACTAACCCTGCCAACAAACAGAGCAAGCTTTTCTTTCTCAGCACCATTCCTCATGCTCCAGATTGTCCATTATTTTTCTGTCCTCTGCTTTTCATCACTTAGACACCATTTAAAGCATTACCAGCTCTTACCTCTCATAGGACAGGTGCCAACTCTCTTTCATAGCCTCTTCTGAGGGACTAAGTTTTCTTTGCTGTTTTATTTAGGCTTCCCATTTATTTATTATTTTTTATTTTTGGAGGCAGTCAAGGGTTAAGTGACTTGCCCAGGATCACATAGCTAGTAAGTGTCTGAGACTGGATTTGAACTGGTCCAGGGCCTGTGCTTTATCTACTGCACCACCTACTTGCCCCAGGCTTCCCATTTATTTAAACCCTTGCAAAGAAATAGAATTCAAATCTGACCTGAGACACTAACTGTATGACGCTAGGCAAGTCACTTCATCATGTTTGCCTCAGTTTCCTCATCTGTAAAATGAGCTGGAGAAAGATATGGCAAACCCGGTTAGTATCTTTGCAAAAAAAAACAAACAGACAAACACAAGTGGGGTCACAGAGAGTTAGACACGACCGAGCAATGAATGAGCAAAACCAAGTCGAAACATCTATGTTTCTGATGGAGAATTAGGCAAAGGCTACTGGTAGGATAGATGTCAGGCCTTTCTCAAAGCTCTGGGCAAACCCTCAGGCTCCAACATTGGGGTTAGTGTCTCGAGAGGCCCCCCCAGCCTCTGGATGCAGTGGCCACCTTCTTAAAAGGTGTGGGTTCTTTTCTCTGTCCTTTGAAACTTGGTATGAGCTCTCTCATGAGAATATCAACATGTCTTTCTGTAGCATCTTTAGGAGTTGGAGAAAATATGTTTTCTTCTTCAGAGTCCTTACAGGAACAGAGCACAGAGAACATCATCACCACTTCTCAGATGAAGAAACAGGAGTGTTAAAAGGCATGTCCATGTTCATAAACACACAGAGTCCTGGACTTCAAATTCAGGCCCTTTCCACCACACCTCACTTCATCCTTGGGTCCAATGAGAAGATGGGCCGTAAGATCCCAGGCTAGCCCACAAAGGCCTCTTCAGTCCTTAATGGACCTAGATGTGACCCCTGCTTCTATATAAGGGGCATTCTCTCTTCTTTAATCTCTACAAGTGAATAAGAGAAGAGCTCTTTCTTGCCTTAGCATCTGAATGAGAGAAGGTGCATCTTTCACTTAGCTGCCAGGCTTCTCTGTGTACCCAGACCCAGTCTCTCTCCCAAACAATAAGCCAATTGCTTGTTGGATATATCAAACTGGTTCTCCCCCTTGTTATTGCAGGTTTAGCATGTGTACCTGCATTCCTTATCTTTCCCCCCAGAGTCATCCTATTTCTGGATCTCCCTGTTACTGTCAAGGACATTGTCAGCCTTCCCATCTCCCAGGCTGGCAGGGTTGGTGTTATTCTTGATGCTTCACTTTCACTCACTTCACATGGTCAGTCCATTGCCCTGTCTCATATCTGCCACCTCTAGAATGATATCACATCTGTCTTCTCTCTGCTCCGATGGCCTCAGTTTAGTTCCTAATCTAATAATAGCCATAATAATTAACATTTTGAATACCATGCCCTAGGTGCCAGGCAGTGTGCTAAACATTCGACAAATGTGATCTTGTTTGATTCTCACAACATCCTGGAAGGGGGGAGGGTAGATCCCCTCTTTTCTCCCCCTCTTTAGAATCCCTTGTTACCTGGAACGCTCTCTTCAAACACTTCCTTTTATCTAAAACCTTTCCTGTCTGCCCTCCATCTTTTGGTTTTCTCTCCCACTGCCCCAAAGGACCTTTTCTTTATGTTTTCTATATGTACTTTGTGCCTCGTTATGTCCATGTGCATTTGCATGTATCTTGCATACTTTATTTACGACCCTGTTACTTCCTCCAGAGAACACATTTTCCTTGAGGGCGGAGACTGAGCCTCTCATCTTTATATCTCTATATCTGGCATTATCATGTGTAAGACAAGACTTGTTTCTAGGACAATCACTTCCCAGGTGAATTTGTTGGTCCAAGGACAGTGGTCCCAGTGAAGACTCAAATCTTGGCTTAGCTTTCTTTATGTTAACTAGGAAGTACTAATAAAGAAGAGGATAGAATAGAATAGAATTCAGTCCTGATGCTGCTGTGTCGCTAATTCGTATTCCATGGGATCCAAGAAAGACTAAAACGTTTCTTGCAAAAGACTTCGCGGAAGGGGGAGAGAAGGTATTACATTTCAGGGCGATGACTCTTTGCTCTTGAGGTTTTTTGGGCTACTTTCTTGGCTGTATTCAAACACACACACACACACACACACACACACACACACACACACACACACACACACACACACACACACCCGGGGGAAATAGGAAAATATTATCGTCTCCATTATCTAAATGAGGACACTTGACACAGAGAGATGTGATGCCCTTAGGCCACACATCAAGATAGTAGCAGAGTTGAGATGAAATTAGTATGTCCTGATTCCCAGTGTTATTCCAAAAGATTCAGAGTTGCCACTGGGTTCTTGAGAGTTGAGCATGAGGGGATCTCATGTCAGGTCAACAGTACTTTGCTGGAATTGGTTAGCCCACCCCGAAGGTAATATCTTCATGATGTTGACAAGGATAAATTAATACAAGCTACACAGATACAGAATAATGTAGATTAATACAATGTAATTCCAAATAATTTCACCTCATGAATACTCACAACTGGGGGATCCAAGAAAGTCTTAGTCAACTTAACAGCTATGTGACCTTGGGCAAGTCACTTAACCCCAACTACCTTGCCTTCCCTTCTCTAAAAAAAAAAAAAAAGTAAAGGAAAGTCTCAGCCAGTCAGTAAACATTTCTTGAACACCCACTATGCCAGGCACTGTGCTAAGTGTTGGAGATACAAAAGTAAAAGACAGTCCCTACCCTCAGGGAACTTACAATCTTGTAGGGGAAACTAAATGCAAACAATTATGTACAAAACAAGCCATAGATAGAAATAATCAACAGAGGGCAGTGGAATAGGAAAGGCTTCTTGTAGGAAACTGAGTTGTGCTCTGAAGGAAGCAAGGATTCAGGGAGGCTGAGACAAGGAGTTATAATGCCAAGAGCCTCGTAGGTATGGGGGAGAGTATGTGCAAAGATTGTGGAATGGCACACAAATGGCAGGATTTGGATCTTGCTCTCAGTGCTGTTATAAGGGGGTTCTTCCACCTGCACACCCATCACTGATGTTGTGGCATGAAATGGTGGTGACCTGGGCCTTTTTTTGGGCTTACCACAGAGCCTGGAACATATTAAATATTTTTTTTTTTTTATTAACTGACTGATATTGTCTACTGAAGTGGAAAGCTTTGTCAAGTAAAAGGATGTTGAGCATGGGTCTGGTATTAGACTCTGCCTGTTGTGTGCTGAGCAGTCCACTTAAATTTAGAGAGGCACTTTACCAGTGTATTATGGTCCATCAGAGGACCCTTTTATTGATATAGTTTCTTTAATGGAGGGAAGTTTTGTAACATGTCTCAGAAACAGTTCACTACGGCTTCTGGGGTTGGGATACGTGTTGCCACATCCTTGAAATCCATTTGTACTGTTTGGCAATTTAGAGTAAGATTATTATTTTTGTTGTTGTTTCCCTCTGTCTTTTGAGAGGTAATGTGACTTGGTGTTGCTGAGTCAGCGAGGGACTTGGTAGCATGCACTATTGGACAGTTGTTTTCTCAATTGTCCATGTTCCTTTTCTCATTCCTTCATGATCAGATCTGGGCTTAGGTATCAATTTTCAAATTTAATTATCTTTTTTTTTATTAACTTAAACATGACAATGCAGAGCAGGGGGCTGTGACAGGAAAGAAATACTAAGAAATTCCTCTGCCCTCCAGGGGACCAGTTGGTTTTTCCAGTGGTAGGGAAGGGGTAGGTTGGTCTTGGAGCATTAGTAATTTTTCAAAATCTATTTGGAAGCAAGGGTAGAAGAGAGGACTTGGGGCCCCCTGAGTGCTGTCCACAGGAGCTGTTTATCGAAGGTGCAGATTCAGCTCTGCCACCTCTCCTGCCCCTCCCTCACAAAGGAGGCATTTGGGGAAAATGCTCTCTGTTGGATCTTGCTACTGTCTTGGGCTTCCTCAACACTAAAAAGATTAGAAAAGGAAGGCAATACAGTCCCCAAATATTGTTTAAGCACCATCTATGTGCCGGGATAAAGATTGAGCCATCTAGTTGTTTGTTTGTTTGTTTTTAACAATTTGAATCATACATATGGCCACCTGAGAGTGGAGATGTTGGCCTCCCACTCAGCACATCCTGATCAGGTGATCCTGCCCAAGTCACTTAACCCCTTAGGGTCCTCTTTCTCTTCTCCATGTAGTTCCACTGGCTTCCTTTAAGTCTCAGCTAGAATCTCATCTTCAGCAAGAAGCCTTTCCTGAGCCGTCTCTGGTGTTACCTCCATTTTATCTGTGTCTATCGCAACTTTATCGAGTTTCCTTTGTGTTACTTCCTCCATTGTTCTTGGACCTCCTGGAGGGCAGGGGGCATCTTTTACCTTTTTTTTTTAATATCACCAGCATTTAGCATAGTGTCTGGCAAATAGTACATATTTAATACATGCCTGTTAATTGGGAAAACATGAGAAAGTCCCCAAAATCATCTCCCATTTCTTCCATGGATGATTATGGAGGTGGAGAAGATTTGTATGGGTTATGATCTGTTCCACAGGGATCCACCAAATCATGAAATTTTGTGTGTGTGTGTGTGTGTGTTTCAATGGCCCTTTTCTCAAGATTTGGGATAGTTTGTAGAATGCTAGAGATGGAAGGGATATTAAAACTCTCAGAAATTTTAGAACTTTGAATGAACAATATCACATATAGGAAAATCCTTTAAAATATAGACTGAAAAATGACAGAACTGAAAAGGAGAACTATCTGAGGTGTTACAAAGTAGATTAGAGAGTGTCAAACCTGGAAAGCACCACCATCTTATTAAATGACGATAGGAGGGTAGGAAGGTCCTTAGGACTCTAAACATCAGAGCTCAGGAGAACCTTCAAATATGGAATTCTAGAGCCAGAAGGCCCTAAAAAACCCATAGGCCAAGGACCTCACTTTTCAGATGAAGAAACTCAGGCTGAGAGTTTAATTTACTTGATCAATGATACTCAGTTAGCTATGAACAGAGCCAGGATTAGATAGTAAAAAAAATACTCACTTTCTCTTCTCCTCCTTCACTTTTCAACTCCTGTATCAATTTACCACTATTTTTTTCCCTTGGTTGTATCCCCAATTGTGCACAAGATAAGTAACAAGTCATTTTTGTCATGGCATGTGTTCGGAATTTAAGACAATTTTCTTTTGTTAAAACCAAAAGGCTTATCAAACATTCTTATCCAAAGACTCTCCAGATGAGGCCCTGACTCCATTCTTACTGGGAACTTCCCTCACCACCAGGCCATTCTTTTCAAACCCTTCTCTGGCTCATGTACTGATTGGGCTCAAAGTCAAGGGAGTGGCTGTCCTCTGATGGTCTAAGAATTGACTTTATGATATTTGGGAAAAGTACCTGTGGATGCTCCCGACTGTGAAGGAGGGAAAGTGGATTTTCAGAGAATTGACTGTAAAGTGAATCAAATTGTATTTTCCCTTTTACTTCTGCTGCATAACCAGAAAGAGCTGTGTTTACATTGGGATTTTGTTTAACCTTAGGATATGTTTACAGTTACGTGCAAGGATATGGAAAGATGGCCGCCCTTGGAGTCAGCAGACATGAATTTAGAGCCAGGTTTTGGCATTTCTACACTGTTTGATCTTGAAAAAATCATTTGACTATTCTGAGCTTGACTTTTGTCATCTGTCTAATGGGGGATAACAATGTTTACATTTCATGGGATTGTTTCACAGAAAGCCATTTGTGGACTGCACAACACTTTAGAAATGAGTTATAACCTAAGATGTTGTCACAGGAACTTTATTCTGTTTGTACTAGACTCAGAATATAGGAGAAATAGGTTTCCTTTGGTCCTTTAGTGATGGTTCTATTAGTTACCAGATCATTAGCCTGGTTAATAACTCATCTGGAAGTGCTCCCCCCTTTTTTATTTTTAATTTTTATTGAGATCTTTGATTTTCACACTAGTTTTCTTTTCTGAAATTCCTTATCTCTTGAGCCCTGTCCTCACAAGGGAAAATATTTAACTAAGACCAATTGAGGTAGCCATACCTCACACCATGTCATCCCTGCCCTGAGTGGCATATTCTGTTCTTTCTTTTCTGGGTCAAAGATGTGTCACTGGAAGAACATGGCTTCCTTCTAGTGATGTTTTGGTTTATATTGTTGCAGTCCCTATCTATAGGGTGTTCCTGCTTCTGCTTGCTTCCAACCACATCAGTACATCTAAGTCTTCCCATGTTTCCTTTATTTTAATCTATTGTTTTGATTGCTTCTAAGAAAGTCTTGGCATTGAAATCCACATGTATTGGTTGTCCATTAACAGTTGGATGTGTGAGTGTGTGTGTGTGTGTGTGTGTGTGTGTGTGTGTGTGTGTGTGTGTGTGAAAGAGAGAGAGAGAGAGAGAGAGAGAGAGAGAGAGAGAGAGAGAGAGAAAGAGAAAGGGAGGGAGGGAGGGAGAGACAGGGAGACAATGAGAGATAGTCAGAGATAGACACAGAAACACATAGAGACAGAGTGCATTGGATTTTGAGTCAGTAAGTTTTGGGTTCAGATACTGCCTTAGCCAATTCCTAGCTGTGTGACCTTGGGCAATTCCCATGACCCTCCTGGGCCTCCTTTTTGATATGGTAGCTCTTCTAACTCCCAGATGCTAATCCAATGATCCCTTGAGCTTTCAGGAATGCAGAGAAAGACTTGCTGCATTTGGATGGGTTCCCAGTGGAGGATTTGGTATCCATTTGGTGACATGCCCTGGAGGAAGGAGGGCTCCCAGCTGTGAGATCCCAGGACCACTGAAGTTTGGAGGGAGGAGCCATGAGCCAGCTGTGGTGGCTGTCTGGTCCTTGCCAGTTGATCTTGGGATCCAGTGCTTGCCTTGTAGCCACCAGAGGGAGCTTGACTCTAAGTGGATTGGCTTCTGTTGTGGGCTCTGCAAGGACTAGTTCACTGCAGAAAATACAACTATTATTCTCTTTTTTATTATAGTCCCTTCTGCCTGCTCTTATCCAGATTAAATAAACCAAGCTCCATTCTCAGCCTCATCTTTAAAAGCCTTTATTAAGTGGCTATCTGCACAAAGACCTTTAACCACAGGGTTTCTGAAACTTGGTTAAATATTGGGCAGAGTATTGGCCTCCTACCTCTGTGGCTTTTATCTGGCTTTGTACCTTCTCATCCCCATTTCAGAAATCTGCTAATTGAAATGGAGAGGGTCACATGAACAGAAGGAGGGCAAACCTCTGGGCTGCGGGCAGAGAGGGAGTATATTCTAATGGAATTGGCCCTAGGCTCCCAAAGTCAGCAGAGTCAAGTTCTCATCCTGGGACTGCCACTTACAGCCATGTGACCTTGGCCAGGGAATCACATCTCTCTGAGCCTCATTTCTCCATCTGCAAGACAGAGGTAGAATTAGCTGCTGTGTCCCTTGCCCTGGGATTCTTGTGAGGCTCAGCCAAGGTCAAAAATATTCAAAGTTCTCTGAAAAGCTTTAAAAAAAAAATAGGATGCAAGTATAAAATGGAATCTTAAATTGAACTTATATATTTTTTTTAACCAGCTAAGGTTTCTGAATATCTCCTTTTGTCTGATAATGGATAATGGTCTATTCCATCTGACTTTTTATGCTATAATTGGCCCCAGTTCATATGATCATCATAGGTTTTCAGTCTATAGGAACCTTAGGGGTCATTTTGAAGATAAAGAGAAAGACTGCAGGGGTTGGTGTGACTTACCCAGGGTCACACTGGGAGTAATTGACAGATCCAGAATGTGAACATAGTTTCCTCATGCCTTTTCTGTGCCCACTCCTGGACTGATGGCATGATACCTGTGTATACCCATTTGTTCTATATCCATCACAAACTTTTAGGGCTGAAAAGTTTAAAGATAATCTGGTTCCACCATCTCATTTTGAATCCATTTTTCATGGATTCAGAAAAGGGAATGGGACTTGCCCAGGGTTTCATAGCAATTCACTGGCAGAGCTGAAGTTAGAATTCAAGTCCTAGGACCATCAACTCATAGAGTTGGAACTGCTCCCAGAGGTCATTGAGGCTGATCCTTCAGTGAGTAGCATTTTCCTCTGCACCAGTGAGTCTTTGAACTTCCAGTCCTGTGTTCTATCCTTTTCACTCTGGAACTTCCAAGAGCAATATGGACCCACTGGCAACCATTTGGAGAAATTAATGGCTAAGGAAATTCCACCCTACCTATACCTCTTAGAAAGATGGATATCCTTTCAAACTGTCTAGTCCTTAGCACTCAGGAAGTGAAGGATGGAAGGAATGTCAATTCAGAAGAGTTAGCATCTGTTCAAGGAAGACATGAATTCTCAAACCATTAATTTCTGAAGGTGTAAACATATCCCACAACAGCTCTTTGGATGCTACACTTGGCAAGTCCATCTGTTCTATTCCGTATGTCTGTAATCAGTCTGTCCAAAGGCAGGTTCCAAATGTCCATGAGGGTATGGGCACAAACTACCTTTTGTCAGTTATCTCCTATAGCTCCTGGTGGAGGACTAGGCCCACAGTAGGTTCTAATAGTAGAGGAGCCTTCTAGATTTTAAACTCCAGGAGCTAGAGGATGGTGTCTCAATATGACTACAACTATTAGCTGACATCCATACAGTACTTTTAGGTTTGCAGAGCACCTTACTTACATTGGTCTTTTGAATTTATCATCTCAATGACCCGCTGAGGCAGGTGTTATTAATATGCTCATTTTACAGATGAGGAAACTGAAGCATAGAAAGATGTTGGCTTACCTTGAATCATTCATTCTGGAGTGAGATCCAATGAAGATCTTCTTAATACTGTGATAAATTGGGATGGCTAGGTGGCACAGTGAATAGAGCACCAGCCCTGGAGTCAGGAGGACCTAAGTTCAAATCCAGCCTCAGACACTTAATACTTACTGGCCATGTGACCTTGGGCAAGTCACTTAACCCCAATTGCCCAGCCTTCCCTCCTCCAAAAAAAGAAAAAACAGACTGTGATAAGTACTCTTGTTTAAAAGTCTCATTTTTTAAAAATCCTGTTTAAAACAGTTATTTTGCTATGGACTTAATCTTTAACACATAGAAATATCTTAATGTAAAAGAACACAAAAGGAGATTTTATATGAAATATAAACTTCTGGTACCTATAGTTCTGAGATTTCTTCACTGTGTCACTTTCAATATCTATTCGCTCCTTCCTTCCTCTTTCCTCCCCCATTTTTGTTATGTACGTAATGAGGGGTTTTCTTAAAATACAGTTTTATTGATCTTTTGTTTTTATATCATGTACATTTCACAGTCCCTGCTTTTTCTACCTCCTCCCAAAGAGGCAGCCCTTAAAAGAAAGAATTAAAAAATAAGAAAGAAAGTTCAGCATATCTAACAAAAACCTTCAAAAAACAGTTTGTCTTTATTTTCAGGGCTTTACACTTGTGGTCTTCCACCCCTACAAAGACAGGGGGGAGTGAGAATTGGGAGACCTGCACTGGTCATTATAATTTTACAGCATTCAGTTGCATTTGTTTTGTTGTTGTGGTTTCTGTTTATGTGACTGGAGTCATTGCGTACATGATTTTCCTGATTTAGTTTATGGCATTTCACCTCAGTTGATAGAAGTTTTCCTCTATTTATCTAATGAGCATATCCATTGTTTTCTATAAAATATTAATATTAGAATATATTCACATACTACAGTTTCTGTAGCTATATTGCATCTCTGTTCCCATTTTTTTGCTACTACAAATATGTTGCTATGAATATTTTCCTGTACATGGAGGCCTTTTTTTTTTATCAAGGACCTCTTTGGGCATATGTGCCTGGATAGGGTCTCCATGTCAAAGAGTATAACTGTTTTGGCCACTTTATTTTTGTGATTCCAAATTACTTTCCACAGTGGTTGGACTGATTCACAGTTGCAACCAACAGTTCATTAGTGTGCTGGTCTTTCTATGAGTCCTCCAACACTGACTATTCCTATCTTTGTAAATTTTCAGGGAATGAGGCAAAACTTCAGGATTGCTTTGATTTGCTTTTCTCTTGTGATTAGTGATTTGTAGCATTATGTTTTTTGGTTGTCAGTGGTTAGCAAGCTTTCTTTTAAGAACCATTAGTTCCTATTCTTTTGGTCCTTCTATAACATCTGTAACACTTTGCTTCAATTGTTTTATTTTTGTTGTTGCCATTTAATTTACTGTAATCATTATGCATATTGTTTTCCTAATTCTGCTTATTTTATTTTGAATCAGTTCATAAACATCTTTCCATGCTTCTCTGTTCATTTTAATTGTATGGTACCGAGCTATTTTAATTTTTTTTCCAATTAAAACACATTTATTTTCCCTTGACATCCCCCCTTCTTGGGAAGAAAAAGAAAAAAGAAAAACAAAACCCATGTAACAAATATGCATTGGCAAGCAAAATAAATTCTCATATTAGCATGCCTAGAAATAAGTAGCACTATAATATTCCACTACAATCATGTACCATAATTTGCTGTCATTCACTACTTGATGGTATCTATTTCGTTTCCAATTCTTTGCTTGCTTTCAAAATGTGCTGCTATGAATATTTTAGTGTATGAGGGTCTTTTCTTTTTATCAGTGATCCAAAGAAAATATATGTCCAGCAGCAGGAACTCTGGGTCAAAGGGTATAGATGTTTTATTCCATTTATTTTATAATTTCAAATTGCTATCGAAAATGGTTGGACCAGTTCACAGCTCCATCAATAATGCATTAGTGTCCTAATAATTCCACAATCCCTCTTTCTTTGACAATTTGCTCAGAATTCAGTTGTGATTGTTTTGTTGGTGTTTCTGTGTTATGACAGGTGTTTTATATATAGGGTTATCAAATTGAATTTCAAATTCAGTTTTGAAGTCAATTTTATAAAAAAAAAATATTGTTGATTTGACATGACCTATTGACTCTCACACCCCTAAGAAAACAAAACAAATCAGCAAGGCTGAAACCAGGCAAATTGAGGAGACAGTGGCTTTAGTACAACAACAACATCAAAAAGAAAAATAGTGGCCATTATTGAGTGTCAGAGTTGTAACAGACTTAGAATACTATGTAATGGGGCAGCATCTGTCTCTGAGACTATCCTTATGGAGAGGGCGTGTTTTTGAGATGAACTTTGAAAGAGAAACTATGAGAGAAGTGAAAAAAGAGGGTTAGCTATACTAGGTGAAAGAGTTATGGAGAAAGTGTCAACTGTGAAGTATCAAACTATAGTATGTTGTGTGCACTCACAATTTCTCAATTTAACATGTTCGTTTTTTCCTCTTTTAACATGTTCTTTAGAGAGGGGAAGGTATGGTAATTGGGGTTAAGTGACTTGCCCAAAGTCACATGGCTAGCAAGTGTATCAAGTGTCTGAGGCTAGATTTGAACTCAGATCCTCCTGACTCCAGGGCCAGTGCTCTATTCACTGTAGCACCTAGCTGCCCCAATTTAACATGTTCTTAAGTTAGCTGGCTATCCAGGGGAATGGTGTTTGAAACTGAAGTCAGATATTACATATTTAATTCAATCAACAGATACTTGTTGAATAATTACTACATACTAGGCATAGGTTTATTTGGTTTAATCCCTACCCCATAGGAATGCAAAACTGAAGAAATCTTCAATGTCACTGCCTTGTCCTGGCCAAGGTTTTTCATGAAGTGGGCAAAATTACCCTTTATCATTTGTAAGATAAGGTGATAAAAATGACCTCGTTTGAGAAGCATCAGGCCGCAGTGGAGAGAGCACTGGCTTTGGGATCACAGGGCCTGTGTTCCAGTCTTAGCTCTGTTACTGACTCATCAAGTAACCATGGACTAGTCTTTAACTTGTCTAGGTCTTAGCTAACTTGCGTGTAAAATGAGGTGGTAGAAGTAGAGTATAGGTCTCTGAGGCTGCTTGTTACTCTAGAACTCTACTCTTAAGGTCCCTTGAAGAGGGAAGCAAGTAGACTGCCTTACTTTCCTGATTACCTGGGGTGTTTGGGGAAGGACAGAGTCAAGATGGAGTTATAGAGTAGAGCACTGAGGTAGCAGGGAATCAGTAAGTCAGAGCCTCTTAGAACTTGAAGTCCCCTTATCTAGTAAAAGGTCTGACCTCAAAGTGTTTGAGAAATAGCAGAGTTTACCCTAACAGATCTCTCTACCTTCTTACCTGCCCCAGTCCTATCTGTAATTCTCTCTGTCCTTGGCTTAGTATCATAGGGTCATAGATTTAGTACTATAAGGGGCCTCAGAGGTCACGGAGTCCAATCCTCTCATGTTACAGATGAAGAAAGGGAAGCTGTTCAACATCCACCCCATCTTAATAAACCAACTATACCTTTCTTTCCATCATCCAACTCCTACATTTTCTTCCAGATTGAGTCAAAAAAATTCCCTTCTTCAAGAAGCCTTCTGCAACAAAATACCTGGCATTCTAACTTTTACCTTAAATTGTCTTCCAGCCTTAAGATGTTTAGTGGCTCATGAGTAAAGACTAGGCTCCAAAAAACCATGGGGTGTCAGAAGTAGGAGGGACCTTAGAACATAAGACGTATACCATGAGAACAGGTCCATGAGTCATACTAAGTATAACTTTAAGAGGTCATCTTGGTGAAAGTCCTTATTTTATATTTAAGGAAACTGAGGCTTATAGATGCAAATGACTGTGTCTAAGGTCAAACAGTATCAGAGCTAGGCTTTGAACCCATAACCTCTGCCTTATGAGTCCAGGACATCACATCCTGCTGCCTCTATACTTTCATTGTCCTCTGCTCTCCTCCCCTGTGTTATGACATGTAATGTTCAGTGCATACCAGCTTTGTTGTAAATGCTTTATTGGTGAATGAATGCAAGCATGAGTTAATAATGTTAGAAACGTCCACCCGTGAGCATATTCTCCTTGTCTTATGTTGACTCTTATTTATGCCTCTCTCTTCTCTCCTCTCCTCATCTAAAAACTCATATTTATTAGAAGTGCAGAAGTGTGCTTGAAGGTACTTGCAGTTCAATCCAACAAACACTGATTAAGAAGTTCCTTGTTCAAGGCCTGAAGAAAGGCACTTGAGTCAAAAAAAACCCAAAAAACAAAAAACTGGACTTTGAGTCAGGAGACCTGTATTTAAACAGCAACTCTGTCCTCTCTCTAAGCCTAGGTACCTTGGCCAGCTGATTCACTTTGAAGATTTTCCAGTACAATAGGGATAATCTCCCTGCCCTGATGGGCCTTCTGTGAAGATGTGCAAAGTCATTATTTTGAGTGGCTTTTTTTTCTCATGCAGATATGTGTACACCTCTTAAAGGATAGTGGGATCTTGGAAAGGGAGGAAACACAGCGTTTTGTTGTTGGAATTTTGTTTTCTTTATTATGTTTATGTGACTGGGATAGACAAGCCTGGGTGGTCACACAGAGAACATCTAAAGGTGGACATTCAGGATGGGGACCTTCCTGAGGACACATGAAAATTGATGGAAGCAATGTAAGATACTTAGGCTGGAGAAGAGAAGTCTTCAGGGTGGGGCATGGAAGAGATGCTCTCTTATATTTGAGGGCTGACCTATAGATAAAACCTTCGCCTTGTCCTGCTTGGCCCCAGAGGACAGTTAGGAGCAATATGAGGAGGGATGGGATGTAGATAGATACAGATTTGGTGTTAAAGATATGTTCTATGAATAAGATATCTAATAAGATATCTTGGATATCCATCCAAGGGTGGAATGTTCTACTTTAGAGGTGGTCATTTTCCTATCTGTGGAGGCGATTGCATTCTTGTTGCCTTGTAGAGGGGATTCCTTCTGTCTATGGACTGGGCTAGATGACTACTCAGAGCCGTTCCATCTCTGAAATTCTGTTATTCCATGTGATTTTGAATAATCTCAGAGATTCATTGGTGGGTGAAGCCATGAGGCTAGAGCTAAGTGAGTCCCATTGACCTTGTGATAGTGGGGGGGCTGCCTGAAGGTCTACCCCCACTCCCATCTAGGCAAATGGAAATGGAGCCTCCCATTAGCTGGGCTGCTTGCTCCCGGCATCCACCCAGAAGCCATTGCCATCTTCACCTTGTAACAATATTCCCAGTGACATTGATGCCTAGGGATCCATCATTAATTTGAAATCATTAATTAAACAGCTAGTTAGTAATGTGCTTTGAGCCTGTCCCTAATAGCAGCAGTAATGTGGTTGGGGCAGGTATCAAGTTAACAAGAATATATGTAAGACGCCTTCAGGAAAAAATGACGTTTTTTATTGACTGCTGTCCTGATGCACGAAAAGCTGCTAAGCTCTGTGCATGCCTGACAAGGGGTGGGGGGAACTGGAGCCGGAGAGAGAGGGAGCCAGAGAAGGAGGAAGGGCAAGAGAGGGCGTGAGAAAGAGCCAAGCCTGAGACTTTCCTATTACAGGATTAGAGCTGGAGAATGTGGGAGGTGGGAATCACCTCAGAAGAGAGACCATCAGTGCTGGGAGGGACCTAGACACTAGCGGAATATCAGAACCAAGAGACATGCTAGAATCCAGAATTTCAGAGCTGGAAAGGGACTTAGAACACAGATTCTTAGAATGTCTATTTTGACTTCATTGTATTTGTATCTCTAACACTATACCTGTAAATACTAAGTTCTTAATGTATGATTGTTTGCTTCATCCTCTCTCTTCCATTCCAACCCTTCCACTAGTGAGGATCGGGCTATCTATTGTGAGTGTCTACAAGTGTAGCCTAGTGACAGGAGTCTCAGACTTGGACTGGGCTTGCCATCAGGGAATATTTGGGTAGCATTTTAATTTAGGTAGCCACAGATTATCCTTGTACAATGTAGCATCCAATGAGGGGATAAGAGATTCCAAAATGCATGCCTGGAAGACTGTGAGCTTGGAGAGGGAGTTCCCAGCTATGTGAAGGCTTTGTGTGGCTGAAGTCCGAGGTGAGCCTCAGGAAATATCAATGAAAAGTTGCACATATATAGACTTTTAAAAAATCATAATGTATTTGAAACATACTAGGAAAATCTAGACTTTCAAAGGAATCTCTTCTAAAGCCAAGAATTCTTTGTATTATTAATCATCTTTCCCTGAGGATTGGCTTTTGTAAGTTTGCACATTCATGAAACTAATTTTTTTTCCGTTTTTTTTTTAATTTTATTTTTAATTCTCTGGTGACCAAGTGATACTTATGTGAGACATCTGGGCCCAAGAATAGATTCTAAATGTATAATAATATGACTGCTAGAGAGACAGAGCAGTGTGGTTGTATTAGAGGGCTGACTTTTATGTTAGAAAAGCCTGAGTTCAACTCCTGCCTGTGACACATAGTGGCTGGGTGACTATGCACAAATTACTCACCCTACCAATGTCATAGGCATCTTTGAGATGAAAAGTATCTGAGAGTCTGGGGTGGGGGAAAAAGAAAGACCTGAGCATTTCCTATCATTCCATATATCTGTGTGTATGTGTGTGTGTGTGTGTATACACACATATATACAGACATATGGAATAAGTATGTATATATGTATGTATGCATATACATATACATATGTACAGGTGTGTATATATGTACATATACATACACACATAAAATAAAACTATCGTTTAAAGGGATGTATTAGAATTGGATGCTCTATTTGTAATATGGGGGCTTGGACTAAGTGTTCTGAATCTCTGATTTGGGAATATGTCACAGATAAGTTGCTGATCTGCATTGGTAGAAGGAATTTCCCCACAAGGAGTCCCCTACTCACTGTACTCACAGATCTAGAAAAAAAAAGATGCCCCTTAAACCTAACAGCATGTGTTTCCATAGTCCCCCGTGTCTACCCAGTCCCGTCCTCATAGCAGTTTTGTGAGCTAGGTCGGGGAATGTTGGTATTTGTCATTTACAAATGAGGAAAATAAGGCTCAGAAAAGGAAAGGCAATTGTCTCTGGCCACCCAGGCTGTGAATATTAGGAATTAAACAGTCATCTTGGTTTTCTTATTTCAAGTTCACAGCTCTTATCCAGATACTTTTCTCTAGGAAACCACATGTTGTAGGCAAAGCTTGGCTAAGATTGACCTCATCTCTAAGGCTCTTGACAAATGGTGGGAGAAGTGTTTCCCTCATGTGACCTGCTTCAGGGGTCACCCAAGGGCTTCTGTATACCTCCACACCTTCGATATGCCTTGAGTTTGAGCTCCACTCTTCCCTCTTGTGGTGCTGGTGTAGCTGTCTTCCTTTACCTATCCCTGACTTGAGCTGATGCTTCAGGCCAAAGTCAGATTTGAAAGGCAAATTTAGTAGGTTTCAGCCTGTTATATCTGAGCAGCAGAAAAGATAGGCCAGCTACAAAAAAGTCATTTGTTGTTTCTATAATTGGATGGGGGGAGATGAGGAGGAGGATATGGTTCACTATTGCTTGCTTGTGATCTCAAAGCCCCTCAAAGAGGCAGAAGGAGCAGCTTCTGTCCTTGAATTAATTGATGAGATTGCAGGATATCCTTCTAAGAGAAGAGTTGTGTTTGCATGGCTCTTCATCCTGTCACTTTAGTAGAGGCGATTAATTCTCCCCCATCAGGGTGCACTGCTATGGTATGCACAGGCACTCACAGCCACTGAATTGTGTATAGGCCAAACTGCTTCACCAAAAATGAAATCCCAGCATGGCTGTGTTGGTCATTCTCCTGGAGTGTACTCTCCAGCACTGTTTCCTTCTCCCTCCTCCTGTCCAGCCATCCTAGATTGCCTGCCTCAGTCATCTGCCTGGTGCATTTCTGTCTCTGCTCAGGTCACTCCTCTTCTTAGAAACCTTCAATGGCTGCTACCCACTGGCTCACCTCCTCTTTTCTAGCACTGGTAGTCTGCATGATGGTATAAATAAAGACATCCTGACTCTAAATTCAGGGCTATTTCCTATCCCAGATGTTGCCTCTCTACATAAGTATTGAATAGATAATTGACCCACTGGCTGAAGAAGGCAAGATTGGAAAGGTTCACAAGTCAGAGCATTTGCATTGGGATCTCCTGTTTCTGTAATTTATTATTTGAATTGCCTTGTGCCCTGTCTGGGTCTAGGTTTCCTCATTCTGTAGTCCTGACAGAATTTAGGCTTTTTGAGGGCAGAGATTGTTACATATTTGCTTTTGTAGTCCCAGTCCCTGTCACATAGAAACCACTTAATGAATGACCTGTGCTTGACCATGTGGAACATTTCCTTCTCCCATGTGGCCAAGCATAGGACATTCATTAAGTACTTATGTAGAAAGGCAGCATGTGGGACAGGAAACACCTCTGAATTTAGAGTCAGGCTGTCTGCCTTAGAGTCTGCACTCCATCAATGTATACTTGGGAAAGGTGTTTTTCTCCATTTCCTCATCTGTGCTGTGGATACAATACATCCTCTTCTATTACATTATTTCACTGTTGTAAGACGTGGAATGTGATCACACAAGTGAAAGTACCATGTCACCCTAAAGGCTTAATGGTTAGACACATTGTATTTGTTCTGTGTGGTCAACCCTACTTGAGTGGGGGAATTGTTTTACTCTCATTTCCTTTTAGCAAAAGCCCCTATACATCAAATCTAAATTCCCCATGTTCTGCTCTTATCTTGACATCTCGATCATTGAGTCTTCAGGAGATATTGATGGAGAAAAGGTCTTCTTGTTTTAACTTTTTACCAAAGGATAGAGATTGAGAGAAGAACAAGGTGGAAGTGCTGGTGGGGCTCGTTCCATATGGCCTTCTTTTCCAGTCTTGGTACTTTTGTGGGTTGCCATGGACAAAATGCTCATCAGTAAGGGAACCCACCATCCTACTGACAGGGCCCCCTTTGTATTTAGCTGAGCCACTCCCTGCACAGCAGACTGATTCAGAGCCTTCCCTGATCCTTCCCATCAGATAGAAGGTTCTACCAGAGCTTGTATGATATTGTGATAACGCTTTAGAAACTGTGGGTTACTGCCATGCTGTCATGGGGAGCTTTGTAATACATCCTGCAACTTCTACTCAGGAACCCAAGATGGCTGCTTTAGAGCTCAGAAAGAATTGGGAAGTCATCTAGTCTAAGTCTGGCATTATACAAATCGAGAAACTGAGGTCTAGAGAATAAAAATAACCTCCCTAAAATTATGTGTGTGTGTGTGTGTGTGTATATACACACATACATACACACATATATATATATGTTGACACATATATGTGTGTGAATATATGTATATGCATATAATATGTATGCATATACAATGTATGTATATGCATACATATACATAAGGATAGCTGAAAGATGGATGTATGGATGGATAGATAGACATATATATGATAGATGATAGATAAATAGAAAGATAGATAGATAGATAGATAGATAGATAGATAGATAGATAGATAGTGGTGGAACTAGGAATTGAACCCAGGCCTTCTGACTTCACAACCAGGACTGTCTCTACAGCACCATGCTTCTTCTTGGACTTTGTACAGGACAGTATCATTGTGGACCTTGGGAGTGAAGTTTTATAGGGGTAGGGCTGGCAGAGACCTTAGTAGCTACCTGCCCTTTGACTTACTGAGAAGGCTTTTTAGGCCACTATGTTGAAAGGATTTACCCAAGGTCATAGAGCAGCTCAGTATTATGATGTAGACGTTCTAGTCCTCTGACTTCAAACCTAGACCTTTTCTCCCAGTTTCTTCACTTTAGAATGAGTTCAGGATTCTTCTCGCACATGCATTAGCATAGTCAGCTGGATGGGCTATTTAGTTGGTTATCTGGATGATGGTTGATGGCATGGTGGCTTGGTTGGTCTGTAGAGATGTTGGCAGAGGGATGCTTCAAGTAATAGAGAATGTCCCATGTTTGGGAAAGGAGAATTCCAGACCTGACATCCTGGGAGTGATCACATTATCACTTCTAATTGAAGTGGTATGAATGTAGACTTCACAATACACAATATCCTTTCTTCCACTGTCCTGTATGCCATCATTAGAGAGAAGGTATGGATTGTTCTCAAGCCTCTTGCCAAGAATTTCCTCACAAGAAGCCTGTAGATGGAATTGAAAAGAGTTCGATATTTTGGCTCCACATTAGGAAAAATTTCCTAACAATCTGAATTTCATGGTCATGTTGTCAAACAGTGAGCACCACAGCATTGGAAGGATTCAAGAAGAACTGGGCAACCAGGATACAGAGACTTTTTGCATGGGATAGGAAGTTAAACTAGACAGCACCTCAAGTAACTTTTAACCATGATATTCTGTGACTTTCCCATTCTACTTGGATTGAATTATTAATAATTTGCCTGTGGAGGCAAATTCCTGAGAGGGAGGCCCTAAGTTACTAGCTATTCAGTAACCACCTAACAGACTCACTGCAGCCCTAGACATTTGGCTTCATTTACCTTGTGGATCTGGAGAATATTATTTCAGACATGGGAGAAAGTTTCCCTGGAATGTGAGGGTGCCCCTAGTCTTTATGAGAGTAAAGCATTAATGTTCTAGGAACATTGGACAGCTCTCCATCACTATTTACAATCCTCTGATCTGGGAAACAGCTCTATCAGGCTTTTCATCTTAGAAACACTTGGACAGATGTCTTTTCTCTTGCTGTGGAGAGGCAGGTATTGTTTTAACCAATGGCTTCGTCCAAAGCTTGCCTGCTCCTTATTATCTGAAGCTCGCCTTGAAGAAGGCTCTCCATCATCCAGGACCTGGGTAAATCATACAATCACAGACATCAGAGCTGAAAGGACCATAGGGAACCTCTTGTATGAGTTTCTCATTCTAGAGGCAAGGAAATCAAAGGTCAATGAGGAGTGGTTTGTGCACTATCCCATCCTTTCTTTGGGCCTCAGTTTCCTGTTCAGTCACATGAGGAATCTTCCTCCTTGTTTCTTCCTCCTAGACTACCTGGTTTTCTCCCAGGCCCAGGTAGAGGGCCACCTTCTGCACAAAATCTTTCCCAGAGTCTTACGCCTTCTCTTAGATGACCTCCCATCTACACTATGTGCACCTTGTAGATACCTGTTCATGAGGGTACTTTCCCATATTAGAACAGGTTTTTTGCCCCTTTTTGTATCTGTAGCCCTCAGCACAAGGCCTGTGACATAGTAAGTGCTAGGTGATTGTTTGGTGGCTAAAGGTGGAGTTATTCTAGCCCAGCTTCCCTCCAGCTTTTCTATCTCTGTTTTCAGTTCCAAGGCCCTCCCTGTTCTGTCATTCTCTGTTCCAGAAATCCCCTGCTTGGCACTTTGCTTGCCCTCGGTACCCTTCTTGCTTCAGTGCTAATGAGACTCTATCTGAGGCCTGCATCTTGACTGGGTCTTCTAGCCCTGGCGCACGGTGGGCAATGTGAACCCAGTTGGGACATCACATCTCCATCACAGGCTGCCTTTCAAAGGGCTGCTTTTTAAAGCAAGGTCATATGACCTATGAGATTGTGGGGGAAGCCCATGCCAGAGCAGCACAGACCTGATGGCTATCAGACAGAAGGGGGTGTTTATTCAGGCGCCATGAGGAAAGCTTCCCAGACACAGTGAGGTGATAAGTGCAGCACAGATAGGGCCTGCAGTCTGGTAACACTGGGCCCAAATGGGGACTAAATGTAGTTTAACTAAGATTTCTCTCTTCATTTTCTCTTTGGATCCAGATGTCTAGTGAGGAAGGATATTGAGCCCAGGAGATAGTCTTTTTATAGGAAATGGTGAATCTGTATTTCATAATTTCGTTTTTTAAACTCTTTTTTTCCCTCTGATTTTCCTTTTTTATTTATTTATTTTTAGTTTTCAACATTCATTTCCACAATATTTTGAGTTCCAAATTTTCTCCCCATCTCTCCCCATGCTATCTCCCCTCCCCCCATCCCAAGATAGCATGCATTCAGATTACCCTTTCCCCCAGTCTGCCCTTTCTTCTATCACCCTCCCCCCTCTCACTTTCCCTATTACTTTCTTGTAGGGCAAGATAGATTTCTAGACCCCATTGCCTGTATATTTTATTTCCCAGTTGCATGTAAAAATGATTTAAATATTTGTTTTTAAAACTCTGAGTTCTAAATTCTCTCCCTTTCCCCCTCCCCATCCACCCTCATTGAGAAGGCAAGCAATTCAATATAGGATATACATGTGTAGTTATGAAAAACACTTCCATAGTAATCATATTGTGAAAGACTAACTATATTTCCCTCCATCCTATCCTCCCCCCATATATTCTATTTTCTCCTTTGACTTCAAAAATGTTTACTTCTGACTATCCCCTCCCCCAATCTGCTTTCTCTTCTCTTGTCCCTCCTCTTATCCCCTTCCTCCCTATTTTCCTGTAGGGTAAGATCCCCAGATGAGTATGTGTGTTATTACCCATGAGACAGTCTTTTGTGACTCTGAGTATTGTAACATTTCTTTTGGGTGGAAGGTGAGAGATGAGGCCTTCACAAGTCCAGCCCAGGAGAAGGTTAGCAGAGGAAGCCACCAAGCCTGAATTCCCTACTCCTGACACATCTCTGAACTCAGACCGAGGAGGAACTTCCAAGGCCAGCCAGGCAAACTTGCACCGTGAGAGGGGTGCATCTTTTATGTGGTTTAATGGACTTTTTGAAGGGGACAAAGAAGTGGAGAACATAGTCCCCTGTTCTCTGCCCCAAGGGTCAGTCCCTGATGTATGGCTCCACAAATAGTGATAGGCTGGGGCTAATCATTCAGGAAACCACAGCCCCCCTTAATCAGTCAATTGAGTAAGCCTTTATTAAATACTTGCTAGATGTCATGCGCTGTACCTTACACTGTGGATGCAGAGACAGAAGGGGACGTGAGCATTTCCTTGGTCGAGACAACACGCATGATATAATTTTAAACACAATTTATCTGGAGCGAATGCATGGTAACTTACTGAGAAACGATGGGTTAAATGAGTGAGAAGTAGGTGGTTTTGGAACCTGGAGGACCTGCTGCCTCTGACCTGTAGGACCTTGGGCAGATGGTACCTCTCTTAGCCTCAGTTTTGTCATCTATAAAATAAGTCCAGACTGGATGGCCTCTAAGGTCCCTTTCCATGGTGACTCTATAACCTTGGTTTAAATTCTGCTAATGTCATTCACTCATAGCATGACCTTGGACAAGTCAACTCATCTCTCTGAGTGCCTCACCAAATCTAAAATGAGGCCACTGAACTCCCTGTACTCACATTTAAGCCCACCTGGGCCCTTCTCACTCTTATTTCTCACAGCTACTGACTGTAATTCAGCCTGATGATTCTTCTAAGAAAGTAGGGAGTTAATAAAAACCGCCATTCCTAAGGTATTTTAAAGTTTACAAGCACTTTCTTCACATTAGCCCTGATTCCATTGTATTTATGCAACCCATATTTTGTGTTTTCCTAGCTATGTGACCATATACTGGACCCTGTTGGATCCCAGAGGGCAGGGGATGCTCTGCTTTTGTCTTTATGCCCACAGTGCCTGCCTAGCCAGTGCCTGGCAAAGAGGAGCAGGGGATGGGGCTTGACCTGGGGTCTCCCTAAACCTTGATGCAAGTCTTGAAAGTAGAAGCTCTCTCTACTCAGGGAGTGTGGCACTTGTTTTATACCTGGGAGCCTTGGAGATTTTCTTGGGGCACTGAGAAGAAGAGTGATTTGCTCAGAGTCACCTTGCCAAGGACATACCAGAGGCAGAGACTGGAGCCTAACCAGTGCTTGTGGACTGAGTTGTTCCAGTAGAAGTTCTCAAAAATGACACTCTCAAGAAGACTAGCACACCTTCTCCTCCTGTAGACATCAGAGAAGGGTCTGACAGTTTCCTCTGCAGACAAGACCTGGCTGGCCTCTGACCTGTCTAGTTCTGCTGGGTCACCATGGCCTCCTAGTAATGTCTGGTCCTGGAACAAGGATCTCTGGGTACCCTGTCTCCCTCATTCCCTCTAACCCAATAGTTTTCAACCTTCCTAATGCCGTGACCCTTTAATACAGTTCCTAATGTTGTGGTGACCTCCAACCATAAAATTATTTTTGTTGCTACTTCTTAACTGTAATTTTGCTACTGTTATGAATCATAATGTAAATATCCGATATGCAGGATGTATTTTCATTGTTACAAATTGAACATAACCCACAGGTTGAGAACTGCTGCTCTAACCAGTCATGGGATCTGATCAGGCCACACTTTCGTCATCTGTGAGATTAGGAGGCCGGGCCAGAGCACTCCTACAAGCCTCTCTAGTTCAGGCATTCCATTTTGTTCTATTTAGCAGATGCTTACTTAAATATATATGAGGTGCAACCCATGGTGTGAGTCTCTAAATATGAGAGTAGCATTTTTGGGGTCTATGAAAAAGCATTTGTAAATGGGGTATGGACAGAGGACAAGAGCAGCAGCAGCAACAGCAGCTCAGGGCATTGTCTGGAATAATTCTCATTAAGAAACAGACAAAAGAGAGTCATGGGAACTTCTTTCAGTGTGCACCTGTAAGACCTGTTTCTCCAGCTCCTCCTTCATTAAACTTGATGGAAAACAGCTTCCCCCCACCCCAATGTTTCAGCACAGTGGACTTCTACCACAGGGGCCTGGGAATGTGACCTGCCTGGTCTGGGTGCCTACTTCCCAGAAATGAGTTAAGAATGATAACAGGATCAGCAAGATGCCATCTGTAATCAGGGGCATCGTCAGGGCTTCCCCTTTATAAGAATCCTGCCTCCAGCTGGATTTCACCATGAACATTCTCCATGATGAGACACAAAGAGCATGCATTGCCGTGTTCCATGCCTGGTATGATTTTACTTATGTTCTCTCATTTTTGAAGTGACAAGTCTGGGGACACACAGAAAGTGGCAGAGGCAAGATATCACTGCAGCTGCTTCTCTCAGATTGGGATCATGGCATCAGGGACTTTGGAAAGTATCTCGCCCAATGCCCTCATTGTACAGATGGGAAAACTGACACAAAGAGTGGTCAAGGAGCTTGCCCAAGGACACAGCACAGAGCCAAGATTTGAAGCCCAATCATAGGGTCATAGATCTAGAGGAGAAAGGGTAGCTCAGGGACCATGTAGTTCCCAACCCATATATCACAGATGAATAAACTGAGGACCAGGAATGCTGACTGCTCCAAGATCACTGGGTCATGAAAGGATCATAAACAGAGATCTGGAAAGGGCCTTAGAGGCCATCACATATCATCTTGTCTTTATATGGAAATGGGCAGAGAGCTTGGCTTCCTTCCTCAGGGTGATAGGCTTATATATTTGGAATTGGAAGGGGCCTCAGAGGGTCATCTAGTCCAAACCCCCTCCCTTTACAGAAACCCAGACTGCAGCCCAGAGAGGGCGAGTGACTGTCTAAGTCAAGGTAGTTGGCAGCAGATGGAAGAGTGGAATCCACCCAAGTCTTCCAGCCCCAGTAGGCATCTCCTTCACTCATATCACATTGTTTCAGGCATTCCACTTCTAGGAAAACATTGTCTTTATGATGAGGAAGGCTAATGGAAGGAAGTTACTGTACTGTCTCTGACTGATGTTTAATAAGCATTGGATCAATTGAGAAGACCCAGGTTGTGGGTGTGACCCCCTTGTAAACTCAATTCTACAAATACTTATTAAGGGCCTCCTGTGTGTAAGACACAGTCAGTTATTTGTCAGGATGGACATTCAAACCCAGATCTCTCTTGACTCTGGGGGCAGAATTCTTTCCACTATCCTATGGTATCCATGTTCTTAAGACTGTGGGACTGATTCTAATGTTGAAAATAAAATATGGTGGGGAGGGAAAGGGGGGAGAGAAGCAGAGACAGACATAGAGACACAGATAGACACAGAGAGTCATCCCATAGGAGGGAAAAAAGTAGAGAATAGAACAGAGTAAGAAAATTAGAGAAGAGTATAAAAGGATTGAATGGGGAGAGAGAGACAGAGATAGAGAGACAGAGAGACAGACAGAGACAGAGAGACAGACACAGAGAAAGGTAGGGAGAAAAAAAAGAATAGAGGTTAGGGAGAGAGAGAGACTAAGAATACAGGAGAGGTTAAAGTATTTTAGGGTCCGAGAAGAAATAGCATGGTTCTTGGAATGCAGAGAAAACGTTTTTTAATACTGTCTTTATGTACAGCATTGCCTTCAGTAACCTCCCCATGGAGGCTAGCAGGGAGTCTGATTTGATGTGTCTTTGATTCTATGAAGTTCTTTTGCATTCCACCTGTTCTTGGAGTGCCTTCAGAGAGAGGGAGAATGACTTCCAAGTTGCAGCTAACAGCAACAAGTTTACAGGAAAAGGTGGGGAAAGGCCCCCATCAGTATCCTCAGCACAGCCAGAGCCACAACACTGAGGCCATGTTCTCAGGGCATCCAAACCTTTTGGATCCTTGCCAAAGAAAGGGGGTACTCTGACTTGTCTGCTGCCATCCATCACTCTAGTCAGAAATATGCTTTGGGCACCTGGGAGGAACACTGTCTGCAGCTGATGCCCTTTTGAAAAGGATTGAAGAAGCTAGAGGTAAAATCATCAAAGCCACAATGAATTAGTGTAAGGTACCAGGCTATCATGGGTTGAAGGAGACCTATCAGCTTAGAAATGGGCAGTGGGAACATATCCAGGGGTATAGCAGGGTAAAAGGCATTAGTATTCGTCAAGAAAACTGGGTTTCAGTCCTGGCCTTACCACTTACTGTGTGTGGCCTTGGGTAATTTTCTAACCTCTCCTCTTTATTTTTATTTCTTTGCCAAGAAACAAAAATGCTGTTATAAATATTTTTTTTTGGTAGACATGGGTTCTCTACTCCCCCCCCCCCACTCCATTTTTGCGTAGCTTGGATTATATGCCTGATATTGGTATCTTTGATCAAAAAGTATACAGTTTAGTGACTCTTAAGGTGTTGATTCAAATTATTTTACATGACAGTAGGACAATTTTAAAGCAATTTCAACATCACGGCAATAAACTAATCAGTCAGTCAGTCAATGACAACTGTTTATCACATATTTCCTGTGTGCCAGGGCAAGTTCTACATTCTGGGAATACAACTACCAAGAAAGTACACAAAGTTCTACCCATAAGAAATTACATTCTTCAGTGTCTGCTATGAATAAGTCACTGTCCAAGGTGCTCATTGTCCTACCTTGCATTGCTTGAATCCACAGAAGGTGAGCTGGAGGTGGGGCTTGTCTTTCCAAATCCAGGTTCTCTCAGTTCTTCTGCCCTGTCCTTAGGCCCCAAGTGTCAGCCACAAACTCCTCTCCAGGGATGCCCAGGCTTGTGAATGGAGGGTCTTTGGTGGAGGAGGTTGATTTTCCCAGATAACAGCTGGTGCCCTTTTATCACTGATTGAGTTGAGGTTCTTTCTAGGTTTTTATCCTCAGAATCTTTAACTTTTCTGGAGAAGCCATAATTATATTTTACAGTGATGTTAGTGGAGAGAGGCTGAGGAACACGGATGAAATTATACAGTGAGATGGAGTTAAATGGCTCATCATCTGAGTTGTGAGGCAAGGTCTATATACAGTGGCATCATTTTGAGGCATCAAGAAAATAAGTTTCAGTTGAATGGGATGTTGTTTCCACCTTTTCATTCAGTTTTTACTCCATGCTTTGACCCCTGTCTTAGTTATTGCTCCATTTCCTCTCTCCCCTGCTCTGGGGACAGCCCAAGGGCCCTGAACCCACAGGGAAATTGTTGAGGGATACTGAGAGCTGGCTAGGAATGCTTTCTAAGGTTATCTCCTGCTCCTCTATGTTTCTCTTTCTTTTTGTCCTAATGGGAATTATTGAAGCAAACTAGGGAAGGGGACCATTACCTGAATCAATAAGTCCCAAATGCTCAGAGTTGGAAGGGACCTCAGTGACTAGTGATTTCTACATTTATGTTACCCAAAACACCTTTGTGTCATACCTGACCAGGCTTTTATTAAATATTTCCAATGAAGGGGTGTCCATCACCTGCCAAAACAACCGAAACTGATTTGTCATGGGTACCATCACATCACTGACCTCCATGACAGGAAGACTGTGGTTCAAAACTCTGACACATTGATTGTGTGATTCTAGGCAAGTCATCTCATCTCACAGCTCTAGGCAACCCTGTAAGATTATTAAGTTGCAGAGAAGGTGCCAGCCTCCATTGGTTAAGGGATTTACCTCACCTTGGAGTTCCCTGTACCAGTTAGGAAGAGATAAAATTCCTCTTCTTAGCACTTTTGTTTTTTTTTTTTTTAATTACTTTTTTTTCTCAAAAGTGACTCAATTTGCTTCTTTGAAATTCTTACCCAATGCCACCAGTCCCATCATTCTTTCTGGAGTCAAACCTACCAAATCTAATTACCAGTCTTTAACATGACACCTAACAAGTTAGTCAGTCAACAAACATCTGTTAAGAAGTTGCTATGTGCCAGACATTGTCTTAGGTGTTGTAGATACAGATACAAAAAAGAAAGAAAGAAAGAAAGAAAGAAAGAAAAAAAGAAAGAAAGAAAGAAAGAAAGAAAGAAAGAAGGAAAGAAGGAAATAAAGAAGGAAAGAAGGAAATAAAGAAGGAAATAAAGAAGGAAAGAAAGAAACAATTCCTACACCCCAAAACAAGTCTCATCATACATGTGTGTGCATATGTGTGCATAAACTTACATGTACCTGTGGGCAAATGTATATATGTGTGTATGTATCTTGTACATATGTATATAAATACATATTTTCTATTGATAATTATTTTATATCATTTATATTTCTCTTCCCCCTCCAGAGAGCAATTCTGTATAGCAAAGAAATTCTTTAAAGGGAAGAAAAGAAACAAATAAATGAATGAAAAGACTAAACAGGAGGCAAATAAATAAATAAATGAAAATGAATGAATTAATGTAGAAACATAGATAGATACCTAAATAACAATTTCATGAACCTAAAAACTGGATGCAGTCATTGAAAAGTGAAATTTTCCATCCAATATTCCAGTCCCGTGGACCCTGACCTGTACAAAGGATTGAGGAGAGATGTCTTCTCAGAAATCTTCATTGGGGAAAATCTTCTTCTTTATGATTTTATAATATTCATCTTTGATTTGTGATTGTTCTTCCATTGGCATTGTAGTCATTGTGTCTGTTGTTTTTCCTGGCTCTTCTGCATCAATTCACATCAATCTTCCTAGGCTTTTTGTATTCTTCATAAACACTTTTCTTACAGCAGTCAAATTCTATTACATTCATGAAACAGTTTGTTTAGCCATTCCCCAATCAATGGGCATCTACTTCATTTTCAATTCTTTGTAAGCACAGGGAAGTGCTACTATGATTATTTTTGTATATATGGGGACATTCTTCTTATTAGTTACCTCTAAAACTTCCATTCTAAATCTTTAGAATTCTTATAAAACAGGTATCACAGAACAATGTGATAAGCCCTTGAGCAACAGATTTAAGGAAGTCCCACATGAGGAGTCAGTAATTTCAAATATTCCATTATCCCATAAGACATGATCCTTGCGAGATCGTCTCAGTATTTCTAAATATGGGGACTCTCAATGTTCTTGGCTGAATGCCTGGTTCCTAGCTAGAGTTACCTTTGCTCATGCTGTTATCTACATCTCTACTTGTTGAGATATTGCTTAATCTTTTGGCCTTCACTCACTTGTCCCAGGCAATCTGGTTCAGAGGACTGAGCCCTTGAGAAAAGAGTTAGAAGGTGGCAAGGTTCCACCAATCCCAGGGCAGGCAAGTGGTGCCTCTTCCAAGAGGTCTTCCTTGGTTTCATCCCATCTTAACTGGACCTTCAACACTCAGTGTGTGCTTTTCTTACAATATTTGAGAGATAGCCTATGAGAAGTCAACACTCCTCATGGAGACATGCTGTTCCAGATGCAGTAATCATAGCATTCATTTCCATAAGTGTTTTAAAGTTGGAAAACCCTCCTCTCAGAGCTTTTCTTTGAGTAGGTTATGCAGAGCTATTGTGCCCATTTTAATGATGAAAACTTTGAGACACAGAGAGGGAAAAAGGAATGAAGGAGGGAGTGGCGTGACTTGTGTATATGTGTTACCTTCCATGTGAACTAGGATGAGTTGCTTCCCTTTCCTATGCCTTGATTTCCCCATGTGGAAAATAAGGAGGTAGAACTCAATGCTTTCTGAAGTCCTTTTCAGCTCCAAGTTAATTTAACTCAGTATTTTTTTTTAAATGCAGTGCTCTATTCTTGGTAATAGGTATATATAAATGAAAATTCACATTCTCTCTACTTTCAAGGAGCTTATATTCCTATTGGGGAAATTCAGAAAATGTGTAAACTTACTTTGTGATTGTGTGTAAATGGCATAAAAGAGAAACCATGACATAATACCTTAAGAACATAGGATCATAAACAGAAAGCTAGAAGGGACCCTCAAAGCTATAGAACCCAACCATTTCATCTTTACAGTGAGGAAACAAAGGTTAGCTGATTTGTTTAGGTTTGCTTAGAAGCAGGATTGAATTGGATCCTAACTCTTCTGTAGTTCCAATCTCCTAGACTCCACCAGATTGCCTTTCAGGAAGTCCATTTTCATTTGTGAGATGCTGGTAGTGTTCTTGACCCCAAGGAATTGTCTAGTAGCAGCATAAAACATTCTTACATGTGGGTGATATATAATAAGAGCATTAGAACAGTGCAGAATCAATGGATATGAGGTCTTAGGAGGATCAGGGAAGACTTCTTAGAGCTGTGGCATTTGAGTGTATCCTTGAAAGATCCATAGGTTAAAAATCCAAAAGAAACCAAATGGGCAAAAGATAGAGCCTATGCCATATGTGCAAGATGGAAAATAGACCAGTTTGTCAGGAGCATGGGGAATGTGGATGGTGATGAGAGATGTGGCTGGAAAGGGAGGGTGGGACCTGGTTGTGGAGAGCCTTTAGTGCTAGACAAGAGATAGAAAGTGGATGGCTAAGTGGCGCGGTGAATAGAGCACCAGCCCTGGAGTCAGGAGGACCTGAGTTCAAATCTGAGCTCAGACACTTAACACAAAAACTAGCCGTGCGACCTTGGGCAAGTCACTTAACCCCAATTGCCCTCCAAAAAAGCAAAAAAAAAAAAAAAAAAAGAGAGAGAGAGATAGAAAGTAACTCTAGCCAATGGGGAGTGACAAGATTGTTGAGCTGAGAGGTGACATTGAAATATTGTTCTTTCTAGCATAACTCAATATTGCCAAAGTTAAGATGCTCCCATTTCCTTGGTAACTTCAAGCCTAGGTGATGTTAAATTCTCCCTTGAAGTGGGTCCCACAGAACACATTGCTTTTATACTATTACTTCTTTCATCCAGTTCTCAGACATTCATACAACAATAAAATCCAGCTAATCTCAGTAATAACCCCACTGGAGGATTAGTTTTAGTGATCTATAGTGTGTGTTAATTATCTTTATTTAATTCTAAGTCTGATAGAGAGTTTGATAGTAGCCATTAATACCAAAATAGACTTTAATAGAAATCAAACAGTAAGAAAAAAAAAATTCTATCCAAACTCACACACGTACCCCCTCCCTGCCTCACGTCAACTATCTAAATATTCATATGAATGTGATATTCATCACTAATTTATGAGTATAATTAGTGAACAGGCATTTGGTATCTGGAGAGACCCCAGAAGTCTGTAGTTCAGCTCCTTCCTGGACAAAAATGACATATTCACCATGGCCACCATGAAGTCATCCAGCTTTGGTGAAAAGCTTCCAAAGAATCAAGGCAGCCCCTGGTGCTTTGGGGAAGTTTCTATCAAATCTAATCGTCTACTGTTTAAACCCCCACCCACTGCCCCTTGTGATGCATTCTGGAGCAAAACATGTGATATCCTTTTAAATGTTTGAGGAAGGGATTGGATAACACCCAACACTTTACATTACGACCATCTCTTCTCTTCTCCAGCCTGAACACCTCTAGGCATTTGATGTTTGAAAGATGGCCTTCATTTTGGTTTTATTGTATTGGTCTTCAGGGGGAAATGAGCTGTAAGAAAGAGTGTTGGCTTTGGAGTCACATTACCTGGATTTGAATCCTGGCTCTGCCACATAATAATTGTATGAACTTGGTCAAAGCATTTCACCTATCTTTCCTCAATTTCCTCTTGTACAAGAGGAGGGGATTGGACTAGTTGTTTCCAAGGCCTATTTTAGCTTTATATGCATGATCTTTGACTTCCCCCTAGCTCTCAGTGCTCATAAGACACTACTGTTGATATTATATGTGATCTCTCTTAATGGTTCTGAACAATGAAAGATAAGGTCTGTTAATTGGCTGATGAATGGGGTCATGGTAGACGTCGAGATTGGATCATCTGGGAGTATATTGCATTGTCTGGTCTGAATGAGCCCTGTTGAGCCAGAGATGAGTTATTGAGTGTGTTACTCATAAGGTCTAGACAGACATATAGGATGTATTAAAATGTCTTATTATCTTATACAGAGAAGGCCTCTCAGGAGGAATCTCTAGCCGTTGGGTATATTAGCTAAGGCTCTTTGCCTCCATGGAATTTGGTTTCTTTGATAAAATGATGAAGTTTGACTTAATCAAGGGTTCTTAACCTGGGATCCCTGATCCCAAAGGTTCCACAGATAGATTTCAGAGGGCCCATGTACTTGAATAGAAAAAAAATATATTTAATTTCATTGATCTTTAGATTTTCCTTCAGGCATACTATTATTCTGAGAAGGGGTTCATAGGCTTTACCAAACTTCCCATGGGATTAATCTCACACACATGTACGCACATGCACACACAAAGATAATATATACATATTACATATATATGCACTTATATATGTATATAAGTACATATGCACTTGTATGCATATACATACAAACATACATATACATAGATAATACATACACATATGTACATATGCACTTATATACACGCATGCACACATGTACACATACATGTGAAAACCTTCTGAAGCAGATGGTTTCTGGAGGCCATTCCTGTCCTAATGCTATCATATTCTCTTTAAATATTATGTTTGTTTGTTTTTTTTTTCCAAAATGGAAGATGGGACAATTTGAGTTTTATGACATAGCTAAGACGAGACCCGGTATAATTCACAAACCACAATGAAATAGTGCCTGACCTCATGGTGCTTACATTATATGGGAAGAACCTGCATGTGTGTCTGGATATATGTATGTATGCGTATGTACACATGTTGCAGGATATGTATAAGGCAATAGGTATGGGGGAAGCACTAGGTCAGACTAGTGCAGGAGAGAGGAATACCATGGGATTTTTTCTCCAGATCCTAGCATTCTCTTGTTTGGAATGTAATCATCCTGAATTTTTAAGGATTTCTATCATGCCTTTGCTGTATCCTCCTCTAGACCTCTTACTCTAGGGGCCCCTCAAGGTTCTTTCCTGTCCTCTGCTCTTCTTCCTCTAGACTACTTTACCTGGTGATCTCACTGGCTCCCATGGATTCAGTTATCAGCTCAAGTAGACTTTATTTGTTGGCTTCTCAAGGATATCTTGAGTTATGAGTTTGGTAATATGGAGATTTTTTGCAGGGGGAAAGTTTGGACTTGGGTCCTCCTGAAGTCAAATGCAGTGATACTGCTGAGCTGCCCCCCAAAATACCTTCTTCTAGATCCTTCCCCACTCAGCCAAAAGGCATCTTCCAAAGAACATCCTTCAATGAGATCATGAGACAATCCCCACCTCAAAAGAGATCAGAATCTGAAAACCTTAAAGCGGGACGTGAGTGGGAGCTATTATCATTGTATTCTGTTCAGCAGAAGTCCAGGCCTTAGACCTCATTTGTATCAGTGACCTGCACCTAATACTATTTAAGAAATCACATAATCATAATCATACCCATAATCAACATTCTTATTGTTATTAATACTAACCAAAAGATGAACCTCTGTCATTTGTCCAATTCTAAGAATTAGTCTTTTTGTCCACCTGTACAACAGTCAACAGAAAATGATATATAAATGACTAAAAGTAAGATAGTTGATTTGTCCCAGGACCGTTTCCAGTCTAAGCTCATCCCCCAAATGAGAATGAGAATGGCGTCAACAAACAAAAAGACATGACCTCACCCAGCAAGAGTAAAGGCTAATAAGAGATTTGTGCCCCCTGATTTGTCCAACATATACGAAAGTGGCTTGTTTCTAGATGACACCTTTGAAAATGTTAAGAGCTAAGAGTGGTATCAAAAAACCCTCCATGGGCAACATCTTCATGAACTCAGTCAACCATATATTGACAAATAGGTTTCTTCCCTGGTGAAAGGAAGATACTGGGTGAGACAAATCCCTTTCATCTCTAAAATTGAATCTGCTGAGACATTGTTATACTCAGAAGGTCCATAGATCCTACCTGGCCATTCCCAGAAACATGGGGATGAGTTTTGATGACTTTGAATTTAATTCATTTACAAACACTAAGTGTCAGAACCCACCATTGTTGGATGCTAGGGTTACCAAACTTAAAGTAACCTAGGCCTTGTTGTCAAGGAGATTACATTTTATTGGGGCAACTCGGTGTATATATATATATATATATATATATATATATATATATATATATATATATATATATATGAGTAAAGATGAGACAGTTTGAGAAGCTAGAGGTCATTAGTACCTGGGGAAGAAATGGGAGTCTTCCTGGGAGAGGCAGCACCTGAGTAGAGGCCACAGGTTTCTTGACACCTTCTTTTAAGAGTTCAGCTTCCCAACTTTGTTAATTATCAGCAAGACCTACTATGCCCTGCCCTGGTGGCCCCCTGTGTTACCTTGGGCCAGTCCTTTCTCTTCTCTGGACCCTCAATGAACTTGAATTTTCCTACCAGATCTAACATTCTAGCATCCTCTGATCTTTGGAGGAAGAGAAAGACATGAGAGAAATCCTTCAAAGGTACAGAAGGTGGAGAGCACAGCTTAGAAGTCAAGTGTGGCTCCCCAGGGCTGGAGTGGATTGAAAGAGAGCCGTGATCTTGGACAGAGGGCTCAGGGCTTAGATCTTGCCTCTGTGACCTTGGACAGAGATCTTTCCAACCCTTCAAGGTTTTAAGATTCCAAGCTCTAAGGGAAAGCAGGAATCATATAATCCATCCCCCAATTTGGTGCCAGGGAAACTGAGGCCCAGAAATTTGACCCTGACCTCAAAAGCACTGACTGTCCAATCAATTGTGTGCTCCATTGTGTGAGTTTTTACAAAAGAATATGGTGAGAATACCATTTCCTGACTTTATCAAACCTGTGGTGTCTATGTAGGGGACTCTCTGACCCCTGTGCAAATTGGACCAAATGCCCTCTGAAGTCTTAACCAGCCCAGAGATGCTGGAAACTTCTGTCGCCCTAAAATAGCCTGAATTATGACCAAGAAAGTCAGGTCAGGAGCCCTTCAGAATCAACTCACACTCTTCTCTGGGCTATGGTAGTATTCTAATTTTTTTTCCCAAGCATTTACTCTGGTCCATCTCAGTTGGGACTTCATCTTTCGGTCCCTGCCAGGTCAGGCCTTCCATGGGGGCCAGCCTAGGAAGAATGTATGAGTGTTTATCGGACAGCTGGGCCATGCTGTCAGCTCGGGGGCTGAATGAGCAAGCTGGAGATGAAAGGCTGAGTCTGAGCTGGCATTCAAGCCTGGCAGTCAGGCCGTGTGCCGCCTGCATGCTGATGGAGTCCTCTGAATGGGCCGGGCCTCTCCCTGGGCAGTGGGGCCCTGGCACGGACTCAGGCCAAGGAGAGGGCAAGCCTTGCTTAGCAACCGAAGGAGGCCTGGGCTTCTCTCCCCCGTGGCTGCCCAGACTCTGCTCCCAAATAGGCTCCTCGGAGACAAGTGGGACTTTGACAGGAGAGGCCGCATGGCTCTTTTCTCTTGACTTAACTACAGCAGAGGGGCCGCCGACCTGCTGGCTGGCCATGGCTTCATGAGGCTTTTTCTCTGCTTTGGTTTCTTACGCTTGAATCTAGACTCACTCCCCAGGCTCAGCACTCCCCCAAGTTTGCTTTATGCTCTTGCTCCTGGAGGTGTCTTATTTAAAGGAACCAAAATGGCCTGACAAACAGAGGTGCGTAATGGGAGGAGACAACCTTGACAAATCCCCCATGTCAAAGCTGAGGCCAGGAAAAGGAAGTGACCTGTCCAAGGTCACACAGACTGACCCAGAGTCCCTGCCTGCCCCTGCTAACCCTGTCCTGCCTTCGTCTCAGTGCCTCTTCCTGTCCTAACCAGCCAGCTCGGCCATCCACTGCCCTTGGAATGGTCACTAGAGAAACACCGGCCCTGGAGTCAGGTGACCTGGATTCAAATCTGGCCCTTGACTCTTACTTCCTATGGCATATGCTTTGTCTGGGCCTCATCTGAACAGTTCCACATAAGATCATAAGCTGCAGTCCATGGACCCCCCAAGGTGTCCATGAACTTGAATGGGGAATGATATCACTGTTTTCATTAGCTTCTACCTGAGATCTAGCATTTCCTTCCATTATGAGTGAAATGCTCCAAACCTAATTCCTACAGGTGGTCATAGGCTTTTCTAGGCTAAGGGGAATCCATGACACAGAAATGTTGCAGACCTCAGACTGGATATGCATTACTAAGGCCTAATCTCATTAAAAATCCAGAGTGTCTTTGTAATTACACACATTATTCCTATGTTTTGGGGTTAAGAGCTGGGGTTGAGCTTCCAAATAGAATGAGACAGACACAGAGCTAAGCAAACCAGAGCCAACCCTGCTAATATTTGAGGACAAACTTGGCAGGAAGCAGATTAGATTAATGGTCAACTTTGGTTGTTAATTTTTGGACACCAAAAGATGATGGAAGCAAAGGGGCGAAGGGGCAGCATTTCTGCGTGTGTGTGTGTGTGTGTGTGTGTGCGTGCGTGTGTGCATGTGTGTGTGCATGCATGCCCAGGGGTCATTTCCATTTCTAGTAGCTGGCCTAGAAGGGATGCATATTACTCTGCAGTCTCTGGAAATCTAAGCTCATCTCTGAAGTTGTGTTTTAAGCTAATTACCTTTATTATCATCCTACATTAGGCAAAGTAAAATGTGTATCCTGACACTATCACTGAATATACTAGGAAAACAGAATCTACATGGGGTGTGGAGAGAAGACATGGGTCACCAGAAAAAAAGTCTTGGAAGATAAGAGTTCAGTGGACCTAGCCCTGTTGATCTCAGCAGGGCCCAGATACCACTGGAGATCTTGTCCCAGTTTGGCCAATCAATACGAAACTAATTGGTCTGTGAGTCCTCTCATGTGATTTTCTTCTTTTTAAAACCATAGCTCTGTCACTGATATTGCCTTCACAAAGACCCTTTCCTGGAGACCGATTTCTGGTTGTGTCTGTTTTTGAGAGACATACTAATCTCTGAAGATCAGAAAGGCTTGGCTTCCAATGTATTAGGATCAGGAGAAGATGTAGAGAATGAATCTTTATGTTACCAATGAAGGACCCAAAGAAAGACAAGGTCTTGACCAAGGTCAAGGCGGAAGAGTCAGCATGAAGAATTACCTCACCTGGCTTCAGCTCAATAAGCATTCATTAAAGGCCCACCATGGACCATAGTTTTTCTACCCTGTGCCACTTCTAAAGAAAAGCATTCAATGCCAATTCTGGTTCTAGTTTGTCTCAGGAGACTGCTAACCCTCCCGCTTAAAGACAAGGAGCATACATCTGGCTACATATGGAAGAGTATGGGGCAAAGGAGAGAGTACTGAGTGAGAAGAAGGAGACCTGGGGTCAAGTCCGGCTCCTTGGTCAAACATTCTATGTTGGAGCCTCAGTTTCCCCATCTTTAAATTGGGGGCAAATTTCCCTGCCTGCTCAGCTTCCCAGGGCATTTTTGTGAAGAACAAACAAAAAAAATGATAATGGGTCTTTGTCACACTTTGGGGGAGATGGGGATGTTCTTCATGAAACGAGGTAATGGAGGTAAACCAATATGAGTCTTGGACTGGAGCTCAGATTTCATCCAGGTTAGGACTCCTGGGGGTGATTCTACCACATAGAGCCATGTCTGGACATTTCTTTTTGAGAGGCTCCAAGGCCATTGGCAGGGTTGCACCCTAAATGTGTCACAGGCAGAACCTGAACCTACGTCCTGATCTTGAAACCAGCTCTCCATCTAGGGTACTACGGCTAATCACAACAGCTTGACAATAATATGGTAAAAAACCCAAGGGATGAGAAACATTCAATTAACAAGGAATCATTAAAACATTATTCACAGTAACAATGCCAGCTAACATTTATATGGTATTTTAATGTCTGTGAAGCACATAAATATGTTCTTTTATTTGATCCCTACAATATGATTACAGATGAGGAAACTGAGGTTGAAGGAGGTTAGCCTACTCTCCCAAGGTCGCAGAGCTAAGAAGTGTCTGAGGCAGGATTGGAACTCAAAGCTTTCTGCCTCTAAGTACAAGAACACTTCACTACCTTGTTGTCGTTGTTACTTCTTTTACTATTACTACTGTTAGTACTAAGTTGTAGCTTCTCGCCCTCAGAATGTTAGCCATTAATTCTTTTAGCCACACCAGATCAGGGCCACATTTCTGCTATGGACTTCGATCTATGTTGGCAGAGGGAGGACGGATGCCCAGACTGATGAAAACGGTGTTTCTGAAGCATTTAAATAGCCCTTACTTGTTAAGAGACCTGAGTAACTGAACATGTGAGTGCTTAGAACCAGACTAGATAAGAGATCGTCTAAAAAAGGTGTTGGGAGGAGTTTGTGTGTGGGAGCGGGGAAAGGAGGATTAGAGAAAATTAATACATGTTAATACAAAAAAAAGGAAAAAAAAAGACTTGAGGGTCTTGGTGGCCTCCAAGCTCAATATGCATCACAGGTGATTGGAGACCTGCCAGAGCTTGATACCAAGCTAGGTAGCAGTGCCCAATGTCCAAGAACAAGAAGACTATTGCTTCTTTGTCCTCTGCCTTGGGGAGACCACAAGTACAATCTAAGGTCTTGTTATGAGTTTAGAAGGACTATTTTTTTGTAAGACATTTGGGGTTAAGTGACTTGCCCAAGGTCACACAGTAGTAAATGTGTCAAGTAATAGAGACTGGATTTGAACTCAGTTCCTTCTGACTCCAGGGCCAATGCTCTATTCACTGTAGGACTTAGTTGCCCCAAGATGGACTGTGATAAGCAGGAGAGCTTCCTGGGGAGCAGGGAGTGGCATATATGAGGAAAAGCCTTGAGTTCATACAATGTGATAAACTTTTGGAGTGATAGGACATGCTTGTCCAGGAGAAGAGAAGGCTTAGGGTGGGGAGAGACATGATAAATTGTGTACTTGAATGGCTATGGACTACTCTTCTGCTGAGATCCAGAATGCCAAAGTTGGGAGGAACGTTAGTCTTGGAGATTTGTGTGTGTGTGTGTGTGTGTGTGTGTGTGTGTGTGTGTGTGTGTGTGTGTAAGCACATGTAATGCTTGCTTTCTCACAACTAGAGCTATCACAAAGTGAAATGGGATCCCCTTGTAAGGTAGTGAGTTCCCCACCTTTAGAAATCTTCAAACAGAGCCTGAGTGACTACTTGCCAGGTATGTTGCATGGCTATTCTTGTCCTGGCATGGGTTGGAGTGGATGCCCTCTTAGGCCCTTCCCAGTTCTAAGAGTCTATGATTCTGTGCAGTTTCTTTCCTTAGGACACATGCTCTTCCAGGGGGTCCCTCCATCAAGTCTTCATGCCTCCTGGGGGAAGATTGCTAAGCCTAAAACAAACTTTGTCATTGGTTTTGCTAATTGAACTCTAATGATCTCCAATGCATATTTGCTGGGGACTAATTAATAATATATGTCACTGATTAATGATATATTCCTATATTTAATCTTGTTTATGGCCACAGCTAAACCCAGGCCCTTGTGCACAGGACATTTTTCATCTGTCAACCATTGTTTGGTCTTCCTGGTCCCATGCCAGGGACTGAGGAAACAAAGGAGACTGTATGTACCTCACCCACCAGCCTTCCAGCCTGGCCCCAAATGCTCCTCTTCAGAATGTGGCCAGGAGTCAGGAAGGAAGGACACAAGTCATCTGAGCAGTCTCCCAATCAACCTCAACCAGTTCCCTTCCCATTGTCCTCCAAGCCCAGTGGCCAAATCACGTTAGTCTTAGCCTCTTTTGAATTGGACAGCTTCTCTCAACTCTTACAACCACCACCCTGACAGATCAGTCAGTCAGCCAATAAACATGTATTAAGTACCTACTATATGTCAGACGTGGTACTAAATCCTAGTGATGTGAAGAAAAGCAAAAGACAGCCCTTATCCTTGGGAGCTTAGAATCTAATTGGGGAGACAACAAGCAAACACCGCTGGATAGTGACATCAATACAGATTAAATGGGAAACAATCTGATCAGAGGGAAGGCAGCAGAATGAAGGAAGCTTGAAAAAGGCACCTTGAAGAAGGTACGGGAGCAGAGACTGGAAGGAAGCCAGGAAATGGAGATGATGGGGAGGATTCTAGGCATGGAGCACAGGGTCTCACCACCTCCATCAGAGCTATCATCAGAACTACCAGTCCTGCTTCGGTTCCCTTCCCTCTGGAGTTCACCTTTATCCAAGTTGCCAATATGAGACTCAGGTTTATTCAAGAACTGTTGGTAGCTCCCTATTGCCTCTCAGACAAATGACAAGTGCCTCAACGAACATTTAAAGTCCTCCTTAGTCCAGACACCACTCAGCATTTTGGATTCATTATCCCATACCTTCAAATGCTCAGTGTTCACATTTCCAGTTTTGTTTTGTTTTTTGACACCAAGTAAGAGATCACTAAAAATCAGAAAATAGAGTAGCTGTACTCCCTGGAATGAACCCTCTTCCATGGTGAGTCCTCAGTTTCCCCATCAATAAAATGAATCAGATTTATCCAGATGAAATCCAAGGACCTTCTAGCACTATCATCCTAAATGGAGGAATGTTAGAAGAGCACTTGGGTACGTCAACACCTCCCATTTTACAGAAAGGCAAAGGGAGGCCCAGAAAAAGGATGATAATTGAAGAAATATGTGAAGGTTTGCACATCGAATCTTAAATCTTGCATTCAGTATGTATTCCTGCTAAAATGCTGGCAAAATGTAACATGCTTTTAATCTCAGATTAGATCACAAAGTGTAACACACATCTTAATCTCACACTAGATCACAAAATATAACACACATCCTAACCTCGGGCAAGGCTATGACTCATAATTTTGGCCATTTTACCCAGCCCTGTTCCAAACCATGGCCAGATTGACCCTCCATGTATGCTGGTTGGCAGGGAGACTCCATCTCCAGGCTTCTCTAAAAATCTTTTAATTTTTCCTCCCTCTCTTGGACTCCCTTGTGTGAACCTGGCCAGCCTCTGCTGTAGCACAGAGAGAAAAGATCGGTAACTCCCTGGATTCTAGTGTCTTGGTGCCATGAGTGTCACAGAAAGAAAGCTGGCTACTTGAGGGGTGAATCCAGATTTCCCCCTTCAGGCTCTTCTGCCTGCCCCTCACATGACCGACAATAGCATCCCTCTTCCATGAAACTTTGGAAAAGGGGAGGTGGCCAGCCCTGGGGGATCCTGGAGTCACAGATCCCAGAGCTGGTAGGAAAGCACAGCCTGGACAGGGGCCCCAACTTCCCATGCTTGCAGCCCTCCAGTGATGAGGAGCTCTCTACCTCCCTGGGAGCCTGTTGCTTTTGGCTGAAACTCAGGGTCATCTTCCTTTCCTTCACATGCAGCTGAAAGCAGGTTCCTGCTTCTGTTCATTAATACTAGTTGCTTCCTCTATTGCCAGATGAAAAAAGTCTCATCCCTAACAGGTCCATCCAGCATCTCTTCAGACAGCTGGCACAGCTCCACCAAGTTATACTTGATCCATCAGGAGCCATCGCCATGTTTTTTAATGCATCCACACCAAGCATGGTTTTAAGCCTCCTCGTCATGTTTGCAGCCCTGCTTGGGGATGCTCAAGCTTCCCAGTGTCTTTCCTATAACGGGTTTCATTGAGTTATAGAATATTGGAGTTGGGAGGAACATGAGATTTCAAGGGGTTCTTAACCGAGTTGTGTCAAAGATCCCTGCGGTGGTCAAAGCTCTGGGCCTGAAGTAATTCATCCTCAGACATTAGCTATATGACCCTGAGCAAGTCACTTAGCCCCTGTCTACATCTATAAAACACAGAGAGCAGTAGCACATGATGTCCAGGGTTGTATGGATCCAATGAGATCATATATGTCACATTTTGGAACTTTCAGGCCTTATTGTACAGATGCTATCGTTGGATTAGTGGATGAATGGCTCAGAGGCTCCTCAATTCTGTTTACGACTGTCACAATGCATTCTCCTTCATATTCTAGGCCCTGACGCCCCTCAGAGAATTCAGTGCATTGTTCAATGCTATCTCTCAGAGATTCTTGGCCCCCAAAGGCTGCTTCCCTATCCCCTGATGCTCAGATGCAGATTTTGTTGCCCCTGAGGACTTCTGGGTGATCTTGGTTCTGCAGTACACAGCACTAAGCTAGGCACACGGGACAGCTTGGTGCTTGGGTTCCATTGACTCCATCCATCTACCCCTTGACATACCCACCCATAGGGGCACACACCAATCACCCCTTTCCACAGCTCCCAGAGGCCTGCAGACCAAACCTCTTCTGGGACTGTGGGAAGAGTGAGGGCAGCCTCTTTTTCACTTCTTGACAGTCTGGCATGCATGGCCGTGATTAGACAGCCATGGTTTCTAATGGCACCATTTTGTTCTTTGAGCCTTTCCTTTTTGCAAAGCCACCCCGGCCACAGTGACAGATAATCTGGCCTCTGCAGGGGAGAAAACAATTTTCTGCATGTCGGCTGTTGTCCTTATCAGAAAGGCTGCTTCAGTGGTTGGTGGTAAGGTGGTCCCAGCCACCTACCCAGACATGGAGTTAGAGCTAGTCAGGAATCCCCCTTCTAGTCTTTCTCCTCCACCTGGAATTCCTAGGCAGAGAATGGCAGGTCACCTCAGTGATGGTCAGAGCTGGAAGGGGCTTTAGAAGATAGCTTGTTAGAGCTGGGAACAGGGGACTTTAGAATAATGTCAGATCTGGGAAAGGCCTTAGAACATGGGAATGACAGAGTAGGAAGTGATATCTTATCTTTGATTTCGGAATGTTGCTTACATGCTAGAGATTTCCACTCTCTCCCTCCACCAACCCTTAGTATACTGTTTCATGAGTTGCTATTGACCAGTCCAGGGTTGAAGAGAGTATTTCTCAGAGGAAATAATAGAAACCATATTTGCCATTTACTGACACATTAAGGATTTTACCTGTATTTGCTTATAGCATTATTATTTTCCTCTTTTTTTTTTTCAAATCAGGAAACTGAGGCTATGAGGTTAGGTGTCACACAGCTAATAAATGCCTAGATCTGGATTAGAACCCAGATCTGCATGAGTCCATGCCTAGTAGTGTGTTGATTATCTCTCAGCACCTCCTTCCCAGTCCAGGTTGGTTTTCATACCCATAGCTTTCCAGCTCAACAGGATCTCTCAGCTCTTACTCTCTATTGGCAGAGTCTTGAGAATCCCAAGTCACCTCGAGGGCTGTGAGGAGACCTCCAAAGAGAACTGGATTTCAGAAGACAAACCTGTCCCCCCTGCCCATTCCTGCCAAGTAGCACAGACCCCAGAGAACAGGGATCTGCCTTCCTTGTATGATGGGCTTAATGTCGGGGCCTCTGATGTCAAGTGGGTCCAGCTTCCTCCCAAGGCAATGATCTTTGTTTAACATGCCCAAGATGGGCTGGTTCAGCCAATGAGGGGGACTGCACCTGCCACTCCATTTATGGAGAATTCTTATCCTTAGGAAGCCTTCCTTGTATAATGAAACCAATATCTTTGCAACTTTATGGGGACATCAATTCAGAGTGGGAAGGGACCTTAGGAGTCATCACACCCAACCTCTTTGAATGAATGAAAATAACTAAAATTTAGAAAGGGTAGTACAGTCAGCAAGCATCCCAGACAGTCCATTATCTGAGGGAGGATTCCCCCTTAGGCCCCCTGAATCTAAGTCTATCATGCAAATCACTAACTCATGCTTCCTTTCCAAAAGGTTCCACATGTACCAGGAGACTTGAACTCTGAGCCCTGGGATGGAACAGCCTCTGCTATTGTTGTTGTTGTTTTTGTTTTGTTTTTTTGTTTTTTTGTTTTTATAAGTGAGCTGGTGAGGCTTCTGCCGATTGCTTTTCACTCTGACCTCTAGGATTAGTCAAAAAGAAAGTTGAATGCTTTCTCCCTTTTTATGACAGAAAAAGAACTATATTTCTGCCCATGACAATCATTTCTTCCACTGATCCTCAGAAGGAGGGAATCCCCTTGACCTCTTGCCCCTCTGTGCTTGCCATCTTTGGTGTCTAGAGACATCTGGAGCTAAATGCAGCATTCTCCTTGTAGTCTGATGCGTTCTGTTCCCTCTCTCACCCAGAATACCAGCCTAGGATTGTGTTATTGTGGTTGGCTCCCAGATCTCACTGCTGACTCATGGTGAACTCATAGCCCACCAAAATCTCTGGGGCTATAATACTTCATGGCAAAAATTCTCTCCTCATCATTGTTTCTCAGAACCACTTTGGTGGTTTGGGGGGATGTGAGGCATTCTCTCAGGAGCTCTTTTGATTAGCAGACACTCCCACACTGCCCAGGAAGCGAGGGGAAAGGGCAGGGACCAGACCCTGATGCTCGTTGAGAGGCCTGGGCATCCTCTGACTGATAAAAAAGTGAGACAGTGGAAAGAAGTTAATTATACTTAGTCAAGTAGTAAGTATTTATTAAATGCCTACCGTGTGCAGTCACTGAGCCAGGCACTGGGAATACATAAACAAAAAGAGACAGTTCATGCCTCCGGGAGCTGACTTTTGTTTTGGGAACGTATCACTTAACCTATCTGAGCCTCAGTTTCCCCATTTTCAAAGTGAGAGGATAAGGACTAGATGGCCACTCATCCCCTTTGGGCTCTGAATCTTTGCCTCTTTAAATTTTTTATGCACATGTAAGTGTATGCCAAATATATCCTCATAGCTGCAAGGCAGTTTTCCAGGAGAGGCACTAGCTATGTCAGGTATGGGTTGAGGGTTTGGGGGAGCAGACTGTTGGCTACCTTCCGCACCCCAGAATCCCCAAACTGCCTTTGTCATGTCAGTCGCCCAAAGTTATATAATCCTTATTTTAGAATTCACTGGCCCCTGTATCTGTCTCTTATCTACTCATCTGATAATAGCTTAGAATGTCAGATCTGGAAAGGGATATAGTAGCAAAGATCTCAAAATAGAAGGGACTTCTGAACTCATGTTACTTGTCCCCTTTATTTTACATGGGAAACTGAGGCAGTGACCCAAAGTAGACTTTAATAAATACTTGCTGATTGAATAATTGAGTCTTGGCATGCTCTTTCTTTCCCCAGGGTGCCCCTCTCTATCAGGGTGCTGCCCATCTGTTCATGTTTGATGCTTGAATTCCTGCCCTTTGACCCATCACATTTTAGTAGAAAGTAATGTCAGATTTAGAGTAGTGATGTTCTGTTTTGGATACATTTGGTCCTCTGAAACTCATCAGAAGTGTTGGTGACTCCAGAGGAGGTTTTGGGCAACACAATTCCCTCCATCTCAGCATTTTTGGGGAGAAAGGGCTGGGGTTGCTAGGCATTCCAATGGAGCTGGTAGGAGACATTTTTCATTGAAATAGTACCTCGGGCCAAGGCTTCTGCCCAGGATTGGTTGCTTTGTTTGGGCCCCACAAGACTGTGCTGTCCTTGAGGACAGAGTCTTGGAGTAGACTTTGTATGCTCATCTAGGCTTTATCTTTCTGAATAAATCTGTCTTGGGAGCAAAGGCCACGACATTGTGTCTTCATGATCCTCTGTCCCAGAAAGAACCCTGGATTGGGAATCAGAAGAAGACATTGGCTCAGATTTGCCCTTAGGCTTTGGTGCTGATTCCCTGTTTGCCCTTAGGCAAGTCACTTCCCTATCTTGGTCTAGATTTCCTCATTCATCAAACAGGGGATTGGATTGTAAGAGTCCATTGTCATCCCCTAGGATTTCTTCCATTTTAAAATCATACCAAATACTCTACGGGTTCAAGCTAGATTTTTTTTTTGAGGGGGTTTTGGGAAGCACATGATTCATTCAAAAGAAGATTTTGAGCTGAGGAAGCCTAAGAGATCATTTAGCTTAACTAACAGTTAAGGAAACCAAAGACCCAGAGAGAAAATGACCTGGCTGCCTTGACTTGACTGAACCATAATTGGTAGAGGTGGGATTTAAACCTAGGACCTTTGACTGCACACTCTTTATTGATGTGTGGATGTGGGTGTGTTGTAAGAGCAATGGACCACAAGGAATCCCAGCACCCTGTTCTTTATGTTGCTTTGAAGGTAAGGGTCACAATCACGATGCCCATCTTTACATGGCCAGCACAACTGGAGAGACCTGGTGGTTGTTGGCTTCAGGTGGCATACACTTGACCTTCCTTAGTCTTGTTGAGCATTGAATATCAGTGTAAGTGAGCTATAGGAAAGCTTGAGTGGAAATCTATTGCCCTTCATGCCAGATTTCCAGGTTACATGGATGATACTTGAGCTAGCCAGCAGGTAAAAGTTGGGTGGGGGAGTGATGGGGGGGCTTGGTATCTGGCTTGGCTGATTGCAATTGATGTGCTTTGGAAATGGAGCATCATATTGGAGCTGAGGTGAGATTAGGAAGACATGATGGAGCATCCACTGGGATTCTCTGATAACTAAATTTCAGTGTAATTGATTTCCTTGGTAATCCCATGGATTTGTTTCATACATTTAAATACCTTTTTTTTTTCTAAGACGGGTCTAGAAGCTTCATCAGACTGCCATACGGGTCCATGACATTTAAAAACAAACAAACACAAAGTTTAGAAATGCTGTAACTCATCTGCTGGGTTGCTGTTATTTCACCTTTCTTCAAATCCAGCTTTGTCTATAGCCAGGTTCCTTATGCTTTTTCACCTCTTTCTTCAAAGGGTTTTTGTAAATACAAACCACTCCCCTCCCTCCCAACGGCCCCTCTTTCCTGACCTCACAGCCATATTTTGTTCTTGGTCTGGCACAAGGAAGCTCCAACCTGATCTAAAAAAGGTAAAGTTGGCCTTTGCATTGCCTTGAAAAGTGGTGACTGTCTCCTCAGCCCTGGTGGTGAAGCCCCAGGATAGATCATGTTTCTCTTTGTACCTCTATTTTAAGCCCACAGCTTGCCATCCTATCCCCCTGTCCTTGGCCTTAGTTTCATTATGTGCTCTGCCTCTTAAGACTTTCCTGTCCTTGTGGGCATTAGGGGGAGATCAGGCAGGTGATTGATTATCCAGGGTGCCTGTGTACAGGGGCCCCAGTGAGCTCTACTCCAATGTAATCTTTTATAAATCCATATGCATGGGTTAGAGCTAGGAGGACCTTGGTCCAACCATCTAATGTAAGTTACGGAAACAGCAGAGAGCGGAATTTTGACTCATAACTGACTCATAGACACCTGTGATATAGAAATAAAAAGGACTTCAAAAGCTATCTTGTAAAACTTTATTTTTTTGAACAGATGAGGAGACTGAGCCAGAGGAGTATTTAGTGACTTGTCCAAGGTCTTACAGATATGAAATAACAGAGCTGAGTTTTGAACCAAGGTCCTCACTGGGCTGACTCAGTGGCTTCAAACTCAAGTAGAAAGTGGCCCATTAGCCCATGCAGATGGATGCCTCCCAGCTGCATGTTCTACTGTGGTTTTATTATTCCAATAAATATTTCCTAACTGTGCTTTTTCTATGGGGAATGTTGGGCTGCAGTGTTGCCCAGGCCCCAGGCCTCTGAGCATTCTAAGTGCTTTACTGATATATATTCTAAGTGCTTTACTGATATAACCCATGGAGGTTGTTGTGATGATGAATAACTGATGAATAAATATTCAGCACCTTATTATTATTCCCATTTTACAGATTAGGAATCTGAAGGAAACAGGTTAAGTGACTTGCTCTGGGCTATTCTATCATCATTTTACAGCTGAAGAGATGGAGGCAAGCAAAGTTTAAATGACTTACCCAGGGTCAGAGCTAGTGAAGGTCTGAGGCTGGATCAGAACTCAGATTCTATCCATTATGCCACCTTGGTGCTGCATACATTTAGAAAAATACCATCATAATAAAAGATATCATTTATATAGTACTTACCATAGGCCAGGCACTGTGCCAACTGCTTTATAATCATTACCTCAGTTGATCGTCGCAGCAGCCCTGGGAGGTAGATGTGATTTTTAGCCCCATTTTACAGATGAGGAGCCTGATGCAGACAGAGGATAAATGACCAGAGACACCTAGCTAGTAAGTGTTTGAAGCTGGATTTGAAATTTACTCTTGTGATCCACTCAGTGTTCTACACAGCTATCCATAAACATGATTCTGAGAAGGAACCCTTTGGCTTCTCCACACCTCACACTGTGACATCCACAAAAAGGTTAAAACCGCCAATCTAATCCAAGTCCCATGGGACAGTAAATTGAGCCCAGGGTTATCCCAGGGCAAGTGACATGACAGACATAGCATTTGACAGCTCTCTCTTTGGTCCTAGTTACTTTGGATTAACTGGACTGTCACTGCCCATCTTTTGTCTCTGACTTTCTTCCTGGGAAGAAGAGGCCTTTGGCATTGACCTTGGTCGTATCCAAGACCTGGAACAGCTCCAAAGACTGATAAGTGATGAATATTGAGCACCTTCTGTATACAGGTCACTTTGCCAGGTCTTGGACATACAAAGGTAAACACAGCCCAGTTTTTCCCCTCAAAGCGTTTATGGCCTAACACATAAATAAGATCCCCTCCTATTATATCTCCAGGTCACTGAACCTGGAAGTAAAAGACTGTAACCCAGTCCTGGCTTTACTCTTCTTTAGTTGGGAAACACACGTCTCAGTTTCTACATCCACTGAATGAGGGAATTTAACTAGTCAATCTCACAGGTTCCTTCCAGTTTGAGATCTATGAATTTGACATATGTGCTCAGATCATTTCCCATTTCTTCTGTGAAATGGGACCAAAATTATATAGGTAGGGGAGTCTGAGTTGGAGTAGACATTCAAGATCATGGAACACAAGTAGTCATTCTTCTCATTGTGACATCTTCCAGAGATAAGGTGCTCACTACCTCACAACCTTTAATCAGGTTGCTTTCTGATGGAAATTAAGGGAAGTTAGGGCTGAGGGTAGTGAAAGCCCCTGTCCCTTTAAGGGGAGTTGCCTTGGCTCAATCTTATTATAGAAAACAGGCACCATATTCATTGCTTGGGCTTTAATGTTTTGCCATGGGTGGCATAGGTTTCTTTCCACTCTATAAAGAAAGGCAGCACTTTAAAATTTTTTAAGTTTTATTGGTGTCTGGATTTCATCAGGCAGCTCTCATCAATTCCCCTCCAATCAGCAGTTCTCAGTAACTGGGGTTCTTCGCCAGGATTTACAACAAAGCTTATGGATCAGGAAAGCCAATAAAAAAGATTATTTACCATCAAAACCATCCATGAACATGAGCCTCCACTGGCAGATGGTGAGGGACCTTAGAAACCGTGTGGTTCAGCAATCTCCTTTTAATAGAGGAAGAAACTGAGGCCAGGATGGGGAGATAATTTCCCTTCAGTCAGTTGAGCAAATAATGGCTAAGTAGGGTCTTGAACTCCCATCTTTGGACTCCCAAATCTGACCGATCCTTCCTAAGCAATTCAGTAAAGGTTGCTTCCTATTCTCTTCCCTCTTCCTCCCCAAATGACCTTGCATTCATTCTGTCTATGCTCTGTATGCTTCTGGATGTTGCATGCACCTCTAGTCTCCTCTGCTAGAATGGATGCTTCTTGGGGCCAGCAGTTGCCTTGCTACCATCAATGGCTTAATGAATGCATATTCAGTGTTGTTAGTCCAGCCTGGACTTGCTAGCCTTTGTATGGGAGCAGGAGAGGGTGGGATCCCTGGCACCCAAGAGAGGGAGCAGGCAGAGATGTGGGTGTACACTGCCCTCTATTTCACTAGTAACTGCTCTGTTTTAATCCAGAATTATTTCTTTACTGCTGTCTGGGGCTCTGGGATAATTGCATGATTTCTTAACTCTGTAGTTTGGAAAATGCCACTTTTAACAGCTTTAAAAGAAGGATTTGACCTATTTTCCTATTTTATAGTATGAAAGTTGTTGTCATTAACAGGCCTATAATCACAGAGAGGGGGCATAATGCTTGGTTCCATAAATTGAATCTTTCCCAAGATGGTATTTTATTTTTTACGATAAATGCTTCAAGGTTTGGGCATTGGGGAAAAAAGCTGCTTTCATTCTACCTCTTCTCTTTGAGCTATTTCATTCCATAGCTGACAGGGTGGGTTTCATCCAGGGTTGGTTCATTCCTGGGGAAATGGCAGTGCCACAGATGGAAATATTCCCAGACTGGTTGGGGGTTAACAGGGTTGATCCTCTAAACAAAACTACATAAACTAGAAAGGTCACCAGAGTGGTGCCAGCTTGTTGTCATTTGTGAGGCAATAACCATTTCCTTGTTTTTGTGGCCTTCCTGGGCTTACCACCCAGAATGATAATGAGACATGCCTCCCCCCTGGGCTATGGCATCTATCATTGCTCCTGTATGCTCGTTCCCCTGTCTGTGCTGAGAATCTCCACCGGCTGCCTCATTCACTAACCCTATTTCCTTTGTTGTTCTCATTTCCTAGGTCAGTTGGCTGCTGGCACCTGTGAGATTGTGACTCTGGACAGAGATAGTAGCCAGCCTCGAAGGACTATTGCACGGCAGACTGCTCGATGTGCTTGCAAAAGAGGACAGATCGCTGGCACGACGAGAGCCCGGCCAGCCTGCGTGGATGGTAAGCGGCCAGCCCTGTTCCAGTTCTCTGGGATCAGTGGAGGGGCTCCTGCATTGTTCCAATTCTCCATGATTGTAAAGATCAGGCAGTGGATGAATCCAGGTGATTTAGCCCAGTGTAGCTGATAAAAGGATTACAATGGCCCAGGCCAGACTTTTCCTGTCACCTACCCCCTTCCCACAGAAGAATCAATTGGCTCTCTGCAGCATCAGCTTTGGTATTTCAGCCAGACATTGGAGTGGGGATTGAAATGCCATCATCTGGCCAAGCACTGCCCTAATGCAAAGGATAGCCATTGCGAGAAATGTCTCAAAGACAACACAGGGTGGAGTAATGATTTCTGAGATCTTTATTCTTAGCAAAACATTCACTCACTGCAATATGTAATCAAAGGTTTAGTGCTACTTGGAGGCCAATATGACTTCTCCGGCGTGACAGTGAATGTTGTTGGGAAGGGGAAAAAAGGTGCTGAGAGGGTTGTTGTTGCAGATGAATTGCTGCTGTGCACACCAGTCACACAGGCTTCCTCTGAAATGGCTATGAGATGTGACTCACAGTTCCAAGTATGGAGGTCCCCTAGCCCAAGGGCAAGGACACCCATGCACCATTCATAATTGTGCAGTATGGATGGGTGCATTCAGACAGTGGAGACCATGGCATGCATGTCCCAGTAGGTTGACCTCTGCTGATCCATGAGTGCCCAAGGTGGTGACCATGGAAGCTCTGTCATGGATGGATTTGCTGTGTTTTGATTCTTGATTTGCTGGGAATAAGAATGGAAGATACCTTTGTAGGGATATATAGGGGATGTTTCTTTGAAAAATTTATTATGCCTTTCCTTAAAACAGAGAATTAAGAATGTTAGCTCCAAAGCTGTCTAAAATTCTTCCTCCATTAATTCCTTTAGCTATAAAAGGACAAAGTTTTCATGAACTCTCTATGTAGATAAAGAATGTGTGTGCGTGTGTGGGGGGGGGGTGGACTAAGGGTTGACATTCATCATAGAACTCCAAGTTCTTATTTTTCAATACAGAGATTTAGATATGCCATGGACAGGGACATACCTTGGGGTTGGTGTGGACATTTTTGCTACTTATATTAGAAACACAGTTTTCACATTGTTTGAGCATGTAGGGGTTTGGACACATCATGAGCCAAGCCATCCCTTGTGATGAGTGTATTGAGGGGGGAGTGGATTATAACTCAAGATTTGAGGGAAATCACGGAGAGTCTCAGAAGAAGGTGACTCCAGAGGCCATCTAGTCCCATGAATAGCTCAGGGTGTGTCATCGGCCCCTTTGGAAGTCTCGCAAAGTTTCCTGGCTCCAAGTCATGAAAACCATAAGATGACAAAAGAAACCAAAATGTTAAAATGTTAAGAATATAAATTTAGATACAAAATAGAGATAAATTGTTTGTGTTCATGGACTCCCAAATTAAGAACCTATGATTCAGCTGAATAAGAATGCTCTTTAGAACATCCTCCAAAAAGGATCATTCAGAGTTTGTAACCTATGACAGACAACTAGTACTTTAAAGCAACTCTCATTCCTGGGAAGGTTTTCCGTATCAAACCTCAGTCTGCCTTTATGTAACCACTCCACCCATTATGTTCCCCTCTAAGACCAAGACCAAGACCAAAGTGGTCTATTTGGTCTTTCTCATGGCAGCTCATCAGATACCTAGAGACCACCACTATCATACTTTCCCCCACCCCAAGTATTCCCTTCTTTAGGGTAGGTATCCTTGGGTCTTTCCACTGACCCTCAGAGAAAATTCAACTCCTTTATTTCCCAGAGAGGGAGCTGCTTATCTCCTGCATACAACCACTCTTACTGTAACCCTCTTTTTCTAGAGATACTTGGACTCTGAACAACCAACAGTCTTCCAGGTCAGGCATGGGGTTGCTATGTAAATGGGGTGGCAGGCAGGTAGAATGGCTGTCCTAGAAGGAATTCCTTTGTGATTGTTAGGGAGAGTGGGTATGATTCTCCAAAAGAGGTTGGGAAGAGCTAGCAGCTGGGCAATCAATCCATGAGACAATCAACAAGCTCTCATTAGGCACTGGGTCTGTACCACGTTATACTAGTAATGGGATACCAGCACAAAGAATGAAATACCTACTCCCAGGATGTTGACATTCCAATAGTGAAAATACAGTACAATAGAAGATATATGAAGCAGGGATACAAAGTGAATATATAGAGGTCATTTTGGGCTAAGATGGCTCTAGTGGTTCGGGAAGTCAGAAGCAATGACATGCCCTTGATGGTCTAGAGTTTAAGGATAGGTCCTGGCTGTCTGGTTCCCCCATCCCCACCCCACCAGAGAGCCCTGGCCCATGATTAGCCTTCATCTCTCCCAGAATCCTGGCTGTGGTAGTGTAGCCACACTACCATCACTTACTTCTGTGGGCCTTCAGCATCTCTATGTACACACACAGCAGCAATGTTTCTCCCATCCCATCCCCATTGCCTCACAAGGTCTCCAAAATTCAGCATTTGTATTTCCTCCCCATGGCTCCTGATGGATGTCAGCTGAGTCACTCAATTACCCAGACACTGTTCACAGTATTCATCTCCAGTGAACCTTTTCCTCCCTGACCTTTAAGAAAATAGAACAGCTTAAGGACTGGACCATTGAAACCTCGGCCTTATCTTCCAGGCCCATCAGATCAAAGAGAACAGAACAGTGAGCGGGCTGTAAGTGGTCTTGATTGGAAATGAGCGAGGCCGCAACAAACTTTTTTTTCTTTGGTTGTTGACAGAGGAGAGAATCAGAGAGCCCTCATCTCTGTGATTTAAAATAGGAGATTTGCTGTTGGCTCTCTGGGCATTGGGATTAAAGCTCCCTACTAGTGGATTTCATTAAGGAGATAAAGATTTGCCAGGCAGTTAAGAGGAGGGTTATACATCATATGGCTCCTTCTATTAAGAGGAAAAAAGCCCTTCTTGGAAGAGGATGCTTTATGGGCAATTGGCCTTTTCTTGAGCCTGAGAATGGATAACAGTTGGGGCTCCTGGAATTACTGGCTATTGATGGAGTAAAGAGAGAGGCAGAAGACCGAAGGAGTAAGGAAACTAACTCTTAGCAAACTCTCTGACTTGTTCTGTGGCACAGCCACATGACAGCTGGGTGTTATCAGTAAGACACTCAACAAACACCTGCTGTTATGCGAGACTCTGTACTAGGCACTGGGGACCCAAAGAGAGAAAGCAGGCAGCTCCTTCCTCCAAGGAGCTGCCATTCTACTCCCTGTGAAGGGGCAGGGATGAGGATGAAGATGGCTAGCTAGAAGGAGGCATGGCTGCTAAATGTGAGCACCCATCCCAGCACCCTTCAGCTTTGCCTTGTCCAGGGTAGTACAAGATTCTCCCCACAGATTCTCAAAGCTGGGAGGATTGTAGAGTGGATCTCTCCCCATGAGGAAATCCCCTCTACCAATGCAAGTCAGTATCTTCTCTGAAACTTGCAGTATTAGATACTGGGTTAGGGTCACACAGCCAGAATTGGGACTTGAGCCCAGTTCTTCTTGGTTGTGAAGTTAGCTCTCTGCCTATTGTCTCACACAGCTCTCAACAAAAACAAGACAAGACCATTGTGGGGTAGTGTTAAATACTGTAGTGGGGAGATCTCCAAGGAGAGGGTCTGTGACCATCTGCTGATACAGAGGGGTGTTAGTGGATTCAGTAAGGGTGACCCCACATGTCCACTGAAGCCTTCTCCAGCTTGGCGACTCTGTGATTCTCATAACTCTTCAAATCTTCCTTGGTCAAGGCCCAGAGAGGCCTTGACAGTCTCTGTACTCGAGAAATCGTGTGGAAAAATGAGCTCTCAGTACTTTAGGGTCTAATGAACTGCCTCAGGAGAGAACATTCATGATGACTCAGGTTTGCAATTGCTGAGCCCTTCTGCCTTGTATAGTGTAATTACTGCAGTCAGGATCCCCAGGGCACCTGGGTCAAAGGCTTTTACATGCACTACTACCTGACCCTGGTGTGCCACCTCCTCCCCTGAATGGCTGCCTGTCAAAATCCCACTTATCCTCCATGGCTCTGATCCCTGGCTACCTTCTCTACCATTGCAGCTGATCTCACCCTTCCCGGAATCCCCAGAACTGCGTTAGCTTTATCCTTGAGCCCTTACCTCATTTGTCTGTTTTGATGTTTATCTGTGCCTGTGTGCAGCTCCTGCTCCTCCAGTGGGGGCTCGCCTTGGTCAGGGCTGGAGTCTTCAGGACCTGAGGCCTCAAACCTTCCTGCCCTTAGGGTGCAAAATGTTACAGACCTGTTAATGTTACTGTCATTGCTAAGCCAACCACTGGCATACTAAGCTTGGGAGCAGCAGCATTGTTCCTGTAGCTACTCTCACTGCTACTATCGCTGCTGCCAGTGTTCTGACAAGTACTGTTATTTCAGAGACAATGACTACTATTATAAGTATTACCCATCATAACGCTAAGAAGAAAGGGAGGGAGGGAAAGAGGGAAGGGAAGAAAGAAGAGAAGAAAGGAAGGAAGAAAGAAGGAAGGAAGGAAGGAGAGAGGGAGGGATGGAGAGGTGGGAACAGCATTTGTTAAGCTCCTATTATATGTTGGGTATTGTACTTAAACACTTTGGAATTATCAACTCATTTGATCCTCACAACAACCCTGGGAGGTAGATGCTATTGTGACCCCCATTTTACAGACAAGGAAACTGAGGCAAATAGATGAGGTTAAGTTACTTGCCCCAATGTCACATAATTTGTAAGTGTTTCAGGCTGGATTCAAACTCAGATCTCCCTAACTCTGAGCCTGGTGATCTGCCCACTGGGTCACCTAGCTGCCTCTAATAATAGTAATTGGATCCCCAGTATTCAGCACAGGACAGTGCTTGATTGTTTGCTTAATGACTTGACAAGTTGTGTCATATAGAGAGAAGTGACCTCAGAGCTAGGAACATCTGAGTGTAAGATCCACATTAAGCACAGGGGGAGGAGCTAGCTATCCCTTAAGTTCTCAGAACCTCAGAGGACTCTTAAAGACTATAAGTGACCTAGAAGGTGCCAGCCAGATTTCTCAGAGGGACTTCCTAAGCCAGCAGTGTTGTATACCAAGAGGCAGTAACATAACAAGGCCATTAGGGGGCAGAGTGAATGGAGGGTTGCAATGGAATTTAGGACAACCTGAGTTTAAATCCTGCCACTGGCACTTAACTAGGTTGTTAGTTTGGCCAAGTCACTTCAACTGTGTCAGCCTCAGTTTCCTCATCTGAAAAATGAAAGACTTGGACTTTCTGACCTCAAAGTTTCCTTCCACCTCTAAATCTGCTTTTCAGACCCCAAGACAGGACAAATCCATTCCTCCTCCTCCAACTAGAAGGATTACTAATAATTACTCTTTTTTACTCTGCATGCATTTGGTACATCAAGCTGCTTGCGTTACCTGAGAGACTGGAACAGCTGTCCTGCTAAGTTCCTCACTCAGGCTGCCATTAGGATTCTAGAGTCATTCTTGGAAAGTCACAGCCCTGGAGTTTAAGCTGAGGAAATAGGGATTAGAGACTTGGGTTCTACAAGGCCAGTAAGAGGCAGCGTTATGGAGGACAGGAAATACAGGAACCCACAACCAGTTGTCAGTTGTCTCCCCACCAGCCTAAGAGTCAGGGAAGAGAATTAGTCCTACCATTGGGAATCTGAGATTTTCCCTTTGTCCATCTATTCCTAAAAGCAGAAAAGCAGGCTAACCACTTGGAGATTCCAGTGCTCTTCTCTGGGCTTTGCTCAAAGTGCCCAGAGATTGTTCATAGGCTGGGGCCTATCCTAGGAACAGGTACATTTCTCAATGCCAATTATTGGAGGGTATGGAATAAGGGACTTGAAATGATCTCTGTGTTGGAGAATGTATTTGACAAGATGGCACTTAGGATGGGCCTGCCTTCCATGCTGATCAAAATCCACTTTGAAAGGAGGTTGGATTACAACCAAGCATCAACTATGCAGCAACACTGGGTATAATTTTTCTGGCAAGGAGATGGACATTCAATGAAATAGGGGACTTCCAGACCTTCCTGATGAAATGACCAGAGCTCAATGGAAAATTTGATCTTCAAATACAAGACTCAAGAGAGACATAAAAAAGTTAAATAGGAAAAGGGAAAAACAAACAAAGATGTTATTCAGTAAAGACAAGCCGTTTACATCCTGACATTGGAAGACGATACTTGTTAATCTTAAGAATTTTATCTTTATTACAACATTTAAAAAGGATATACATAAATAGAGGGTGTGGATATAAATTAACTGATGTCATGATTAAAAAAAACAACCTAATTAAGAGGTGGAAAAGGGATTGTAATGGGGGAAGAGGAAAGGAAGAGGCAGAAAAGGGTAAATTATATCACATGAAGAGGAACAAAACCATATCACAGTAGAGGGGGAGAAAAGGGAGGCAGATGAACATTGTTTGAACTTTACTCTCAGCAGATTTTGTTCAAGGAGGAATAACATACTCAGTTAAGTATAGAAATCTAACTTGTCCTACAGACAGTAGGAGGGGAAAGGGGAAAGAAAAGGGAAAGGGTAGTTAGAAGAAAGAGAAGAAGTAGTAAGGGAAAAGAGAAAGAAAAGGGAGAGGACTGATAGAAAGGAGGGAAGACTCAGGGAGGTGGTGGCCAAAAACAAAACTCTTTTGAAGAAGGAAAAGAAGAAATAAAAACATAAACAGAAGGAGGAATAGGATGGAGAGAAAGACACAGAAATAATCATAACTGGGAATGGGATGAACTCTCCCATAAAACAGAAGCAGATAGAAGAATGGATTAAAAACAATAATTCCTATAGTATGTTGTGCACAAGAAACACATTTGAAATGGAGGGATGTACACAGGGTAAAGTTAAATGGCTGGAGTAGAATATATTATGCTTCAGAGGAAGTAAAAAAAAAAAAAAGAAAACATGGGTAGCAATCCTGATCTCAGACAAAACAAGAACAATAATAGATCTAGTTAAAAGAGATAAAGAAGGAAACTAGATCAGGCTAAAAGGCATCATAGAGAATAAAGTAATATCATTACTAAACATATATGCACCAAGTGGTATAGCATCCAAATTCTTGAAGGAGAAGTTAAGAGAGTTACAAGAAAAAATAGACAGCAAAAGTATACTTTTTGGGGGACCTCAACCTTCCCCTCTCTGAACTAGCTAAATTTAATGTCAAATTAAGAAGAAAGGAGTTAAGGAGGTGTGTAGAATTTTAGAAAAGTTGGATATGGCAGACCCCTGGAGAAAGCTGAATGGGGAGAGAAAGGAATAAGCCTTTTTCTCAGTGGTACACAGCACTTACACAAAAAATGACCATGTACTAGGGCATAAAAAGTTCACAATTCAATGCAGAAAGGGAGAAATATTAAAGGAATCCTTTTCGCTCATGATGCAATAAAAATTATATGTAATAAGTGGCCATGGAAAGATAAGACTAAAATTCAATTAGAAACTAAGTAATCTAATCCTAAAGAATGAGTAGGTCAAACAACAAATCATAGCAAGAATTCATAACTTCATTCAAGAGAATGACAATAATGAGACAACATACCAAAACTTATGGGATGCAGCAAAAGCAATTCTTAGGGGAAGTTTTATATTTCTGAATGTTTACATGAATAAAATAGAGAAAAGGGAAATCAATGAATTGGGTATGAAACTAAAAAAGCTAGAAAAAAGAACAAATTAAAAACCTCCAATTAAATATGAAATTAGAAGTACTGAAAAACAAAGGAGAGATTAATAAAATTGAAATTTAGAAAACTATCGTACTAATAAATAAAACTAAGAGCTGGTTTTATGAAAAAAGCAAGAAAATAGATGAACCTTTGGTTATTTGAGTAAAAAGAAGAAAACCATATTACCTGTATCAAAAATGAATGGGGTAAATTCACTACCAATTAAGAGGAATTTAAAACAATGATCAGGAATTATTTTGCCCAACTGCGTGCCAATAAACTTGGGAATTTTAGTGAAATGAATATTTACAAAAAATATAATTTTCCCCAATTAACAGAAGCATAAGTAAAATACTTAAATAAACCCATCTCAGAAAAAAAAAAAATGAACAAGTCATCTGTGGACTCCCTGGGGGAAAAAAATCTCTAGGACAGAGGATTTACAATTGGATTCTATCAAACATTTAAAGAACAATTAATTTCCATACTATATAGTTTATTTGGAAAAATAGGTAAAAGAGTTCTACCAAATTCTTTTTATGACACAAATATTCTACTCATACCTAAACTGAGAAGAATGAAAACAGAGAAAGAAAATTATAGACAAATTACCATAATGAATAAAAGGTGCAAAAAAATATAAGTATTTGCTAAACAAAATTACAGCAAGTTAACATGAAAATAATACACTGTGATAAGGACTTATTTATACCAAGAATACAGGGCTGGTTCCATATTAGGAAAACTATCAGCATAACTGATCATATCAACAACAAAACTTACAGAAAACATAAGATTATCTCAAAAAATGCGGAAAAAATACTTTTGAGAAAATACAGCTTCCATTGCTATTAAAAACAGTAGAAAGCATAGAAATAAATGGATCCTTCCTTAAAATGATAAGTAGGATATGCCTAAAGCCTTCAACAGCCATTAAATGTAATGGGAACAAGCTAGAAGCATTTGCAGTAAGATCAAGAGTGAAAGAAGGATGTCCATTATCAGCACTGTTATTCAATATTGTGCAAGAAACATTAGCTTTAGCAATAAGAGAAGAAAAAGAAATAGAAGTAATTAGAATAGGCAAAGAAGAAACCTTGCTATCACTCTTTGCAGATAATATGATGTTATATTTAGAGAACTGTAGAGAATCAAGTAAAGAGCTACTTGAAATAATAAACAACTTTAACAAAATTGCAGGATAATAATAAATAAATAAAATAAACCAACATAAATCATCAACATTTCTATGTATTACTAACAATGTCCAACAACAAGAGATAGAAAGTTACTGTAGACATCATAAAATATTTAAGAGTCTATCTACCAAAACAAAATCAGGAACAATATGAACACAATTTCAAAATACTTTCACACAAATGAAGTCAGATCTAAATAATTGGAAAACATCAGTTGCTTGTGAGTATGCTGATCTTATATAATAAAAATGACAATCACACCTAAATTAATTTACTTTTTCAGTGCCATACCAATCAAACTACCAGAAATGATTTTATAGATCTTGAAAAAATAATAAAAATATTCATCTGGGAGAACAAAATTTCCAGAATATCTAGATTAATGAAAAGAAATGTTAGGGAAGGTGACCTAGGCATACCGTATCTTAAATTGTATCATAATGCAGTAAACATTGAAACTACTTGGTACTAGCTATTAAATAGAGTGGTGAATCAGTGGAATAGGTCATGACATAAGACACAGTAGTCAATGATTATAGTAATCAACTGTTTGATAAACCCAAAGACCCCAGTTTCTGGGATAAAAATACACTATTTGACAAAACTTCTGGGAAAACTGGAAAGCAGTATGGCAGAAACTGGGCATAGACAAACATCTTACACCATACACCAAAATGAGGTCCAAATGGGTACATGATTTAGATATAAAGGCTGACACTATAAGCAAATTAGGAGAACAAGGAATAATTTACTCATCAAACTTATCGAGAATAGAAGAATTTCTGTCCAAACAAGACAGAACATCATGAAATACAAAATGAATAATTGTGACTACATTCAATCAAAGAGTTTTTGCACAAAGCCAATGTAGCTAAGATTAGGAGGGAAGCAGAAAACTGGGAAAGAATTTTTACAACTAGTGTCTCTGATAATGGTCTCATTTCTAAAATATATAGAGAACTGAGTCAAATTTAGAAGAATACAAGTTATTCCCCAATTGATAAAGGGTCAAAGGATATGAACAGGTAGTTTTCAGAGAAAGAAATTAAAGCTATGTATCATCATATAAAAAAAATACTCTAAATCACTATTGATTAGAGAAATGCAAATCAAAAGAACTCTTGGGTACCACATCACACCTATCAGATTGGCTAGCATGATGAAACAGGAAAATTATAAATGCTGGAGAAGATGTGGGAAAATTGAAACACTAATTCATTGTTGGTACAGTTGTGAACTGATCCAACCATTCTGGAGAGCAATTTGGAACTTTGCCCAAAGGGCCATTTTGACCCAACAATATCCCTTCTAGGTCTGTATCCCAAAGAGATCATAAAAATGGGAAAAGAATCCACATGTATGGAAAAACAAATACTTATAGCAGCTGTTTTTGTGGCTAAGAACTGGAAATTGAAAGGATGCCCATCAATTGGGGAATGACTGAACAAGTTGTGGTATATGAATGTAAAGGAATCATATTGTGGTATAAGAAATGATAAGCAGGTGGACTTCTGAATAACCTGGAAAGAAAGAACTGATGCTGAATGCAGTGAGTAGAACCAGGACAACATTACATACAGTAACAATCACATTGTACAATGACCAACTTTGATAGACTTTGCTCTTCTCAGCAATGCAAGGACCTAAAGCAACTCCAAAAGACTCAGGATAGAAAATGCCATTCACATCCAGAGAAAGAACTTTGGAGTCTGAATCCAGATCAAAGCAAGCTATTTGCTTCCTTTATTTGTTCTGTTTTTATTTTTTTCCTATCTGATTGTTCCTCCCATTTCTTCTCATTCTTCTATACAACGTGACTAATGTGAAAATATCCTTAATAAGAATGTATATGTAGAGCCTATATTAGATTGCATGCCATCTTGGGGAGAAGGGATGGGAGGGAGGCAGAGAAAATTTAGAACTTATGGTAGTCCATGTTGACAACTAAAAATAAATCAATTTCTAAAAATCCACTTTGCTCCGGACTGTCCCTCCTTTGGAGAGGAAGGCCAGGCTCCCAAAGCATTAGGAGCCCTGTTATCCAGACAACCTTGACTTACCTGAACAAAAAAAAAAAGCCAAGGCTTCCTGAGAGGCAGTCTGCCCAGGCATCCTTTAAGAGGGCATTCAGGTAGCTGGGGGCTAAAGGATGGAGGATTCAGATAATATTCCCATTTGTAACAATGAAATTGGATTCTTTCTAACTCTGGGTGCTCCCATTTACCCCTCTCCTGGAAAACCAACTGAAAGAGAAAGAGGGTGTTGAAAAAATTATAGAAGAAGTTACAAAGGGATATTTTTTTTTCATGCAGAATTTGATCATGGGGCTAGAAAAGGGATGTCAGAGCTGCCAGGGAGGTGAGAAAAGGAGATATCAGAGCTGGGAGGGGCCTGAGAACAGGGGATTTTAGAGCTGGGAGGGGTCTCAGAACAGAGAATATTAGAGATGGGAAGGGCCTCAGAACAGGGAATGCCAGAGCTGGGAGGGGCCTGAGAACAGAGAATGTTAGAGGAAGGAAAGATCTGAGAACAGAAATTTGAGAGACCTAAGGACCTGAAACATTGAATGTCAGGGCTGGGAGGGGACCTTGGATATGGAATGTCACATTTGTATGAATCCTTAACACAAGAAATATTGGAAATGGAAGTCCCTTACAGGTCATCCAATCAAACCAACTATTTTTGCAAAGGGGAAAACAGAAACTCAGAAGAGATTTGCCTAAGGTCAGATAGTTCTTGGCCAAAGTGGGACTAGAACCCAGGCCATCTGAGTCTTGTACCCCTTGCTGGCTGTGTCTACATGAAGATTCTTTGTTGTAGACTCATTCCTGTCCCTTCCCAGGCCATGCAGGATCAGTGAAGGCACTGGAATGAAGGTAGGCTTTATTCTTGCTGGGCTCCCCTAGGGAAATGCATCTGAAACAAAAGCGAAGCTCAAGGGGGACACAATATTTCTCAGAGGTTTGAGGAGCTTGGTCACTAAATACAAAACCTTCGACTCTTAGTGGTATACAGTTGTGAAGCAACTGCTGTGGACAGAACCTTGGGGAAGAAACAGTAGCAATGAGACTCATCCCAGCCAGTAAGACCTGCCTCTGGCACACAATGCCTCTGTGACCCTGAATAAGTCACTTTACTATCTGGGTGCTCTAGGACATTTGCTAAGACTGTAAATTGTAGAAGAATTCCTACCTAGTATGGGTAGAAGGACCTTACATATCTGGGGGCTCCATCTATTAATGAAATCCCAGGTCTGACCCTAATCCTGTTTCCATCATAGGGGTTATTGTAGCAAAGGACTTCATACATTCTAATGTGTAAAAACGAGAACTGGTCTTTCTGCGGTATCTAGGAAGCTTCCGGTGTGTGGTGGGAGTGCAGAGCTGCCACAGAGCATGGTGAAGGGTCCCTTTGGACGGGGGGCTGAACATATGATTAGGAAGAAGCAAGGTGATGTAAGGTTGGCTTAGGTTGGTGGTTCCAGTTTTTGCATATATGGGAAGGCCTAGCAAAGCAATTTGGAGATGGGGGCATAGATATAGAACTGGAAGGGGCAAAAGGGGAAACAGATATTTATTAAGAGCCCACTACATGGCAGGTGCTGTGCTAAGTGCTTTATGATATTACCTCATTTCATCAGAAGAACCATCTAGTCCAAAGCACTTAGCTGACAGGTGAAGAAACCAAGGGTGACCTAATTCAATAGTTAGCCAAGAGAATTCAAGCATCAGAGATGAGATTTGGACCTCCTATCTTTCTGCCTCTTCAGTGTTTGATCAATCCCCCTGAAAAAAGTTGCATTTTCCATCTAACCCTACTCACTATTTCATTTCATTAAGCCTTTCCTTCTTATAGAAAGATAAATTTCTATTTAACCTCATTCATTGAATCACATAATTATCATAGATTATCTTCTAGTTCAAGTGCTATAGGAATCATGAATGAATTCTATAATTTCTTAAATGTGATACATCCTAAGGCATCCTTTGCTTGAGTGAGGGGAACTCAACACCTTAGGTGGGCCATCACACTTCTGGCCAGCTCTCATGGTTATAAGTCAGGTGGTACAGTGGCTAGAGCACTGGGCCTCTAGTCAGGAAGACCTGAGTTCAAATCCTCACTCAGACATTTTGTTTAGCTGTGAGATACTGAACAAATCATTTAAACTTTGAGTCTCAGTTTCCCCTTCTGTAAAATAATAATATCCCTTATATAAGTATCAGTCACAAGAAAATTGTAAGGATTAAATGAGATAACACATGTAAAAGCCTTTGCAAACTTTCCATCATTATCAACCTTCTCTTCCTTCTCCTCCTCCTCCTCATCTGAAACTTATCTTGAGATCTCTATAATATTCCTCCTTTTGGGGGCTGTTCCTTGTGATGTTTCTGTTTTCTGATGTGTGTATGTGCATGAATCTGTGCGTGCGTGTGTGTATGTGTGTGTGTGAGAGAGGGAGAGGGAGAGGGAGAGGCAGAAAGGACTAGAGTGGGTCTAATCCCTCTCTGACATGACAGCTCTTCAATTTTTTTAAATGTACAGCTTCTCTTCCAATCTCCTACTCCACATTTTTACTTTCCCAAGAACACACACACACACACACACTCACACACACACACACACACACACACACACACACACACACACACGAGCAAACAACATTCTGTTACTTTGAGCTGATGCTTGTGTGGTAGGGTCCTAAGGGAACCTGACTGTCCCTATGTGTTTCTGTCTTTTTAATTTTTTCGACTAGACCTGTGATTTCATTAGTGTAAGGAATTTCCAGTGAGGAAACTCCCACAAAGCAGATTCACACCTGCTCTCCAAAGTGTAATCTCAGAATTGCCTAGAGGACACTGGGAGTTTAAATGATTTGCCCAGCATGACCCTGTCAGACTATGTCCAAAGTGGGATTTGAATCCAACTCTTTAGGATTCCAAGGCAGGTTTTCCATCTCCTATGTGACACAAACTCTCAGCTTGTCAGTTCCCATACTAAATTATGGCCTTTGGGCTGTATGCAGCCTTTCAGCTGAGCTCTCTTCAGGACCAAGGACAACAGAATTATCTTCTGTTACCTGCTTATCCTTTGGCATTTGGTAAAAGCACAGCTATGTAGAAAGTAGAGATTTTATGACAGAGAACAAGGCATGGGGCCAGAGGTCAAGAAGAGACAGAGTTTTTTTTTTCTTTTAAGGTATCTTTCTTTATACTAAGAGATAATGGAAAGTATTCTGTGCATTTTTCTTGGTGTCACCTTCTCCTCTCATTGAAAGTGATGAGCAGGTTGGGGCCTTGAGAGATGGCTGGTGACATTGGTCACCTGTTACCTTGCAGAGAAACACTTTAAGACCAGGCTGGTAATGTGGATTTTAATGGAGTTTGGCAAACCCAATCTAGAGAGTGATGTGTCTGAGCTCAACGGAAAACCTTACTGAGGTGCCAGCAGACCATTTTTGAATCAGTAATTTGGGGAATTATCTTATTAAATCCTTTGAGGCCAGACTAGTATAAATGGCTTGATGGGTGCCACCCGTCTGCACAGAATCTATTATTTCAGACTTAGCACTAATGGATACATTGGATGACAGAATCAGGATCCAAAAAGAATTTTGACAGGCTAGAATGAGGCTGTGTATCAAGATGAAATTTAGCAACGACAAATGTAAAGTCCTGCATTTGGGTTCAAAACATCATTGCTAAGTAACAGTTGGGAGAGCCATGATTTGGTCAGTGGTTTACATTAGGAAAAAATCTGCCTTTTTATCAGATGGCAAACTTAGTATTAGTCATCAGTTTAAGTCAAGTCAACCAGCTTTTGTTAAGCTCTTACTATGAACCAGGGACTGTGCCAAGCACTGGGGTCACAAATAGCAGCAAAAATAAATAAATAAATGAATAAATAAATGAACGAATGAATAAATAAATGAACAAATAAATAAACATGCATGCATATACATGTATACATACATACATATATGTATATATGTGTGTATACACACACACACAAGCGCTGGCATCAGGGAGGGAAAGGAAGGCATCTGCATGGGAGGATGGCAGCAAAGCCCAGAGAGTCTGAAACAGTTAGGAGAGGAATGTAGGATACCTGTCTTGGGACCATCCTCAACATGGACATTCCGGGATGAATTCATCAATGGGGGAAGGAGAATTCAAGGCAGAGGGATCATCTAGGTTGAGAAACCAGGTGAAGCATGGTGTTGAAGTCTGGTGAGTCAGAATCAGATCTGGGAGAGGAATCTGAGCTATGGTGACAATACTGCTAGTGGCTCTAAAGCTGCACACAGACTTTCCAAGAATGAAGGAGGTAATTGTCCTATTGTCTTCCCTGATCTGACTGTGTCTGGAATATTTGCCCTTGTCACAGTTAAGGAGGGAAACTGACAAATAGAAATGTACCTGGGAAAGATTAGCAAAGATAGTGAGAGCCCTGTGGATATCCAGGGACAGAACTGGGGATATTTGACTTGGAGTTCATAAAACTTTTCCAGTGTGGAAGAGAATCTGAAAAGACTTGTATGTATCCTTACAAGTATTTCTCATGGGGAAAGGGTAAGTATATGTGCTATTGGCCACAGTGGGCAAAACCAGAGTTAGGAGATCAAGCTAGGAGCAACTTGGTGAAAAAAAAATTGGCTCCCGAGAAATGGGACCAGAATCACTGGAGATCTCCAAGTTGAAACTAGAAGACCACATGTCAGTAAGACCAGAGAAGGTGTTCTTGGTAAAGTTTTGAATGATTTTCTCTGCCTCAGGAAAGCCCTTCTGATGTTTGAAAACAGTGTTCTGTTTTGTTTTGTTTTTTCTTCCTGTATTTTATCTAAGTTAAACATCACCTATCCCTTCATCCCAGGCTCATATGGCAAGGTCTATTGCCTTCACTCACTTTCCTGGTTGCTGTCCTCAGGAAGTGTTCCATATTTTTGGTATCCTTTCTGAAATGCAGCATCCCAAGGAGAACACAATCTTTCAGATATGTTCTGACCACACATCCATGCGTTTCAACATACTACTGAATATAACATTAACTTTTTTTTTTTTTTTGCTATCGCATTTTATACCTGTCATCACCTACCATCCTTTGCTAGTACCTACCAAGACTGATTATTGGAATTAGCCTGAATTTAACTGCCCTTTGATATGGCTTTTGGTTACATTTTTGTAGTCACATATAATGGTTTCTTGTTTCTCTTTACTTTATTCTTTATCTTTTTCTGCATATATTCCTATATTTTCCTGACTTTCTCCTGCTCATTGTTTCTTACATCACAAATAAAACTCTGTTACATTCATATACAAGAAATTGTTTGAATGTTTTGCATTTGATCGGTGATGACTGGCATATAGTAGTGGCTTAAAATGTTCATTAACTTTTGACTTTATGGTTTTTTTTTTTTTATGCTGAAACCTTCAAATGAACCCCTTTGAAATCTTGACTCTGATGCTTATGAATTCACATTGACTTTATAATTCACTTTTACAAAGAACATTATCTACCACAATTTCCCTTTCCTGTACCTTCAGGATTGATTGATTGTTTGGACCCATGCATAGAATTTTGCATTGATCCATGCCAAAATTAATCTTGCCACATTTTCTCATTATCCTATAGTCTTTTGAGATTTTTACATTTGCAATCAGTTCTCATATTCCATCATGGTAGTTGTCCATCCCTTTTTCTTATTGGAAAATTTGATATGTGCTATATTCCTATCTACATCTAAGTTGAGGGTAGTTAGATGGAACGGTAGATAGAACTTTGGACCTGAATTCAGGGAGATCCATCTTCCTAAGTTCAAATAAGGCCTCAGACACTTACTAGTTCTATGACCCTGGACAAGTCACTTCACCCCATTTGCCTCAGTTTCCTCATCCGTCAAATGAGCTGGAGAAGGAAATGGCCAACCACTCCAGTGTCTTTGTCAAGAAAACCCTAAATGCAGTCATGAAGACTGAGCATGACTGAAACGACTGCAGGACCACAACAATATTCTTTTTGTTTTTTAATTTTATTATAGTTTGCATCATTCATTTCCACAAGATTTTGAGTTACATATTTTCTCCCCCTCTTTCCCCCACCCACCGCCCCAAAACAGCCATCGCAGTGTGTCCCCCCTCCCCCAGTCTATTCTCT
>CM053585.1:373421665-373497724 GCA_028646515.1 Pseudochirops corinnae
TCTTCCACTTCCCTTATTTGGTTTTGAAAATCCTTCTTCAGCTCATCTCTAGTTTAAGGCATTCTTCATGTTTATTGGAGGCCTCTGGTGGGGGTGCTCTGGCTGTGCTCTCCTCCTCCCTCTCTCTCCCATGATCTTTCTTTTCCCCAAAGAAGGAATCTAGGCTTTGGGTGCTGTTCTTACTTTGCTTCTTATGCTTATTCTTACTCATGGTTGTTCAGACCATGAATTTTTTTTTTTAAATCTCTGTGGGGCTCTGCTTCTAGAAGGGAAAGCTCTGTCCCAAATCGCTGGGGTCCTCCTGGCTTCCATAGACTTCCGGCTGACTGGATAATGAAGACTCCAAGACTGAGGCCCAAGAAGACGATCCGGATCCAGGCCGCTTAAAGCGAGAGCACTGGCCTAAAAACAATTGCTCAGTCCCCCTGCTGTCTGCAGGCCGCAGGTGGGAAGCTACAACATGGAGGTGGATGCAAAACCTCTGCCTTTCGCTTTTCTGCTCTGGAGACCTTTTGGCCCGACTGCTTATCTCCCCTTTTCACAATCCCCACACGCAGCTGGTGCTAATCCACTCATCTGAAAGGGTTCTCTGCACCTGCCGCCCAGCTGCCCCCGGGGCACAGCCGTGCCTTCAGTCCAGGCTGGTTTCGGTTCGCAGTGCTGATATGGTTCCTCGTAGCTGAGCTGACTTTAGTGGGAAGTATCTTTGTGTGCATTTTGGAGTTCTAGGATTGGTTTAGAGTCCTATTTGATGGGTATTTTGGGGTGGCTATGTGAGAGCTGAGATATGTTCCTGCTGCTATGCCGCCGTCTTGGCTCGGCCCCCCCCACAACAATATTCAAGGCATTGAATCTACATAACATTTCTGATCAACTAAATCTTGCCAAGCACCCCAGGCTTGTTCTGCTTTTGTTTTTTGCATGTTTGTGTACACTTTCCCTTGTGACTCCCATAAAAGCTTATGAATGTCTTTGCATATCCCAACTCAAGTTGTATTTCCTCCCTGAATCCTTGCCTGATCCATTCTCAAGTTAGAAGTGACCTTGTCCTTCTCCACTATCCCTAGTGCATTTTGTATGAACCTCTCCTATACCCTTATTCACCAAGTTCATGGTAACCTCTCCCTTCCTAAATATTCCCAGTATACTTTGTCCAAATCCCTCCTTTTTCCTCATCTTCTTCTACCTCCTGTCCTATTTCCGCCATGTCTATTATGTAACACTCCTCTTAGAGGAGAAACTCCTTAAGGATAGGGTCTGCCAACACCAATTATAAGGCCTAGTGCCTGGTAGGTGTGACTAAATATTTGCCTAATGGAGGTTAGTATCACTGATGAATATTTTGCAGCAAGGAGGCTGGACCCACAATGCCTCATTCTCCACAGTGCAGGGTGCACTGTGTGTCCAGACCATTTTGCCCAGCCCCCACCATGTCCATTTGAAATCTGTTTCAATTACACTCAGCCCTGCCATGTGAATTTTCTTTCAGCAATGGTCTAACTCCCCCTGGACAGGTCATCTCTTTTTTGCCAAGTTTCATTGCCCAGGGCTTCCTAAGTGGGATAGCAAGATCAGAAGAAAGGTCTTCTGGTCCAGTCCTCTGCCTCCAGGCAGGTACTCTACCCTGAGGGGTGGTGATATGTGCCATGTGACTACTTGGCCTATTTATATACATCTTCAGGGAAAGAGTCTCAGCCTCCTTCCAGAGACTTCCCCATGTCTAATCAACCTTTCAGACAAGATGTTCTTCCTTCTGTCTGCCAGGATCCTTACCTCATAATTGTAAACTCATTTTTCTGTCCTCTGCAGAACTGAGAGCAACTGGTGAGCGTCCCTTTGATGGGCCTAAGTGTCAAGGGAGAGAGAGAGAGGGAGAGAGAGAAAGAGGGGGGAGGGAAGAGGGAAGGAAGAGACACAGAGAGACACAGAGAGACAGAGAGATGGACAGAGACACAAAGAGATCCCAAACCCTGCAGTTCTTCTCTACTTGGAAGGAGACAGGGAAAACAGGGAGCCTTGTCACATCTGCCCCTAGTATTCTAAATCTACATTCGAACCTGGAACAAAATGAACCCTATGGGGAGGGCTCTGTCTGAAAGCTGTTCTCATCCAGGTACACTACTGCCAGGACCTGGGCTTATCTCACCCTTCTAGAGAGTGAGGAGGACCTGGCCAGCAGCCTGGAAATGTTTCCTTGGTATTGACTCAGCAATAATGAAAAAAATTGCTGTCTCTTAGACCTGTATCCTGTGCAAAAACTGATCTTTCAAAAAGTGAATTATTTTCTCTTTATAATTTCATTCCTTTGCAAAAATATTAGTTATTTCCCAATACATTTCCAATAGATGTGATGCAATTATAACAGAAAAATAAGACTGGACAAGACAGCAACCAATGTAACAATATTTACCACATTTCACACCTGTAGTGACCCACCTTCCTGCTGAGAAGAGAGCACTTCCTGTCATCCTCTGATAATACCTACCAAGTTTGGTCATTAGAATTAGCCTCAGTTTAACTACCTTTAGATGTGGCTTTTGTTTACATTCCTGTAACCACATATACTGGTCCCTTGTTTCTATTTTCTTTATTCTTTATTACTTTCTCCACACTTCCTCTTATTTTCCTGACTTTCTCTTGTTCATTATTTCTTATGTTACAAATACTTGTCTGTGCCATTCACATATCATAAATTGCCTGATTATTTTGTAGTTGATGGTTGATTCCTGGCACATAGTACAATCTTCAAAAATGTCCATTAACAATGACCTTATTTGTCTTTATGTTGAAATCTTCAAACATATCCCTTTGAAATCCTACCTCAGATGCTTGCCGAATATTGGGCCCTAAACAATTCATTTAAGCTCCTTCAGCCTTAGTCTCCTCATCTTTGAAATGGAGTTGACAGCATCTAGCTAAGAGGTGTGATATAAGGATCAAGTGAGTTATATGTTGAATGTTCTGCCAACTTTAAGCTGCAATTGAGGTATTAGCTGTTATTAGCTAACATTATTATATGGAAACTTTCCTACTGTCATTGGCTGCCATTACTGGGATATTAAGCTCAACAGCCTTAGTCTCCATTAATGATTGAGCCCATGGGTCAGAGTTAAGAGCCAAGGGGGGAGTTTTGGAGAGGCACATTGTTAGATGAGTAAAGGAAAAGCTAATTAATGAAGGAAGCCATGAAAGAAGAAAATGGCCTTCCTTGGTAGGTGATAAGTTCTCTGTTAATGGAGGTTGTGGATCAGAGGTTAGTTGAGGCAGAGATGTTTCTTATTCAGGTCAAGATATGATTAGAGGGTACCTGGTATATAGTAGGTACTTAATAAATGTCAACTGATAAAAATACAGACAAAAACAAGTTTACTACTATCAGTACTCACTATTTCAATGCCAAAGAAGATAGGCATGGAGGAAAGGACTTTCCCTAAGTGCTGGGGTCTGTGGAGAGATCCCATGCCTGGGAATGAGTTGATAACATCCATCATGGCACTTCCTTGGGATATGGTGGTGAGGCTTTACCCCAGTAGCTAGCAAGGATAGGGCCTCTGTTTGCTGATCTTGTCACTTGTGTTTGAGTTGCTCCTTCTGATTCCCACGTTTTTCATCCCTGCTCTCTAATTGTTGCATGCTAAGAATAGGGAACATGATCATACAGCTTCTCTATCAAGGCAAGGAAAATACCTCTTGGTTTAGGGCAGGTGTGGCAAATGGTGAGCACCCCATATTGTGGGCCCATTGGGCCCAGCAATATCTACCTCCCAGTATGTGACTGGAAATTTTATGGGAGGGGAAGAATTGCATCTTCATTGTTGTTCCTCTCTGATTTGCGAAGAACAACATACGATCTGCTGTTTTCATAGAATTAAAAAATGTAAGTATTAATGGACACTACAGACCTCCCTGTCTTATGTTTCATTGTACTAATCAAACCTAAGCAGGCACGTTTCAGCCATACTTGTTGCTTTGAGATGCCATGGTTTTATTTGGACAGGTATGGCGAGCCAACCTTAGCCTTTCACCAGATGCTGGACCGTTTTTGGTCAATATTCTTTATCCTCTTTTGAGAAACCCTCCATGACTGGGCCTTCTGTGCTTCTGGGCTGAATCTGGACCATAAGCACTACCTTGGAGTCAACTTTCAGCACCCATGTTTTACATACCTGCTGTCCCTCATGCTGGGCCCTGTGTTCAATACTTGAAATACAGAGATAAAAACCAACCAGCCCTGCCCTTAGGGAGCTTACTTGTGGTTGGAGCAGGGAGAACACACGCACAGACAAGCAGTATTAAAAGAAGTGCAAAAAAGTAGTCAACCTAGTGGCAAAGAGGATACAGGGGTTGACTTGGAATATGAAAGATATGAGTTTGAATCCTCTGACACTAGTTTGGTTGTCCTGAACTATTCATTTACCATCCCTCTACCTCAGTTTCCTCCTCTGCCTAGAAGCAGCTAGGTGATACTGTGGATGGGTCTGGAGTCAAGTGGAGCTGAGTTAAAATTTTGTCTCGGATAATCATTATCTGTCTGTCCCTGGACATGTCACTTCTGTTTCAATTTCCTCATCAATAAAATTGGGATAATAATAGCACCTACCTCCTAGGGTTATTGTGAAGCTCAAATGAGATATTTGTAAAGAGTTTAGTACATGCCTGGCACATAGTAGGTGCTTAATACATCTTTCCCTCCCTCCTATCCTCATTCTTCTCTTCCCCTGTAAAATGAGGGGATTTGAGTTGATAGCAAATACCGATGTAGTTGAAGAAGTCAACACAGTCAGCCTGCAAAGACTGGCTGGAATTGATGGGAAAAGGCTCACAATGCCAAACCAGCAGAATTTTAATTTCATTCTGGGACATTTGAGAGTAGGAGAGGAATGACATTGCCCACTTGGTAGGACCTGTCTGAGCTTGTACCCCTTTGGCAGCATCTGAAAAGCCAGTCTTTTTATTTGCCAGGGAGGCATCAGAGGAGGACTTTCATGACTGGGAAACATTCAAGGCACATCAGCCCATTTTCTTTTACATATTTTTTTTTTCAATGATCACATAGCCTCAATCAGTACAAGGGTAAGTTTTCTAATAGCATAGTTGAGGAAGGCTAACTCTTGGAAGTTTCAATTCTGTGTCACATATGAAGGCTGGGATCCAAGGACCTGATTTTCCTAGAAGCAGTAATGATGTAGAATTAGGGAGACTGAGGTCTAGAGGCAGGCTTGTCCCATGTGTCTGTGTGACCACTGGCTGGGCCCTTCCCTCTCTGGATTCCAGCCAAGGTCCCCAAAGTGGGGCTCTAGGGAATCCAACTAAGTGTCTATTTGAGCAGTGGGCCTTCATGACAAGTCACTTTTAATTCTCAGGTCATGTGGACACCATGTGAGAAGAGGGGTTATCCTGTGGGTACCATGGACAGGGCCTCTTTTACAGAAACAGGCAAGGGTGCATGTGGAAAATTGTCTCTACTGCAGGATTTTAGAGAGGGATTCCCACATGCTGCTTCTCCCATACATCCTGGGCATGGAAAACTCTCTCCACAAAGCAATCTTACCTGGAAACCTTGACCTTGGGACAAGGGCTTGGGCAGCTGTGTATGTGTAACTGAAAATACCATGGGCTCCAGTTTCCAAGCTTAGGGTCAGAAGGTCCAGTGACCCATTGGTTTGAACTATTTTTCTTCAGTCACATCACAGCCTGTTGTCCCCTTTTTCTCATTTGGAAAGTGAGGGCACAAATGTGCATACTGCCTCGTCAGTTGGAAGGCTCCAGCATGTATTGGATATATTTACATGTTAAAATGTTGCAGAGGGGGCTGCTCTCTGTTACATTTCTGCTGTCGTACTTATAGTAATCTCCCATTATGGAAAAGGAGGAAGAAAAAGTTGGAATTTGCAGTAATTGCTTTAGCCTTGGGCAAGTAATTTGTCCTCTCTGGGCCTCAATTCCCTCCTGTGCAGAATGAGAGGTTTGGACTAGATGATCTTTGAGTCCCTCTCCCTTCCCAGCCCTGACATTTTCTGTTCTAAAGCTCCTCCCAGTTCTGGCATTCTTTGTTCTAAGGTCCCTCGAAGATCTGATATCCCCTGTTCTAAGACCCCTACCAGCTCTGATACCCTTACTCTGAAGCCCTTCCCAGCCCTGACATTCTGTGTTTTAAGGCCCCTCCCAGTCCTGACATATCCTATTCTAAGGCCCCTCCCTGCAATGGTATTCTGTTAGTCTATGGAATTTTGCAAGATATCACATTTGTAAAAATGGAATATTCATTACCCTAGTTGCATCCAATTTGTTTTAGTAATTGCCAACATATTTTCAAAAATGAAAAGATTTTTTTCCCTTGTGAAGATTAAACTTTTCTCTTTTCCTTGCCTCTTGTTTCTTGAGCTCCAATGTGCCATTAAAAAAAATCAAAACTAGAATAAAACCTTCCTAAGAGAACCTCACTCTCCCCTCCACATTACTGAAAGGCTTTGTTATTGGTGATAAAACAACCAAGCTGGCACTGGCTTCTTGGGGGCCACATGGGCTTGGGCCCTGAGACCACGGTATCCACTATACTTCTCAAGGTCTAGGATCAGTCCACACAAAAATCAAGTAAGTAGAAATGTTCTTCATTGCCCTATTCTCCAGCTTTATGCAGCCACCTCCCCTCCAACACTTCTACTGCCTTCCATTCCAACTGGACTCCATCACTCCCCTACTCAAAGCCTTCAACATCCCCTTGCTAATCGTCTCCCAGTACTTAAAACTATTTTTTTGTGTACATTTTGGTATATACTTTGTGATTTATACTTTGCATCCCAGCCATAGCCTGTAAGCACCTTGAGCAGAGGGACTGTTTCCTTTCCTCTGCTTTTGTGTGTCTTTATCACCTGGTACAGTGACTTAGGTTAAACTTTGGATATTGGAACTAGACATGTAATTTCATGGATGTAGGGGACTCCAGTGTAGGGCATTTAGGTGGCATAGTGGATTCTGGATCTGGAGTCAGGATGACCTGAGTTCAAATCCAGTCTCAGACTCTTACTAGCTGTGTGACTCTGGACAAGTCATTTAACCTCTGTCTGATTAAGTTTCCTCATCTGTAAAATGGGGATAATAACAGCATCTACCCTAAAGGGTTGTTGTGAGGAGCAAATGAGATAGTATTTGTAAAGCATCAGACAATTTCCAAAGTGCTACATAAATTCTATTTTTCTTAATATTATATTTTATTTCTCTTCATGTCTTGTCTGAAACCTGCCCCTCCCCCCCATTAGGCCCAAAGTCTCTAGAGGCCAGCAACCTTTGTGATTTCCATCTCTACTGGTCCTTTCCCCAGCATGGGGCTGTGGGCCATTTCCCTATGGAGATGAGCATGAGAATTGTAATGAATAAATTGAATTCTTAGATCAGAAATTCCTCTTCTGCCCCTAAGTGAACTTCCCTCCTACCCTCCCTCCCCGATCTTGGCTAAGCTCCTTGCCTGGTGCCCATGGTTGTTTTGTATTGGGCTCTCTGTCCTTGAGAGATGGATGGGCAACACAGTATGGCAGCAGGTGGAGAAACCATCTCTGATTCAGAAGCTCCCCCTGCTCAGCCCCAACACCAGTCCCTGGGCTGCCCTGCAGCTGGGAGCAGCCCTGGCTCTCTCCTCCCAGGTCCTCTTGGCTCTCATTGTCCTGCAGAGACAGCCCAAGTTAATGAGCTCAGATCCCTGGGAGCTCAAGAGAGGCTAGCTTCACAATAGCTGGACGATGTCATGGGAAAGCAGGTCTCCCCAGCTCCAGCCTCCTCTCAAGGAGATGCTCAGGAGCTATTGAAGCCAGTTCTTTATGTTTTTATGGGTTTTATAAGAGGGCTGGTTTTCTCCTTAAATAGCTGTCATTTCTTGCTTTCATGGCCTTTCTTTTTTATTTATCCTCGGTCCACTTGTGCAGCTTGGCAAAGCTGCCTGCTCTTTGGTGAAGAATATAATGGTGATCATAATAGTAAAAATAACAGCAACTCCTATTGCTCCAGCTTTGTGCTGGTAACAAAGAAAACACTTTTCCCATAACGACTCTGGGTGGCAGCGAGTACAAGTGCTGTCATTCAGAAAAAGAAACTGAGGCCAGGAGAGATGATGGGAGAGAGGATGATAATATTCCCACCTGGGAATTCCCACCTCATTAGAGGACACAGTCTGTCCAATGTGTCTATACTCAAGACTTAGCTTGGTTTGTGGCATACAGTAGGTGCTTAATAAATGCATGCTTACTATCTGCAATGGTGCAGTACTATACTCAGCATCTAAAATCTGTGAACTGGACACTATCCAGTAGATTAATCTCAGAAACAGATGAGATTTTATTAGTGGCAATGGCATTAAAGTTGAGGCCTGATCACTTACTCTGCTGCTGCCCGTTAAGGACCAGGGAACCTTTCCATCCCACTTGTAGCTGAAGCCTTCCCTCTGTGTTATCTCCCCAGTAGAAGGGGAGGTCCTGCAGAGCAGGGATATCCCCAGGCCTTAGAACAGTGCTTGGCACATAGTGCTTTATAGGAACTTGGTTCATTTATTGATTAATTCATCCCCAGAAATCTAGACCCCAGCAAAATGGAAGGACTCACATAAAATGGCAGCAAGATGGTGACATGATCAGAGTGATGGACTTGGGATGGACTGTGATGACCTGGGTCTAATCATTTTTCAGAAATTTACTATTGTGTGTCCCTGGCCCTAACTTCTCTGCGTTCTCTGTAAAGTTGAGGGGGTTGGACTCAGTGGCTTCTGACAATTCTTTCTAGCTCTAAATTTTTGATTCTGTGATCTCTAAAGAGCCAGGCTTCTTCCCCCTTCCCCTTTGTAAAATTATTTCTTCTTAGTTTTCAACATTCACTTCCATAAGCTTTTAGTTTTTAATTTTCTCCACCTCCCTTCCCTCCCCACTCCCCAAGACAGCATGCAATCTGATATATGCTCTACATTCATATTCTTCTTAAATATATTTTCTTATTAGTCATGTTGTAAAGAAGAATTAGAACAAATGGGAGAAACCATGAAAAAGAAAAAAAGAAGAGAAAAAAAAGAGAGAAATAATATGCTTCAATCTGCATTCAGATGCCGTAGTTCTTTTTCTGAATGTGGATATAGTTTTCCATCATGAATCTTTTGGAGTTGTCTTTGATCCTTGCATTGCTGAGAAGAGCTAAGTCTTTCAAAGTTAATCATCACACAATGTGGCTGTTACCATGTACAATGTTCTCTTGATTCTGCTCCCTTCACTCAGCATTAGTTCATATAAGTCTTTTCAGGTTTTTTTTTTTCTGAAGTCTGTTTGCTTATTATTTCTGATAGCACAATAGTATTTAGTAATATAATAGTATGGCTGAAGAAGTTGTGCTTTATGAATATAGCACAATTTGTTCAGTCCTTCCTCAATTAATGAGCATCCCCTCAATTTTGAATTCTTGGTCACAACAACAAAAGAAGGGCTGCTATAAATATTTTTGTACACGGGGGTCATTTCCCCATTAATATAATCTTTTTAGGATAGTCTTAGAAGTTGTATTGCTGAGTCAAAGAATATACAGAGTTTCAGAGCCCTTTGAGCATCATTCCAAATTGTTCTCCAGAATGGTTGGATCAGTTCACAACTCCAACAACAATACATTAGTATTCTAATTTTCCCACATCTTCTCCAGGATTTGTAATTTTCCTGTTTTGTCATATTAGCCAATCTGACAGGTATGATGTGGTACCTCAGAGGTGTTTTGATTTTGCATTTCTCTAATCAATAGTGATTTAGAACATTTTTATATGATTATAGATCACTTTAATTTTTTCATCTGAAAACTGCCTGTTCATATCCCTTGAGCATTGATCAAATGGGAGATGCCTTGTATTCTTTTAAATTTGACTCAGTTCTCTATATATTTTATTTTATTTTTATTTTATTGACAAATATACATTTTTTTTCCTAGAGTAAGTTTGCTTCTGAGGAACTGCACAATTAACTGCATATACAATACAGACTCCACCCATTCCCATTTCTATTATTAAATAAAATTACAGTACCAGATTTTAGGGTGTGGGAGGAACAGTTGCAAAGAAAAAAAATCATGACTTTTCAGCAATCAATGCTGAAATTTAGGGCTAGAAAAAAATCTGTCCCAAACTCAGTTCATTGTGATGACCCAACCAGAATCAAGTCTCATTCTCTCTGGTCCTCCCCAATACTTTCCTGTAATTTACCAAACCTATATTGAACTGAATGGCATTTAAAATATGGATAAAAATCAAGATGAAACTCAGAAGGTACCCTTTCTCAGACCACCTGTCTGCTAAGAGTAAATCCCTCAAATTACCTCCTGCTCCAAATCTTGGAGCCTTGAGGATATGTGAGAGAACAAACTGAGCCTTCTTACTCAAGGCTCTTTTTAACTTATATGCAGTCATGCCCAAATATGGCCAGTAATTTCTCTATCCTTTTTCCCTCTTAGTTTTGGCCAAATTGACTACATGGTACTTCAAAATTGTGAGGTGTTCATGTTTTCTGTTTTTAAAGTATTTGAAACATTCAGGTACATGTTCACTTTGATTTTTTTCTTTCATCTTTTATATGAGGCAAAACTTTTTTTTTTTTAATTCAAGCTATTTTTACATATTATAATCTGGGTCAGTGACATTTCACAATAGTTTGACATCCAGACCAGAAATGTGAATATAAATGAAGTGCCAAATTCAGTGATATGAGGTAGTCAGTAGCATGCTATATGTATTTACCGGTTAAATTCTCCCACCTCACTCTTTCCACTTAAACATTTCCCTTTAAGAGAAGGGGTGGAGAGGATGATAAAATCATCTAGGAAATACAAAACAAAACAAAAAAACAAAAACAAAAAAAACTTCATTAAAGCAAATTGTCCCAAACCCCTTTAAGGATGAAAGGCATTCTTGGCCATAGCCACATCTCAAATACTCAAAGAGTCAATCAGAATCACAACTGTTCATAAGTTTGAATTACTTGTTGATGCAAAACTTTGCATTGCCTTGTCCACAGGAGATAAGATCAACTTTAGTCGCAAAATTTCTGTGTAGTCTCTGGAGGAAGTCTGATTTCTTCTCAGTTCCAGAGGAATTTGAGGAAATTTCCTCTTCTGTCTTCCCTGAAGGGCTAGGTTCCTATTATTAATACTGGAAACTCCTCTTGGTCTGGATGTCATCAAGAATCTGTTGCAATTCCTCATCTTCAAAGTGACCCTCCAGGCTTTGAATGAGAACATTGGCCCCTTCTACTGTCTTAGAAAAAAAAAAAGATAACTCAAACTAATGTAACCTTTTTTTTTTTGAAGTATCAAACTCCAAACACTAGCATTCATTTTCCTATTAAAAAACAAACACAAAAAATGACTAAAATATACAGCATAATTTAAAGTTTTCATGAAAACTTCTGAAAGTTCTTGTTCATCCTCTGCACTTTTATTCTGCTACTTTTGATGCCCTAGAAGCACATGGACTTCAGAATTTAGAAGCATTTTTGCTGTTTCCAACTCTTTGGGGAAGACAAACTGCAAAGCATCTTCCTCCATATTACTGGCACAAAGGTGGCTGCCTCAGGTTGCCATCATGCTCCAGCTCCTATCTTTATATATTTTAGAAATGAGACCTTTATCAGAGACACTGGTTTTAAAAATTGTTTTCCAATTTTCTGCTTCCCTCTTAATGTTAGTTGCATTGATTTGTTTTGTGCAAAAACGTTTCATTTAATGTAATCATTTAATATGATGTAATGTAATCAGATTATCCATTTTGCATTTCATAATGTTCTCTAGCTCTTGTTTGGTCACACATTCTTCCATTATCTATAAATCTGACAAGTGAACTATTCCTAAAATATCCGTCTTTATATCTAAATTGTGTATCTATTTTTACTTTATTTTGGTATACTGTGTAAGATGTTGGTCTATACCCAGTTTTTGCCATATTGCTTCAGGGTTTTTAGATCAAGGGTCTGTGAATTTAAAACAGTTTAAAACAACAACAACAACAAACAGGTATTTGAATATAATTGGTTTCCCTTATAATTGTATGCAGTTTATTTTATAAATTGAAAAGCATGATTCTTTAAAGGGGTCCATAGGCTATTCCACTTGGACTGCCAAAGAGCTCTATTTAAAAGAAAAAAGAATAATAAGCATCCCTGCTTTAGAGTATTTAAGGGATGAAATGGACAAGAGTTATAGAATCTCTTTGTTTTGGATTTGGAAGAGACCCCATAACCATGCTCCAAATTCCTAGCCATCACCAAAAGAAACCCCCAGTATAGCATACCCAACAGTTTATCCTCCAACCACTTGAAGACCTTTGATGGGTGACCTAGATGGAAAAGAAATGAGAAGATTTTGATCTGGCCTGCTGAAGTGTAGTGCCCATAGTGGGGAGAGCAACAATGTATGGACATACAGAAGTAGAGAAATGACCACGGGCCAGGAAAATGAAGCTATTCTTTAGGTAAAATAATGCAGAGCCAAGTCTTAAGCCATATTTGTTTGATTTTTCTTTACTTCTAATTCAGTCTTTTCCTTCCTTCCTTCCTTCCTTCCTTCCTTCCTTCCTTCCTTCCTTCCTTCCTTCCTTCTTTCCTTCTTTCCTTTTTTCCTCCCTCCCTCCCTCCACATTGTACTAATAGACGATCAGAGAAGGGCCTTCATCTACACCCAGTCTTCTGGCAAGTATCTAACTGGATTTGTCCCCAAAGGAGGGAGATCAAGATGGTGGTGAAGCTGAAGATCATGCCTTGGAGAATTAATCCAAAGAACTAGGCTGTCCTTCCTGGAGAATATAAGATGTAGAAAAAGCATAAGAGTTGTTTTTGTATAGTGTACAGATCATCATAAGAAAGAAAGGTCCAGGGATAAGCTTCAGAGAGACAAATGCTTCCTCTTTAAGGAAACACTGCCCAAGAATTTGAATTATCCAAGCACAGAATGGGCTGCTCTAAGAGGTAGTTGGCTTCATGATAACTGGAGGTATCCAAGCAGGGATTGTGCACCCACTTGTCATGGGTAATGCTGTTCATGTGCTTCTTAGACTAGAAGCTCTGAAGCTCCTGGTCACATCTGACATAGTCTGGGAATTCTGACATCCTCCAGGTGTGGCCAATTATTTATAGCTTAAAATAAGCTGAAATGAGCTAGACATGTGAAAACCTGGAAGATAAAGAAGTTGACTGTTAGGGAAAACACACCTCTCTCACTAGTAGGGAGACTGAAGTCCTATCTCTGTCCCTCTGTAGAATGGAAGGCTTGGGACTGGAAGCATGATTTTTCTGGTACTGAGAACTCCCAGCTGAAGGAAATCCTTTGACTTATACAGGTGGTCTCCTTCCTTGCAACTTACAACCCTAGAACATTGCCTAGGGCACTGTGAAGTTATGTGACTGCTGAGGGTCACCTGGCCAGGATGTCGGAGTTGCAAAGCTCTTTGTTCATTGAAACAAGATAGGTAGGTGAGGTTGGTAGTGAAGTGGACAGGTCATGTATAAACATCCCCCTCTCCCTTTTTGGACTAGTAAACTGAGGGTCTGGAAGGTTACATGGTTTTTCCTTGATCACATGAATGTCTTGCCTCACAGCCCAGCCCTTTTACATCTCAAGCTAACTGCCTGTCAAGTCCCACCCTCAGGGGGCCAACCAGACCGAATCAAACCCCTGACTGAAAGGATGACCTTTGTAATACTCAAAGACAGTAGTTACCAATCCCTTCCTGCTTCCCCCATCTTCTCTGCTCCAGGTAAAGCATTCCTAGTTCTTTCAAATGTTTGCCATATGGGAAGGTCCTGATCAGCTTGTGAATTCTTCTCCCTTGTCACGAGGTCTCCAGGAAAAACAAACAAACAAACAATTAATGTGGTCTTCTCAATGAAGTCTTACTGGGGCAGAGGACAGCAGGCAGCATAGCCCCTTCAGGACACTAGAGAAGAGTAAAAAATTACTCTCTAAATGAAGGGACAACTTCATGGTTTCTATTAGTGATTTCTATTCCTGCTAATTTAATCTTGAAAGTGTGTATATTCTATTTATCCTTTGGCAATGTGCCCCATTTTTGATGATGCCCTAAGCCTTACTGTTGGCAGATTTCCAAAAGGAAACTGAGGCATGAGGGTCCCTAAAGTGATAGCAAGCACTAACCAGTAGATATGGGCTGGTGGGTCATTAATAGTTCAAGTAAAGGTGGCCTTGACCATCAGCAAGCTGGCCTGGCTGAGAGTCTTAGCTGGATGAGATGTCAAGTCCAGACTATTTACTTTGCAAATTCGGAAGCTGAGCATGGGGGAGTGAAATAATTTGTCCAGGCTCACACAAATAGTAAGGGAGGCAAATTTTAAACTCAGTTGCCTGGTTGTATGAGGTACCAGGCAGGTGAATACCTCCAAAAGTCTCAGGAACCAGGGTTTAGGGACAAGGAAGCTATTGATTCTAGTGGTCACAGGAATCCTGAGACCCTTTTAGGCAGAGCTGATTAGCCATGGTTAACTGAGTCCTCAGCAGGGCCTACTTGAGTTCATTCCCTTCCAGGGTCCCTCAGTCTCTGCTTTCTGGTCAATAGAGGGAAAGTGCTTAGAGATTTGATAGAGCCCTTAATTACAGCTCCCAAAGGAACCTGGGGTCCCTTTGTGTCCTTCCTTTCTGGTTTATCAGACACCCCCAACAGGGACGAGGTTCTATGGCAACCTCTGCCTGGGTAGGGAAAGCTGGGAATCCTGTTGGCCCATGAGATCACTGGTGACGCTGTTTTTCCACTCCTAGTTTTCCCAAGAAGTCACTGCATGCTCCAGATCTCGCTGCTGACTTAGTTCCAGGGCTCTATAGTGTCTGGTGGCCTCCTAGATCAGCTGAGAGTGCATGGAGTGCCTTGTGTTCTGCAGCCATCATCTGTCATTTCTGTCCAATCATCCAGGACCCATAGGTGCTTCTGATCCCACTCCTTGGGGGAGCCCAGTAAATTATTAGCTCTGTGCACATGTGTGCATGTGGTACCAGGGAAAGAAGGGAAAGGAATGTAAAGTGTCTTATTAATTGGAGAGAATTCTGGCTCCAATGTAGCCCCTGGTTTGTCCTGTAACCTGGTGGAGCTGTCCCAGGTCTGAGCTGGGTCTTGAAGTCTCTCCTATTTACCACACAGATGGATAATGGCTTTGCCCTCTGGCAAGGCCTGTGGCTCTGAGCATTTTTAGCAAGTGGAGGGAGCTCTCAGAGAATCTATTTTCATAAATGAGAATGGAAAGCAAGTCCCATTCCCAGAGACTTTCCTTGGGCCTGTGGCCTCCATCATTACCGCTTACGCCACTCCAGGTCATCACAAGATATACGCTGGGAAGACAACCTGCTAACAATCTGTTGCCTGAGCCTTTCTTCCTGTGTAGTTGTTAATTGTGCACGAGAAAACAACCTCTGGATGGCTCTTTGACATTTGGAGCTTGGTCCCATGGCCTTCTCCCTTTCCCGCATCAGCCCTGCAGTGACTCACAGTGACCTCATTTCTCTGGACAGTGGATCAAATCTCTCCCTCCAAGTCACTGGCCTCCATACTTTCTGCATTTTGGTGAAAGTAGGTGCCTCCTGGGCCCCCAGAGGGCTGATGTTCCTTCAGTTTCTCTCATTCACTGCATGCTTTCTCTTGGCTTTTTCAGGTTTCCACCACCATCCATGTGTGTGTGTGTGTGTGTGTGTGAACAGTACCTGACATATTGTCTCCTTCATTAGAATGTGAGTTTCTTGAGAACAGACATCATTTTTTTTTTTTGTCTTTTTCCCTCAACACTTAGAATAAACATTTCTTTACTGACTGGCAGTCTGATGTCACTGTTTCTGTTCATGGATCCTGGTCCCATGTTCAAACCTTTGAATCTTCTTGCTCTTTCCCCATTTCCTCTCCTTTCAGTTCAATCAGATGCCAACTCTGACTCAATACACACAGCCACCAAGGTTCCTGCCTTCTCTCTCTCTTTTGCCATAACTGACCACTCTAGGACAAAGGCTTCATTACCAAAAGTCTGAACAATGCTCCAGTCTCCTACAGGGCTTCTACACCTTCCCATCTCTCCCCCATCACATATCCATCTTCTCCATCCCTTCCAGTAAAAAATTCTTCCCTCTTGGATTTGGCCCTATCACTTCTGCTCAGAACCCAGTTTGGCCAAGTGTGGATAGAATACTGGATATGGAATGAGGAAGCCCTGTGATTGACTCCACTGATGCAACTGACTGGAAGGCCATGGGCAAGCCCTTCATCTAGAGAAGAATTAACCTAGAATAACGGCTGCCTAACATGAGGTGGGGGAAGGGGGAAGGCTTCAATAACATAAGGCATAGAAAGCAGTTTTCTAACTTTACAATGCTTTCTACATTTTAAAATGATTTTATTATTATTATCATTATTATTATTATTATTGAATAATGAACAAACTCTTGCTCCTGTGTTCCACGTCGGTCCCCTACCTGACAGAACCTTCTTTTTTTTCCAATTTTCTGTCATACTCTTCCCCCCTGGGGCCTCTATGCTCCTGCCAAGCCTAAATGAGTCTCAGAAGTAAGAAAACCCAGGATCTCAGGTGGAAAGCAGTCTTTTCCCTTTCAAATCACCTCTTCCTCTTCCTTCTAAACCGTGGATGCCCCATCATCTTCCCAACCTCTCAGGTTAGAATCGGAAGAACCTGAATGTTGAAATCCTCTTTAACTCTTCTTCCCTTTCACACTTAGTCAGTTACAAACCCTGTGGGTTTTAGTTCAACAAATATTTGCAAGATGGGATTGAATTCAGTATATTCTCTCATGCCCTTAATCTTCTTGATGGCAAGGCCTGTTTCACTTTGTATGCCAAGTGCTTAGCCCAATGCCTGGCACACAGTAGGTGCTCTTTGATTGACTGATGTCTTTCCCTCTATCACCCCTAGCACAGACCATCCTTACCATGTTCCTGGACTCTGGCAACAGTCTTTAACCCCCTTGCCTGCACTCTCATCATCCTATTCAAGAGGATTGTTTTCTCTTAAAAGATCTTCCATTCCTCTGCTCCAAATCCTTCAATGGCTCCCTGCTGTTGCCTGATATTCAAGACTACTTACATTCTACCCCAAGGTGATTCCCCTCTTAACTTTCCTTCAGAATTCCCTCAGTGCCCTGTAGGTCTGGGGCATTGTAGCAAAGCTGGGTTATTTGGAGTCTCTTTCTTTTCCCCATCTTTGTTCATACCTTTCTCTGTACTTGAGATCTTTGTTTTTTGAACTGCTAACCATCCTTCAAGTCCTATCCCAAGCTTTCCCATTGCCAAAAGGCAATTTCTTCCTCTTTGAAGCTCTTATCCCATTTTGATTTTGATGATAATTATGATTTTAGCCTCTCTCATATTCTCCTATGTGAAGACATCACTAATAGCTCCTGGGGTAAGGATTCCCTCCACAAATGGATGTCCTGATCCATCCCTTACCTGGTGCTTCCTCTGTCTCTACATGTACATGTGTACATGCTATTTTCCCCATAGTGTGGAGACCCTCTTGGTGTCAGAGAATTGTTTTTTGTATAATCAGCTCATGCTGAATATACTGTTGGGAATGTAGTAGGTGTTTAATAAAGATTTTGTGATGAATTCATTGATTAGGAGCTAAATCTGAGGGAGCTTTCTGAGGAATTGAGAGGTTAAGTGACTTGGCTATAGCTCTGTGCCTAATAAATATGAGAGGTAGGATTGAACCCAAGTCCTTCTGATTCCAAGCCTGTTACCCTAGTGGGTACCTAGGTGGCCTAACCACTGGGATATACTGCTTCCATGTGTGCTCATTACAGTTTGAAGGTGTGTTTGGCTTCCTCCCTCTTTATAGACCCATAAGCTCCTGAGGGAAGGGACTCTGCTGTTTTGGGGCTATTGTACTTAGTAGGTATACTTAAAGAGTGCACAACAAATATTGAATTGAATTGAGAGAGATTGTGTGTTTGTTTTTTTCTCTGATCCTACCTGTTCGAAATGATTCTTCCTCTGCCTTTGGACTGTATTCCATGCTTCTCTAGTTCATAACTTTTGCGTGTGTGTTCGTGTCAAAGTGAGTATATGTATCTATGTCACATCTTGCTGGCTCCATTGCCCCGGCTCTAAGGATGGGGGACCTGTCTGCAGTATCTTTGAATCTACCCATACAAAAGCCATCACAGAAATCTGTGAATAGTCGATTAATCAATCAGTCAACAAGCCTTTAAACACTGACTATGTGTCGGTTCCTGAGCTACACCAAGAGATACAAAAACAGAAATGATGAAGCTCTGCCCTCATGGAACCTCTATTTCCTCCATGGAGATAACATGTGTAAATATATAGAAAAAATAAATTGAAGCTAGAAGGTGCCAGTGGTGCTGAGCTACAAAGGAAAGAAGAAATTGTAAGAAGCAAAGGGGAGGGAGAGCATTCCAGGCATAGGAATCACATGTACAAAGGCATAGATGGAGGAGATTGAGAGATGTCTGCTCACAAAACTAAAGCAAGAAAGAAATAGCAAGGAAGCGAGTTTGGCAGAACCATAGAGTGTGTGAAGAGAAGTCATAGGACTGGAAAGTGTAATATAGTTAGACATATATGTTGGAGACTTTTAAGAGCCTCATGGGGTATGTGGTACTTTACTATTGTGGAAATAGGAAGCCATTGGAGTTTATTGTACAGGAAAGTGACTTGGTCAGACCTGTGCAGATAGAACACTGAGGTTCGTTCCATCTCAGAGACTATGAAGGAGTGAGTGAGGCCTGGTCCTCACAGAAGTAGGTTCCTGGACCCTGGGTTTTCACAAGACAAGATGTGAGTCAGGGCCCTCAGGAGTTCATGGTTTAAGTCAGAGAAACAGAGTAGACATTTTGGAAACTCATGATGCATCATGTTAACAGTCCTGAGCCAGGACTCAAGAAGATCAGAGTTCCTTCACCACTAGGATGTAGCAAGCCCTGCCACTTGGGACTGATGATTTCACCTCTTTGGTATTCCCTACCCCCTGGAAACTGGAGGGGTAGGTTGGGCTACAGAGTCTCTCACACTACCCCTCACAGCACCGAGGTCTTATTGGTCTCCTACCCTGCTCTCCTTGGCATTGTTGGGGTCCTGGGAATTGCCGGACAAAGATCAAAGGATCTGCATCTTGGAAGGGCCATTTTTTGACAGGCAATTGGGGGGAGCCAAACAGCTCTTAGCAGCCTCTTTCTGCCTTACCAGGTGCAAAGGGGCCTGGGATTCCTTTCAAGTTTCCAGGCAGGATGGGTAGGGAAGGGTTAAGATTTTAATTGATCCTACTGCAGTCCCCTCGAAGGTGATCAGCTGACCATGGAGTCTGCGTGTGTGCTGTGAGATGCCTGCCTGCGTGTGACTGCCCACACGCAGGCCTTATGTAAGAGACTTGCTTAGTGACAGATGCTGAGAGTAGGCAGGAAGTCACCCATCCGTTTGACACAGCGGCAGCCTCACTGGGCCTAGGGTGCCACAAGCAGCATCACAGGACAGCACCTTCTGCAGCAGCAACAGCAGCAGCATCCTGGCCAAGGTCAGGGCCCTCAGGCCTCTACAGCTTTTCCTTTTTTTTTTCCTTCTTCCCCTTCCCTGATTTTTTTTTCCTTTCTCATTAGGGGTGGTGTGTGTGTGTGTGCGTGTGTGTGTGTGTGTGTAAGCACACTTGTGCACACATGAGCATATGTGTGTCATCGAGTCATAGAATGTCTGTGCTGGAAGAGATCTTAGAGACCAGTTGGTCTACCCTGTCATTGTACATGGGGAAAACTGAGGGCTAGAAAGGGAAGGGGCTTCCTTAGGGAATATCTTGAGTAAATAGGAGAGAAAACTTGAGTCTAGGTCACTCTCAGCCTTCTTTCCACTAAACCACATATATCTTGTGACTCTGGGCGCTCGATTTCAAAACACCTCTTTCTCCTGACACTTATGATACCCCTACCCCTTCCCTTATCCACTTATGGAGCAGGGTTGGGATGGGGGAGAGAGAGGAAGTAGTCAGCTCCTGTTGGCCTGTGGCCTTCCCACCAGAGAGAGTGGAGGCAATGCTGCTGCCCAGATGTCCAGGTCCAGGTTACAGATGTTCTCCTGATCCTGCCCTGCCCTGATCCTGCCCTGACCCTGCTGTGCAAAAGTTGATTTCCTATTAACCAAGACATCTATTTGGAGGCATGGTTTTCTCCCCTTTTCCCTCCCCTCCCTGTATTTCTGTCTGTTTCTCCCCTTCTCTCTCCCACTCCTCCATTCGTTTTCTTTTACTCCCCTATATCTTCTCTCTCTCTCTCTCTCTCTCTCTCTCTCTCTCTCTCTCTCTCTCTCTCTCTCTCTTTCTCTTTCTCTCTTTCTCTCTCTCTCTTTCTCTCTCTCTCTTTCTCTCTGTCTCTGTCTCTCTCACAGACACACAGGAATCTCCCTACTATTTTTGTGTTTCCATGACAATTCTTCCAGGTAGCCTACTCTTGCTCAGAGGGATGACACCTTTGGTACACTAGACCCCCAGCTGACCCAGTACCTGACTGTCCCCTCCTCTGGGGTCAACCACTGACTTTGGGATATATGTATCCTCCGACAAAAAAAGAAGAGGAAAAGTCCAAGAAAGAAATAGAAAGGTCCATGAATAAGGAAACATTTGTTTTATTATTTGAAAAAGTATATCTTGACATATGATTTCACTGACAGAGAATTCCTCAAGAGGAAATTCTCTGCCCTTATGCAAATCAGCATTTTCTCTGCAACTGATGGTATTTGCGGGCTGCCTGGGGGTCACCTAGGACCACGTGACAGAAGCAGGACTGGAACCTGGGACTTCCTGTCTTCAGGGCTGGCTCCCTCTTCACTCTGCTGCAGCTGCTTCTCCAGGAAGAGCATATGGAGAGAGGCTTCTCATGTGCATCCTGAACCTGCTGGCAGAGCAACAAGGTTGGGTTCAGTTCAGTTCTTAGCTCTGCTATTAACTTGTGTGACTGGAAATCAACTTTTTGATTGATTGATAAAAAGGAAATCAATCCTTTTTAATCCTCAATTTTCTTTTCTGTAAAATGGGGAGATTTGACTAACTGGCCTCAGCAGTCCATGGTTCTGTGAAATGGCTGACATGTGAATGAGTCATGAAAGAGGAGGGTTAGGATTGAAGGTAGTAACCAAAGCTTTGTTGAAATACAGGTGACCTCTGGGCACGGTGTTACTAGGAGCTGCACAGAAAATGAGTTTAGTCTGAAGGATTTGTCCTGGGCAAACCCTCACTGACTCACACTGCTCAGCCTGCAGTCAGAGGATGATGGCTTTCAAATGGTCAAGCCCCATTTTACAGATGAGTAGAGCAAGGGCCAGAGAGCTGGAATAATTTACAGATAGAAATTGACTTGAACCTAGGTCCTCTAACTTCAAATTCCCTTCTATCTCCCAAATTTGAAAAGAAATACAATACTTTCCAATGATACATTGGAAAAATACACGATATTTATGTGGGGGTGATAATTGTATTAAAATTAAATCCTTGTTAGAATCTTTTAAATAGAGAGTCCTTTTCATTCAAGCAAATAATAATACAGACAGCAATGGAGATGAAAGCTAACATTTATTAGGCACTTAAAGTCTTCCAAAGGATTTTCTATTGTATAATCTCCCTTTTGATCTGTAAAACAGTTCTAGGAGTGAGGTGCTACTTTTATCCTCATGTTACAGATGAGGAAACTGAGACTTCTGCAAAGTGACTTGCTCCACACTAAGTGTGTAAGTCAGGACTTGTTGGGCTTCTTGGCTTCAAGTCCATCATTTTATACCCCATCCCCCCAATGGCCTAATAGTAAACAAACCTAGTTTCATTTTAAATATAGTTTATGCTTAGCAATGATTTGAGTCATATTCTGGACCTCCAGGTAGGACAGAACAAGGAAAAATGGGAAGAGACTGGCAAAGAGGATTGCTTAGGGTCAAACTTCCTGCAGATGAGAACTGTCCAGCAATTAGATGGGTTACCTTGGACAGTAGTGGATTCTTCCTCAGGCAGATGTTGGATGCCCAATTGCCAGGAGTCTTGTCGAGGACATTCCAGCTCAGCTCAGGGTTAGAGAGGATGGACTTTGAGGTCCCTCCTAGCTCTGAGGCTCTGGGACAAGGCATGTCTGGAAGGTATTTGCCAGAAAAATGACAGTTTTCCTAAGAGCTTTCCTAAGAGTGTAAAATGGACCATGAAGGAGTAGTTGGAAGGAAAGAGGGGGAGGGAGACCATCTTCCACTGGTATATATATTGAAGTCTAAACCTTATGCATGGTATTGAACTCCTTCTCTCCTTTCAAGGCTCAGCTCAGGTGCTGCTTCCTCCAGGAAGACTTCCCTTGCAGTCCAGCTGATTGTGATCTCTTCTTCCTGAAATTTTCTGATACTGCTCTGTCTGGATCTCTTCTCTGACTCATCACCCTCTGTTTTCTGTCATACTTACTTTTGTCAACATCCCATCCCTCTGATTAGATTATAAGCCCCTTAAGGGCAGGGCCCATGTCATTTCTCCTCTTTCTCTCGTCAGCATAAGCTCAAAGATTGGTTATTTTCAGGTACACAACTGTTGTATATTAAATGAAAAAATGAATGAAGGGATGGACCATGGGACCCTGCAAGGTGAATGATAACTTTAAAGTTACTTTTCCACAGCATGTTTTCCATTTGGGTAAAATAAACCATGAGCCTGTGAAAAACAAAACCTTCCAGAAAACATCTCAAGGTAAATAGGTAAGCACTATGAACTGGTCCTCTAATGTTAAAGAGCCTAAGAGTGAGCCATGGAGTAAGTGCCCTTGGATGTTAGAAGCAAGGGAAAAAAAACAAACAAACAACTTTTCCAACTGGGTTAGTCATGGAGACCTTCATGGAGGAGATGGATAATATTTTCATGGAAGAAGTCACAGAATGTTACCACTGGAAAGAATTGTGGGGATCAACTCATCACACCCATTTTCCAGTGAAGAAAACTGAGATTCAGAGAAGGGAAATGATTTGCTTAAGGCCACACAGTGGGTGAGCCACATAAGAGCTTCCTAGGGTAATAAGTTAGCCATTTTTAGAATGGTAACAAAAAGACTCCTGGATTGAAAATCAGAAAATCTGAGTTTGAATCTTGTTTCCTTTCCTTGCTCCCATATGATCTTGGGCAAGTCAATTCCCTTCTCTGAGACACAGTTTCCCTCTCTGTCAAATGGGTATAATGCCCCTTGCTCAATGGACAGAATCTATGATCATGGGCCTCAGTTCCTGCTGAAGAATTCCCACTTATTCTTGTCCCCTGCCAGAGCCCTGGAGTTAATGGAGAGTCAGGGCCATCCGCTACTCAGAAGATCCTGGCAGTTGACCATCATTGGTATTATGAAGCCATCACCATTGCAAACTGCAGGACTCCTGCATGGTCAAAGGGGCATCTTCTTCACCCATCATTACTACTACTACTACTATTACTACTGTTACTAATGTGATGTTTCTCATTCTTAGTAGTAGTAGTAGTAGCAGCAGCAGTGGTACAACCCACCGTCGGTGTTCCCAGGGCACCAGCTGTTCTGCCATGGATCCACGTGCACTACCCAAAGCTCCGGCTTGCCCACGAGCTCCTGGGATCCTCTCAACCACCCTCAGGAGGAAGATATCACTCTTCCCCCTTTTGCAAATGAGAAAACCAAGAACCAGGGTGGAAGAGAGACATTCCTAAGGTTGTGCCGGAGATCTGTGGCAGAACCTACCTTTCAGGCCAGTGTTTCATCATCTATGACAGCTCATAAAGAGCCTGATAAACCAGTGGCCCTTCTTCAGTCTAGAGATGAGTGTTGGAGAAGAAGCGGTATTTGGGATGGCATTGCCAGAAGATTGCCAAGAACCTTGCAGAGGATCCCCAGAACAGAATGGGTTTGCATTGAGCCATCCCTGTTCTCCCTGTGAAGTGTGACTGAACCCTCCACTTTTGTTCCTTTCCTTCCTTCCTTCAGGATATTTCTCTTTTAGTCTTACCCTTTCTGCTTCATGAGTATCTCTAGTAGAATGTAAGCTCCATGAGGGCAGGACTGTTAGGTTTTTTTTCTTTGTATCCAAATGCTTAATACCATGCCTTTCATAGCTTAAATACTTAGTACTTCATGAGATTTAATTGAATGCAGTGTCTTTTACTCCACTGACTCCATTCCATGAGCCTTCCTGTGTTCAGGTCTTTCTAAATGTAAGTAGCCTTTCCTTGGCTCTACCATTATTTCAAACTGTCATTCCATCTCTCATCTCCTTCACTGCCAATTTTTTTTTTTTTTTTAGAAAAAAACAAGTTTCTGTTCATAGCTGCTATGCCCTAATCAGTCCTTCAGTCCTCAGCTTCTGGAATGCTGGCATGTGAATATTATTTACTTCCCTTGCTAGCCACATGATCTGGAAAAGTCAATTCATTTCTAAAACAAGCCAGTTTCCTTCATTTTTTGTCCCTCCAAGGTCACCAAAGATGTAGGATTAAATAAAACTGAGTGGCACTACCACTTAAAAAAAAAAGTCACTGTCACTTCCTGAGGTGCCCATAAGTAAGAGTAATTCAGAGTTACCAAGCTAGAAGGAAGACATGTACATTTGAGTCTTCTCTCTAAGTATTCCCCAAAATCTACTAGTAACTAGTAACACAAGCTTCTTGAGGACAGAGTGTAGCGCTTTGCCTTTGCTTTTGTATCCACAGAAGCAAGAAATTTCCTGATGCATATTAGGCACTTAATAAATGTTAATTGAATGAATAAATACTTGCCTGCTTGGCATGGATTTTTCTTTTTTTTCATTCTATTTGTTATCTTAAATGTATTTGTCGCTGCCCCCTGGCCCTTCACTCTTCATATTTCCCTTACTTTGACTTCCTTTCATTGTTCATTTTTCTCCTGATCCCTTTTTGTTGGCATTCCTCTTATCCCTCATCCATTCCCTCAACCTTCCCCTTCCTCATTCCTACTTCCTTTCACAGAACTTTCTTTTTTTTTTTTCATATCTATCCCCCTCCCTTCATACTTTCTTCTCTCCATGGGTTTCAGCCATGAATTTTCTTCTGTGTGCTGAACATCTCCAAACAGATCTCCTATAAGCACTTCAAATTTAATTAATCATCTTTCCATTAAATGCAACCCACTCCCAACTTTCATATTTCTGTTCATGGTATCATTCTTAGAGAGCCAAGCTTGGAACCTGAGCATCTTCCTTGACTGTTTCTTCTCCCTGACCCATTTTCCATCAATCTCTAAGTGTTGTCCCTTTGCCCTCCATGTCTTTTCAACCCAACTGCTTGTATCCTACCTCATGTGCTCATTACCTATTCAATCAGTCAGTCAGTCAATTATAATTTATTCTCCATGCCAATTACTGTGCTAATGACTGGAGATATAAATTCAAAGGATATAACAAAATCCAGGTTGCCCTTCCTTGGGTACATCCTTAGGTCTGACCATATCATCCTCCTGGTCAAAGATCTTTCATGGTGTCCTATTTCCTTTAGGGTAAAACACAAATACTTCTGTCTTGCATTGAAGTCTCTTCATTTTCTGATTCCAGCACCCCCTCTCGAGCTTTCTTTTGCCATTTTGCCTCCTAAGCAGCAGGCAAATTCAACAACTAGTTATTTCCTGTTTCTGGCCTTCCCTGTCCCATTTATTCTGGTAAATAAAACTACTTAATTACAATTTTGAATATGATTTAATAAAAGGCTTTACTCCATATTTTTATACAAGACTAGGCATAGAAAAAAGCAGCTAGATAGTACAGTGAATAGAATACCAGGTCTGGAGTCAGGAAGACCTAAGTTCAACTATGGCCTTAGATACTAGCTGGGCAAGTCACTTAACCCTGTTTACCTCAGTTTTCTCATCTGTAAAATGAGCTAGAGGAGGAAATGCCAAAAGACTCCACTATCATTGCCAAGAAAACCCCAGATGGGTTCACAAAGAATTCAACATGACTGAATGATTGAACAACAAAAAAGGCATAGAAAGGAATCAGTTGGTACATAGAGAAGTCTGTCCTTCTGTGACTTGCTTTGGGAACAATTGGTTATGTTCCTAGGGAGTGGACAGATACTTCCTGATATGTTCATCTCACAATAGACTGGGGAGTCCTAAAAAATCATGTGGCGTACCTTGCCTTTTTGGTTATGCTTAAATGGTAATGAGTGTTAAGTAAAAGATTAGATGGGATTGTGTATCCACCACTGGCAAGGAGGCTTACTCTAAAAGAGAACGTACCATTGGTAAGAGAAGAAAAATACCATGCCATCACTCCACTCAGTGCACTGACAAGCCGTCCTCTGGCTGAACTAGCCTTTGTCCTGTTCCTCTGGTTGGGAAATCCTTCACGTCCTTCAAAGCCAAGGTCAGGTGCACCCTCTTCCAGGAAGTTCTCTTTTTTGCCCAGCTGTATTTCTTCCTTTCTAATTTCTGAGTCCTCAGTATTTGACAGCAACACCCCCCCATACCGCTGTCTCTGTCTCTGTCTGTCTGTCTGTCTGTCTGTCTCTCTCTCTCTCTCTCTCACACACACACACACACACACACACAGCCTTAATCATGCTGTAAGCTCCCCCAGGTCAGGCACTGTATTATTTATTTTTAACCTTTGTCTCCTGAACAAGAAGTGTATCTCTACACATAATTAAATGAGATTGTTATCAAACCCTCTGGGGCACAACAATCTATCTGTTATCATTGATTCTCAACCCAATACTACTTTGCCCCTAATGTTTCCCAAACACTCATGTATCTCCACTTTGGGTCAAGTCATTCCTGTTGTCTAGAATGGACTCACTCCTCATGTCTGCTTGTTGGCATTTTTTGTTGCCTTCAAGGCTCCATTCAGGTACTACCCACTAAATGAAGTCTTTCATCATCTCTCCACATGAAAGGGGTGAGTCCAAGCCCTTAGTCTGGATCTCTCTGGCTTTTGCCACTAACATGTTCTATGTTTTATCACCTTGATTTCTGTGCATATTAATAGTCTATCTCTGCTCAAACTCCAATATTAGATAATAAACTCATTAAGGGAAAATATTGTTTTGTTTTCATCTTTATATCCCTAGGGTTGACTTTAAGAAGCTCTTAATATATAGTTGGGAATGGCAAGATGGTTGGGACTGTGTGGACTTGAGGTACATTCAGTAGGAAGAACTTCAGTCAAAAGAGAGCTCACTGAATAGGAAAGGAGGCCTTGGGCAAGAAGATAAACCCAACTGGCATCAAATCTGGCTGCTGGTTACTGAGTTATGGAGCTACTAAGTGCTTACTATATGCCAGGTCCTCTTCTCCTCCCTAGAGATACAAAAACAAAACTAAGCTGAGCAAACCCACCCCAAAATGAGGCTACCTTTGATAAGCTCCCATTCAAGTGGTGGGAGGGGCTCTGGGGAGAAGGATGGTTGTTGTTCTCCTTTGCTCAATGAGTTTTTCCTCAACCACTCATTACTGCAAGTAACAGCATATGGTGATCCCTTACCCCGCACAAGGCTAAGATTATTCCTTACTTTAACCTATGAGTAACAGCAAATCAGTCTGTGAACTTGCAACTATTTTTTAAATCCCTGTTTTAGTTTGAGCCCTGAAGAAGCAACTTGGCAGAGTCCCAGAGATGAGGAAGGAGGAACTTCTTTACCCTCCATATTCTCTGCAGAGTTAATTGAGCAGTTCTCTTGCCAGAGCAGCTCTAGCTACAGGGCCCCCACTGCCCCCTCGCCCCACATTGATTTCTGGAATAGTTATTAAGAAGGCCCACTAAGTTCAGTGTTAATGACGTTGCCTGTCTCAGACATTTCAGTCATTGTTTGGGCATCATCACCATTTTCTAGCAGCAGAAACGTATATATGGGGGAGAGGGGAACCTGGAGTAATTTCTCTCCAGGAAGCAGAGACCTCATGTGTTTCCTTTGTACAGTATGCACTGTAATGGTCTCTTTGTATGCTGAGATTTGGGCTATTAAAAGAGATACTCATGACCTTATTTGATGGGAGAGAGTGTGGAATGTCCTCTGATCATCTGCCCAATATAGACATATCTATGAACATTTCTCTTTAGGGAGGATAGTGATCTGATTACCATAATTTTCTGCTTGGAGAATCTCATTGTCTATCAGGAAACTCTCCTAGTCTGACCAGAAAAGACACACGGGAGATTCTTCCTTTGATAACAGATATGCTGATGTATCCTCTGAGTGAATTGACCCAATGCTGTGTCACATGTAACAGGGGCATTAAAGAAAAACAAACTAACATTCTTTATTTTGTCTGTGGGACTGAGAACAGGGAAATTCAGGGTTGGGACAGTCTTTAGAACAGGGAAGGTCATAGAGAGTCAAAAATCCAGAATATATGGACCGCCTTCATATTTATTTTTCTAGATAAGAGAAGCAGATCTAGAATGGGGAAGAACCTAGTCAGAGCTCTCACAGGTAGCAAGTGGCAGAGTTGTCATTCAAGAACAGGCTTCTCGTTGATCTGCAGTGCTGCTCGCTCTCTCTCTCTCTCTCTCTCTCTCTCTCTCTCTCTCTCTCTCTCTCTCTCTCCTTCTAATCCCAGTCTGGCTCATACCTAGTGGGCTGAATATGAAACACATATCATATCCTCCCTCTTTCTCTATCACTTTGAGGATTAAAATGAAAAATACCTTTCTCACAAGAAATTTATGAGGTAGATTGAACCTGGATTATTATCCCCATCTTCCCAATGAGGAAGTTAAGACTTCAGGAGGTTCATTGCTTTGCCCATGGTCAGATTACTCATAATGTCAAAGCATTTTTGATTTCAGCTGGAATGGAACATCTGTTCCAAATTCCCTTATTTTATGGATGATGAACCTCAAGCCTAGCAAAGTTCATTGACTTGACCACGGTCACTTCTGTCCAAAGCATTAAAGGCTGGATTTGGTGCCAAGGCTTTTTTCATTGGACCCTGGATTTCTCATGGGAATATAGAGTCCGAATTTTTCACTGCACAGCCTCCTTCCACTGCCTGACACCATTGGCAAGACATTATTTTGAGGATTGAGGTCAACTAGCTCTTTTTTCTTCTTCACTGGAGCATTTCAAATTGCTGATAGTGTGGGAGGTGAGCTAGTAACCAGCACCAGAGAATGCATGTCAGTTGGAGGGTCTAATTGGGAAACCATTGACATGGATCTGGAATTCTGCCCCTAGGACCTTACACACTCAAACAGCTTCAGGGAAATGAAGAATCTGCCCATTAATACCTCGGTCTTCACTTACACTGAGATCCTGAGACCATCAAGGAGTTGGGAACTTAGACATCCTGCCATCTAGAAATATTGCCAGAGATTTAGGGGAAAGTCATTCAGACATCTGACTATTGAGGTGATGTGGTGAGTCCCAAAGTCAGCTAGCTCTCAGTGGAGCTTGGATACACTTTCTGGAGTTCAGGCCTCCATAAAGGAAATTTGAGCTGAGGTTCACCATGGATGCTTGCTTTGTAAAGGCAGTATCTTCTTAAGAATCCTGGAGTTATGGGAAGAACCCTCTCACTGAACAGTTATTCCTGAATTTGGAACCTGATATGTCTGTTTTCTTTCACCTAGGAGCTCTTTGGAAGCTATTAACTTCTTTTCTCCAACCAATACTTCCGGCAAACTGAAGGCCTAGAAATTTCCTAATATCAATATGCCATTACCTACTGTCACTTTTTGTGCAGGCAGGACCCCACATGCCCAGAGTATTCCTATCTCATCTCTGCCTTGTGAAAGCCTTCTTCAATGCTTAGGTCAAGGATCATCTTCTTTGTGAATGATTCTCTGACCCTGCTCCCCAAGTGGAAGAAAGCTCTTCCTCATGGGCATCTGGGTACAGTTGAATGAACCCTTAGGTTTTTTTTTTGTTTTTTTTTTTAATCAGAAAGACCCACTTTTGAATTCTAGCTCTTATGTTTCAATCATTTATCCTGCCAGCATTTATTAAGCATTTGTCCTGTACCAGTCACTGTGCTAGGTTCTTGAGATACCAAAACAAAAAATGAAATCATCCTTCTTCCCAATGAACTACTTACATCTCAGTGAGGGAGGCAACACAAATATATTCAGTATGCATATAAAATAAATAAATCCAGAGGTTAGGAATGACAGTATTAGGAAAGGGAAGGAGGGCAAATTAGTTGATGGAACAAAGAAAGGCTCAATGCAGAAGGTGGTGATTGAGCTGTGTCTTGAAGGAAAAGAGAGAGTCTCTGAGTCAGACATTAAGAAGGGATTATGGGCCAGACATGATGTATGTACATTTCAGAGATACAGGAATGTATCATGAGTAAGCAACAGAGAGAAGGTCAGTTTTTCTGAGTTCAGGAGGGGGTAATAATGTCCAACGAGTCTGGAAAGATAGGTTGGGGCCAGATTGTGTAGGGCTTAAAATTTAAAGAGTTTATATTTCATCCTAGAGGCAATTAGGGGTCAAAGGGAGACCAGTTAAGAAGATGTTGTCATAATTGAGGTAAGAGGTGATGAAGTCCTGAACTAAAGTGGTCGTTGTGTGAGTAGAGAGAAGGGTGCAAATTTGAGAGATGCTGTGAAGGAAGAAAAGGTGAAAATTGATAACTGTTTGGGTATTGGGGGCAGATAAAAAAGATAAAATTACCAAGTTTCCTAAGGAGAGTAACTGGATTGATGGTAATTCCACTAATCCCAGAAATATGGCTGTTTTGAAGAAGACAGAATTTGGAACATAGAATGAGGGATTCTATTTTGGACACGTTGAGTTCAAGAAACCTCTAGCAATCCAATTTGAAATGTCCAATAAACAATTGGAGATGAGGCACTGAAGTTTAAGGAAGGGACTGTGACTGGATTTATCATTCTTGGAGTCATAATTTATTCTATGGGAGTTGAGAGGTCACCCAGATAGAGGTTGTAGGGGCAGAGAGAAGAGGATCCAGGGCATCCCCTTGGGGAGTCCCTAGTCGGAGATGCATGATATGACTGATGGGCCAGCAAAGGAGAAGAAGCAGTTAGGTATGAGGATAGCCTACCTAACCGGGATAGAATATTGTCATGAAGCTGCACAGAAGAAAGAATAGGAGAGGATGGTCACAGTGTCAAATAGAATAGCTTGGTCAAAAAGAAGGTCTGAGAAAAGACTATCAGATATGGTAGATAAAAGGTCACTGATAACTTAAGAGAGAGAGTCCCTTGAATTGCACAATAAGATCAAAAGTCTTATTGCAGAAGGTTGAGGACAAAGTGAGAGGAGAGGAAACAAAGGCAGAGAATGTAAGGAGCTTTTTAAAGAAGTTGGACTGAGGAGTAGAGAGATAAATGAGGATAGTTTGAGGGGGTGGTCAAGTATAGTTTTTTATTATTTGTTTTATTCTGAATAAAGATAAATCAACATGATATACATAAGAATTCAGAAAAAGAGAATTGCCTATGAAACTAATTATATCATATCCTCGTTTGTTTTTTTAAGACATGTAGGACTTACTTGTTTGTTTTTAATTCTGAACTTAAAGACTAAATAAAATTAATCCTTCCACATACACAAGAGAGCAGAAAAATTCAGTTCTGGATATTCTAATCTCTATTATGTACAGCTTGCTCTTATTTTTAAAATCCGTAATCAATTCAACATGTGATTTTAAAAGGTGTCCCACCTGTTCATGATTCTTTCCAGTCTCGCTGCATGTAGACTCATAGAGGATCCAAACCCTTTCTTCCAAGATTCAGCTCAAGCACCATCTTTTTTTCTGAAGCCTTGCTTGATCCCCTCCCCATTGTCAGTTACTATAGCCCTCCCTCTCAAACTATTTTGCATTCAACTTTGCATATACGCATTTTTTCACTTTTTACTATATACAGATTGTATGTACTCATCTCCTCTATAGAATGTAAACTTCTTTTGAATGTTTAATCTTTGTACTTATGTCTTCAGCAGGTGAACACATTGCCTGGCATTTAATAAATACTTGTTGATCAGTCCATTGCCTATATGGGTCAAGTGATGGCTTTTGGTTTATGTAAGGAGCAGGGCTTAGAAAGCAGAATATCAGAAGTAGAAGAGGCCTTGGAACAGGAAATCTTTGATCTAAGAGGGCTTAAAACCCTAGAGGTATGGATAATGCACTGGGCCTGGAGTCAAGAAAACTTGAGATCAAATTTGGCCTCAGACATTCATGAAATGCATGATGCTGGGCAAACCACCTGGCCTTTCTCTACGTCAGTTTCCTTATATATAAAATTGGCATAACAACAGCACCTACTTCCCAGACATTATTGGGAGTCTTGATTTTCATGCCATTTCCAATGCAATGGCAACTTGCTCTTGCAATGGCAACTGGCTCTTGGCATCCACAAGCTTAGTCCTGAGTCTTGATTATATTAACCTAGAAACTTCTTACATCTCCCCAGTTTAACACAATCAAGACTCATGGGAAAGTTTGTTGTAACCAAGAGCCAGATGTGCTAGTTGGCACAAAGATGAGACAAAACTAGACATTTTTATCCAATACATATTTCCTTCTAGCCCCAAAATGTTCACCATAACCTACCCATTCACTCCATTGTCAAAATATCCATGAATCTCTTGGTATTTTAAGTGTTCACCATCTCTCCCATCCAGATGCCCACAAAAACTATCCCTGCCTTGTATTTTATTTGTCTGTGTACCCACGGTGGCCCTCTGTGGAATATAAACTTTTTCAGCGGCACTGGCTGGTTGGTCTCTGTATCCCCAAAGCCTATCACCAAGTAGGTTCTTAGTTTTTGCTGGTTCCCTGGACTGTTGAGGAAACACAGTTCTGGAATATTGTCTGTGCAGTCATAGTTTGTCAGTGTGTTGGTTTTGCTTAACTTTAATTTTCTTTGTAACCAGAGAAGCTTCATGGGCTCATTCCAGCTAGAAATGACTTGGATACAAAAAAAAAAAAATCATCAATAAAACTTGAAAAAATTCTCTCTCTGTCTCTCTGTCTCTGTCTCTCTCTTTCCCTCCCTCTCTCCCTCCATCCCCAGCTCTCTCTCTGTCTCTGTCTCTCTGTCTCTCTCTCTTTCCATCCCTCCCTCCCTCCATCCCCAGCTCTCTGTCTCTCTCTCTGTGTCTCTCTCTCCTTCTTTCCTCTCTCTGTTTCTGTCTCTCTGTGTCTCTCTGTCTCTGTCTCTCTCTCTTTCCCTCCTTCCCTCCCTCCCTCCATCCCCAACTCTCTGTCTGTCTCTGTCTGTCTCTCTCTCTCTCTTTCCCTCCCTCCCTCCATCCCCAGCTCTCTGTCTCTCTCTCTCTGTCTCTCTCTCCTTCTCTCCTCTGTTTCTGTCTCTCTGTCTCTCTCTGTCTCTCTGTCTCTCTCTCTTTCTCTCTCTCTCCCTCCATCTTCCTTTCTTTCATTTGTTTGTTCTTGACTCAACTGAATTGATTTCTTTTAGCCTAATTCCCATAGTCAGATACTTTTATCTGACATATGACTTAAACACAAAAGGCAGTGATGAGTATTTTTAGCCCAAACTCCTTTCCTTCCTAATTCTGCTGATTTGACTTTGTGCGTTCCTTGTGTTCAGGATGGGATTTTTCCTTCCCTTGAGTCAGAAAGGAAATGGTCTGCTAAGCAAGGCAGCACTCTCAGTGGGGTCAGGTATGGCCTCCACAATGCAGAGACTACCATATTGGTTTCAAAAAGTATTGACAGGTCACATGTGACCCAATCCAAAGGACTCTGAGCTTTTCATGAAGCCCTTATAAATAACAACCATTTACAGTCACTGGTTCTCAGAGAAGTTAGATTTCTCAGAGAGCACAGTATCTTCAGAATTAGAGCTTATAGGGATAGTGGGGATTATGTTCTGTTACTTGAACATTTCCTAGGTATGAAAATTGATGTCCAAAGACCTTAAGTGACCAACCTAGAAAGTAGCACAACTAGATGTTCTGTCTCCAAATCCACTACTCTTTTTTATTATGCCCTCCTGCCATCATTTTAAAGATGGAAAAGGGGCAGCTAGGTGGCATAGTGAATAGATCACCAGCCCTGAAGTCAAGAGAGCCTGAGCTCAAATTTGGCCTCAGACCCTTGACACACTTAATATCTGTGTGACCTTGGACAAGTCATTTAATTCCCTTAAAAAAAAAAGATGGAGGAATCTAAGGCTAAACAAGCAAGGTTATTTTGCCAAGGACAGAGAGCTCTCAAATGAAGACTCTGGGACTCCCATTCATGTTTCCTTAGCCATGGTCTGGTTCTCTTCTACACCTTTAGCCTGCATCAGAGATCCCCTAAACCATCCTGTTCAAAGTCCCTTTCCTCTGTCCCTGCCAGCTGTGTTACCATCCCCAATTAGAATAAAAACCTATTTAAGAATTTATTTGTATCCCACTACTTTACTTAAGCCATGATTAATTGGTTTCTTCCAAATTCCCAAGGATTATCTAAGTTCACTACCATGTCAACATATGCAGAGATAGCTTTGTATTCTCTCTCTGCCTTTAAGGCTTCAATCTCATTCCCTCTTCTTGCAATTATGTCACTACATCATCCAAAGGAAAGGGCCACTCATGCATTATTCTTATACTCCTTGGGAAAACTTCCAGTGATATCCCTTTAAAGAAAAACATTACAAATTCATTCCCATACAATTGCCACACTGTCCTTCCTCCCAACATAAACTCCAATAATCTCAGCTTTGGAAATATGAGGAAAATCATTCAATTCCCTTCTTAAACTGGGAACTCACTCTACAGAATCCTGGCTAAGGGCCTTCTACCATTCCTTTCCTCCTTTCCAATGCGGAGTAACTCCCCCAGGCTGACCACTCTATTGCTGGAGTTCTGTCATTTTTAGAACATTCTCCCGGTGTAGAGCAGAGATCCACCTCACTGTCATTTCCACAACAGGTCCCAGTTCTTCCCTTTGAGACTAAGAGTATAGATTTGGAAATCAGAGAGATTTTAGGATTGTACCATCAAGTCCTTCCCAACCCTCTTTTCCCAAGTAAGCAAACTGAATGTCAGCTTCACTCAGGGCACTACAGACTTTATTTCCCATCTTAGAAGTTTCAAGAGGTGTAGACTTAGACACCACTCATCTGAGAAAGCCTTTCCAGTTTTCTTTCCTATTCAAGGGATGGACACACAGAGACACAAACACACACATACACACAAATATGTGTGTATGTGTGGGTGTATATATATATATTCATCGAATTGAATTTACATACTGGGGGCACTATTTCTTTGCCCTACCTTCTCATGCCTTTGCTTTCCCTTCCATTTTTTTTAATAGTTTTGTTTTTCTCTCTTACCCATTCGCCAGCTCTCCTTTCCTACTTTCCTGAATCTCCTGACTTCTTCCTCTTTACTCCTATCTCTCTCTCCTTCTTCAGCTGATTATTAGTATGGCTTGAGAAATATCTCAGTCAATAATCCTCTGAAGTACTTTATTTGCGTTCTTTATATTCTTCTCTTTGGATGAAACTTACAACTGGCCAGAGGGCTTCTGAATTGACCAAGGAGCAGAGATGGCTATACAAAACCAAGAGGACAGGGCATCTAATTGAATACAGATTTACTAGAGTCTGGTTTTCAAACAATACCCCTTTCCTCAGTAGCCCTTAAAACAGAGAATATATGTTTTTCTTCTTCCACATGACCCTACAGATAGTTCAACAGTTTGTGCATCCAGACTTGGAAGAAACTTTAGAAGGAATCTCATCTACCTTCTTCATTTTAAAGCTGAGGAAACAGTGATCTATTGAGGATAGGTGATTTTGGTAATGGTGAATTGGAGCTCAGGTCCTCTAATTGCAATACAGTATTCTTCCCACTAGATACCTGTCTTGTAGGCTCAACATTCTCCTCTGAACCTATCACATGGTTTTCAATATTCTCCCTCTCTCAGGCTTGGCAGCATCCTTTCCATCTCAGACTCCTAGAATCATCCTAAAACATGATGCCCAGAATTGCATATTTTGTAACTGTGACTATTAATCTGAAGAAGGCATGAAGGTTAATTGAAAGGAAGTCCTATAATAGTAGATAGGAAGCACAGGTGTTCATGTCCCCTGCCAAAGCAACCCTCCTCAGTGAATGGTAGTCATGGAGGGAACCCTGTTCAGGGAGAGAGAGAGAGACAGAGAGAGAGAGAAGACAGAGAATTAAGCATGGGAACCAAAGTGATAAATGAGGGAAAAAAGCCAGTACATCCTTGGAAATGAGAAGAGAAAATTGTGGGTGGGAGGTGGGGAGAAATAATGTTGGAGGCAAGAGGAATTTACATTACTCACATTTGCCAAGTGCTTGCTATGGTACTGGGTACTGAGGATACGAAGGAAAGCAAACATAGTCCCTGCTTGTATTCTATTGGGGGAGATCACAGATACTTAAATCAGAATAAATACAGTGAAGACAGAGGAGATGGACAGTAGCCTCTAAGAAGCAGCACTAGAAGCTCATAGGAAAAAGGCAGATGTTGCCCAGGGAGCATTTCATTTCTCCTCAGGCATTTCAAGATGCTCCCATGGACCCAACACAGAGGCTGGGTGGCACATAGGCCAGCAATAAGAATTGTTTTCATTTCCATAGAACTTTGTGGTTGACAGATTATTTTCTTCTCACTGGTTTTCTGAGATAGTTCAAATATCCATACCCGTTTTACAGATGATAATTTGAGGACCAGGGACTGACTTGCCTAAAGACCCATTGGATATAGAGCTATAAAATTAGAAGTTGGAACTGGAAGGGGTCTCAGAAGGCATCTAATCCAATTCCCCAATTTTTTTATCTGAGGAAACTGAGACCCAGGGAGTGACCTAAGGTCAAGAAGGACATAAGCACTAGAAATGGGATTTGAACTGAGGTACTCAGGTATAGTTGATTCTCCTTTTCTATTTTTATTTCATCATTCTTATCATCATTGTTATTGCTGTTGCTATAATTGTTATTTTTTTTTTTCCTTTTTTTCCACAAGAGGAAGTATGCAGGCCTAGGCCTTTTTGCCACACTCTGCCCTTGTCTTCAGGCTGTTGGCACTTTGGATTTTTCTTTAAATTCTCAAACACCCTCCTCATGTTTGTTGACTGATAAGAGCTGGCTTCTGGAATATCCTTATTTGAAGCCAGTGGGATGCACGTGAGTCTGCATAGGATGAGGGCTGGATGGAGTTTGCTTAGATTTTTGCAAAATATTTGCTGAGGTATCCCACGCTGCTCTTGTAAAAAAGATGAAGAAATGTAGTCCAGACAAGATCCAATTAGACTGATTCAGAACTGGATGTATGACCAGACTCAAAAAGTAATTAATTAATTATGCAGTATCAACATGGACAGTGTGCTCCAGTGGAGTGTGCCAGGGCTATGTGCTTGGCCCAATGTCGTGTAATAATCTGACCAAGGATTTCCAGAAATTCATGGATATATGGCATATTCCCCAAATTTGCAAAAAAAAAAAACATGTACAGAAGTAGCTAAGAGGCAAATATCTATTTGAAGTAAAGAAAAATTTCTTATTAATTAGCATCCTTCTTGAATGTAATGGTTTAGGGGTCTTTAGGAAGAGGATAAAGGTTCACTTCTCAGATCTATCACATTGGGGATTTCTTTTTTAATGGATGGTATTGACTAGATGGCAATCGAGGCCATTACCAATCTTTACGTTATTGGGTCGTCTCAATATAATTTGATTCCTCATGCTTTGGTAAGAAGAAAGTTAAATAGAAGCAAGAAATATCCAAATTATTGTCTTCACAAGAGTGATTGGCTTACATTGAGTTCAATCAAGGATCTCAACATGCTTCGCTTATTTACTTGTTGTTGTTCAGTTGTTTCAGTCGCATCAGGGTCTTTGAATTCCTATCTGGGGTTTTGTTGGCAAGGTAATGGAGTTGTTTGCCATTTCCTTCTCCAGCTCATTTTATAAATGAGGAAACTGAGGCAGAGTTAAAGGACTGACCCAGGGTCACATACCTAGTAAGAATCTGAGGCCAGATTTGAACTCGGGTCTTCTTGACTATAGGGCGAGCACCCTATCCACTGTACCACTTAGATGCCCCTTGTTAATTAATTGAGTGATTTACTTATTAATTAATTTGTTTGACCTGTGGAAAATCATCTTAACCAACTTTGAGTCTTGGGAAGTGAGCTGTGCCATGCACAACCAGTCCCTTTCCTTCTCTGGTTTCTGTTTCCACATCTATAAAGTGAGGCACTTGAACTCCCTTATATCTAAAGGGCCATCTCTTCTGTGTACTCAGAGACTGAAGATATAGATGTACAATGTTTCACTGACTCCTTTTAAAGTTCTAAAGCAACTCTTCCGCACACCGCCAGTAGGGGGTGATAGTGGTCATTTAAATCCCTAATTACAGTTTAGCTAATTAGCTCATCATCTCTTGCTTTCTAATCAGATGAAAGTTTGGGCCAAGATCATGCAAAGAATGTTCTGTGCACCCACTGGGTTTTAGTGAGGTGTGTCAGCTTCCCAATGGAGTTTTTTTTTTTTTTTTAATTTCATAACTTTTTCGTTTTCATCAATGTTCCAGGGAAGAAAGTCACAGTAATGAGGAGTGGGACCTACCTAGAACCTGCTCTCTTAAAAGCCACTGTTCCCCTTCTTAGCTTCAGGCAGAATTTCTTAAGTTCTTTATGGTTGCTTAGCTCATTTAGCATTTCAATGGCCTCTTGCCTCAACCTCTGGTTTGTCTTACCACAGTCTTTCCATAAGTTTTACTGTTTAATTCAGAAGACTTTTTAAAAAACACCTACTATGCAGGAACTCACAAGACCATAGGATCCCAAGTCTGGAGATGAAGAGGACTTCAAAGGTCATCCAGTTGAACCTCCATTATTTTATAGAGGAGGGAAATGGTGCCCAAAGAGGTCACAGGGTCACAGATGTCATGCCAGAAGGAGCTTCAGAGGCTCAGCTCCCATGTGTGAAAGTAGATACTATGTAAACACTGCCCTCAAGGAGCTTATGGTCCAATGGGCAGCTTAAGGCAACACTTATTCCTTAATTATGGTAATAAGAGGACTCACAGAATCTTAGGTTTTGAAACACTTGCCGAGATCATTCAGTACAATTCATCCTTAATTTATGTATACACACATATGTATATGTGTGTGTATTCATATAGATAGATAGATATGTGTTTATGTATGTATATAAGTATACATATATACATATATATGTATATACTTACATATTATATAATTATGTATATGTTTATGTATATATGTATAGATTTTATATACATGGATTTATATATTATATAATTACATGGATATATATACACATATGCACATACATCTGCACATGCATCCACATACATATGCCCATGTATAGACACACACATATGTGCCTCAGGCCCACCTTTGTACATGGAGCCAAAGGGTCTAATACCTTCCCCTCTCAGGTTAACACCTTTGTACTCTGCATCTATCTTGAAGATAGCTCTGTTTGTCCTGCTGCCTCTTTCTTTCAAATCTAAGTTCCTTGAGGGTAGGAAGGGACTTTGATTTTTTTCTCTTTGTACCCCAGCACTTTTTGCAGTGTTGATGCTTAAGAAATGCTTGTTGACTGATGTGTCTGAAGTGAGACTTGATCCCAGATCTTAGCAACTCTGGGCCAGCTCTCAGTCCATCATTTCTCTGAATTCTAGTTCTCTATTTTTGTAATTGTGAACTCCCAAAGCCCAGCCTAGTATCCTCAAACAGTAGGGGCATAATGAATGTTTGTTAAATGATTCAAGGCCTGTTTGCTGAATCCACCCCCCGCTCCCCATCCAGATCAGGGCCCCTCCTACAGTCTGTCACCTCTGTCTCCTGAATCCTTCCTGCACCATTCTCCATTCTAGCTGCTGTTTTCACTACCTTAATTCAGCTTCTTCTGTTACTATGAGAGCTCTCTGTTGGGGTAATAGTTTTGTGTTTCATCTTTGTATTCCCTAGTATCTAGGTTTTTTGTAGGAAAGGGACAGAGAGATCTGAGATTGCTTCTGGGCTTCATATCCCAGCTCAGACACTGTATATTGTTTGACCATAGACCAGTCACTTAACCTCTCTCTCCTCTTCTATGAAATTGAGATATTGGTACCATTACCTGCTACAGGGCTATTGTGAGATCAAATGAGTAAATGTACTTAGAGATCTTTACAAATCCTGAATCTACACGTAAAGGTCACAGAGGCTTAATAAATACTCATTGGAAAGTGGTTAGAAATCTGTGTCCACACCTTTTGTAACAATTGGTAATATAGTATTTGTATGGGACTTTGAAAAATTGAATTGACTTAAATCCCAGAGCCATCCTGTTACAACAATTCAATCAATAAGCAAAGCATATATTAGACATCTACTGTGTGCAGCCTTCCCTGTGAGACAGTAAGGGGAATGCAAGGTTTGGATAAAATTTAGTCCTTATCTTTATGGACCTCATGGTTTCGAAAGGACATACACACAGATAACTTATTTTTGGTGTTTTATGGAAAGTGTGTGTGAAAGAGTTAAACCCAGCATGCAATGAGGTTTAAGTACAGGAGCAGAGAGTACTAGGAAAGGCTTTCTGGAGGATGTATCCATGCAGAAATTTTCTGAAGAATATTATATTTGGCTTTAAAAGACAAAGAAGTTGTAAATACCAATGAAAGAGTTCCAGGAGAGAAGAGACCATTCAGAAAAAGAGACATAATCAGAGCAATTTTAGGACTATCATATTAAAAGAGATGTATACATTCAAAACCAAAACAATAACAATAGAAATAGTGTGGACATTAGAGATTTATGGTGTCATAAACCATCATTTTTTTCTGGTCATTTTTTTTTACTATGAGAGAATATCAATGTTGGTTGATTATTGTATTGTCATGTTCATAAAAATTTTTTAAAAAAGACTTCTCCAAAGGTGAGGAATTCACAGATGAAGAAACAGCAAGGAAATCATTCTCTGTATAAGGGACACTGAATTGGGAAGATGCTTTGGAATGTATCTAACCCAACCCTGTCATCTTAAAAATAAAAAAATAGAAAAAAAGTAGAAAACTGAGGCTGAGAGGAAAGGGATTCTCCTGAGATATAACAGTGTGTTGGTGGCTGATCTGGGTGAAGAATCCAGGTTTTGTGACTCCCATCATAGAAACCTTCCATTTGCTTCTCTCCCATAACCAGTAAGGTCATATGGTCTGGTTTCCCTCCATTTCTTTGTCAAGTGACTCATGTTACTTTTTGAGGTTCTTCACCATGATATTTCCTCCAGATTCCCCTTATCCCTCCAGACCACCCTACTCTGAGGCATGGCTCTGGAAGATGAGGAGATAGAGCTCCTGGATAGGATTGACTTCCTTTCCTTATCTCCTACCCCTCTGGGCTGTACACATGATAGAAAAAGACTGTTTCTCCTGGATCACTTAGAACTCTTCTCACTGACACACTCTGGGATTCTACATCAGGTTTGAAGAAATACAACAGCTTTGGGGTATACAGCAAGGGCATCAAGAGCATTAGGATGGCAATCAGGGCTTCCTTTTGAACACTTTGAAGGCCTCAGCTTTCCTCTGCTCCTGGAGTGAAGAAGTTTCCATTCCAAAACTGCATGAGACACCCTCATCTTTGAGTATCTAAAGAAGGATTCATCATTATAGTTAAGCCCTGAGTTTCTTCCCTCCATCCTCATTATCATCCCATTCCCATATAGATTCACTATATCTCATGGACTCAGAGACACAAGGCAGAAACTTGTTCCCTGGCATCCTTGCTTTGAGGTTTTCCAGTCTTTGCTTGAATGGCTCTGATGGAAGGGAACTCATTTTCACCAAAGGTTATTGCTGTCCATGGTTGGTATTGTCCAAACTGATGATTAGACTAACCCTGAGATTAAAGTGAATAACAGATCCTCATTCTCTCTGAAGTAGCCCATCAAAATTTCCTTCTCTAACCCTTTAAGAAAGAACAAAGGCAGAGGAAAGAGAAGGGAGACAGACAAAAAGGCATACAAAGGCAGAAAGAAAACAGACAGATACATAAAATAATGTAAAAGAGGCAGAGAGATGGATTTGTGGAAACAATGGAGGAGAGGAGCTGGTGGTTTTGACCTTTTCTCTCTATTAGACTTTAGGGTAACCTATTCAACCTGCTCCAGAGTATCTCTCTACTAAAATACCCCTTGGATCTACTGGGGAAAGGAGGAATATGAAGGAGGAATAGCTAAATGAGATTGGGGGCGGGGGGGATTGGAGGATTGGATCTTTCCTTCCCATGGATCCCTTGTACTACAAACCCTTCTGTGTGAACTTGCATTAAATATAATGCCTGCTTTGGTCCATGTACCATAAACATAACTTTTCCCTTGGGGGGAGAGAATGCCTCTTGGCTTATGAATTACAAATACCATACATTTCTGTCTGTCTGTCTGTCTCTTCAGAGTCAGCGCCTTCACAACTCTCTCTCTCTCTCTCTCTCTCTCTCTCTCTCTCTCTTTCTGCTTTTTCTGTTCCTATTCCAGTTCTATTTTTGCCATAAAAGCATCCTTCTCTTCTCCATTACTAGAAGAATTTTCTTAAATGTTCTTAAGCTATACCTTGCAAAATTCCATTTATAAGTGAACTTAAGCAATCCTAGAGCTGGGAAGCTGCTTATAGAATCATAGAATTAGAAGGAGTTTTAGTGACTATTTCATCCAGTCATCAATTGAATATGTCCCCTCAATGATAACATTAAATGCAGTACTCTGTCCTTGGTGTGAAGACTTCCAACAAGGAGGAACCCATTCTCCCCCTCTTGTGGGTTGCTAGTTTTGCTCCAATTTAATACTGTGCTTTGACCAATCTCTTTGAAATCAATTGCTCCTACTTTTGTGCCCAGAACCAGGCTGAACAAGTCTAATATTTCTTTCTCATTACAGCCCTCCAAATAGAGGAAGGCAACTATAAGGCATCCCCTAAGTCTTCTCTTCTCTGACATAAATGCCCAAACTCCCTTCCACTTATATGGCCTGTTTTCAAGGCCAGTTAATCCATTTGCTTGTCTACCACTGGTCCTATTCAACTGTGTTCATGCAGTTACCAAAACAAGTCACACAGAATTAGACTAGATGTTTCAGGTGTTGTTAAACAGAACATGTACTCTCAGAGGCCATATCACTGGCCAGTCCTGTGTATGCCACCCTCCTTCAACCACGCACCCCATCTTAGTACTTCATAAATTGTTCTTCCTCTCTCCAACATCCTGTAACCCTTGAGAGCCTTTCTGGAATCACATAGTTTGAATATGGAAGGGGCCATAAGGATAATTTACTACAAACCTCTTATTTTTAAAAGTGAGAAAATTGAGTCTCAGAAACATTAAGTGATTTGCTCAAGGTCATAGAGCTCATAAATTACATTTAAGAGGCATAAAAATGTAAATTTATGCTTGTACACCTCATCCTGTAGACCAGATTCCCACCAGACAATTACCAAGAAGTGACCTTGGTTTTCTTGACCAAATAGGTCTTGGAGACTTGCCCATCTCAGATCATCTAGAGCAGAGATTCTTAACCTTTTTTTGTTTGGCAGTCTGGAAACACTTATGGACCCCTTCTCAAAATCATGGTTTCAAATCTGTAAGCTACATGGAATTATAATGATATTGACCTAGTTATCAAAGTATTAAGATACTAATATCATTTTTTTTTAAGTTTGTGGGCCCCAGATGAAAGAGACTTGGTCTAGAGAGACCCTGGCATTGATTAATGAGGCAGCACTGAAGAAATCTTCTCTGATCAGCCAAGTAGAAGAGCATATGATGAGGTTTCTTATGGTCACCGGATGACAGAACACCTCTGCATCTACCCTCTACAGAGGTGGCCTTAAAAGAACAAGGAGGCGACTGAGCCAGCAGAACAGATGGTGAACAGTGATAAACAAGGACTCTAGAGAGGGGCTCAGGATTGGATCTGATTCTCAACATCTGGCCCACAATCAGTGACCCATCAAACCGGCAGAACATGGGATGTGCCCAGAGAAAGGGCAAGGAAGGAGGCCAATCACAGTGGGTGTTAAGAAGTAATCTAACATTCTCCTTAGCTGAGTGTCTTTCCAAATAAAAAATGAATTCTCTATACTTTTAGCCTAATATCTGTCTGGAAGGCAGGCAAGAGAACAGAAGACACATAGAAGGAAATGGGGATGTTTTACCTGGAGAAGAAGACATGGCAGAGTGAGAGAGGGAAGCAGACATGACCTTTATCTTTATCTCACAGCATCAAGGTATAAAACATGGCAGGCTTATTTAGCTCTTCTGAAGAGGGGAGAACATGGAAGTGTAAAGGACAGGATCACTGCTAAGGGACTAGTGAATTTCAGATCCCTGTAATGAAAAACTTCATGATGGAACCAACGTGACTTAGCATAAATCTCTACTAGACTTGGAGTCTACTCCTACATTTCCTGGCTGTGAGACCTTGAACATGTCATCTCGCTTCTCTGAGCTTCAGTTTGAGTATAATAATAGTTAGAACACATATGTTTCCCTATTCTTTTGATGAAGGATCATTCCCAAATTCAAAGGACCAGCTTAATGTGAATCACTATTCTTATGATCTTTGGCCCTGTGACTTAATCAACACAAAGAAACACCCCCTCCCCCAATGCAACTGCAACTAGAGATCATAGAATCATAGATTTAGAGCTAGAAAAGACCTTCTAGGGTATATAGTCCAATGTCCTCATTATAGAGGTGAGTAAACTGAGGCATAGAGACTCACCTAAGATTATACAGAAGTAGCCTTGAACACAAGATTTCTAATTCTACATCTGTCACACTTTATTTGTGTGTGTTTCTGCTTTATTTGTGTCCCATTTCTTGTCTTAGAGAATGGACCAAAGGCATTAAGAGGTTTAATGATGTTCTTCTGGTCCTGGAGCTAGTATGTGTTGAGGCAGAGCTTGGGCACAGTTCCTCCTGAAGGCAAGGCATACATTTCTACACAAACCACCCTGCATCTCTTCATCATTGGAACTATTTCTAAGACTTTAAGCTATAAAAACTGGACATAGAACTTTTGGAGGTGGAGAGGTCCTCATCACTGGAGGGCGGTAAGCACTTCTTAGGGTGTAATGGAGGTGACAGCTGCTCAGGGATGGGTCAGATTAGCTGGCTTCCTGGGGCCCTTGGGGTTTTGAGATTTGAGGGCTCTGTTCTGGGCAGGGCCAGAAAGTTTCCCTAGGTCCAGTGCACTGTCTTTCTCCTCAGACTGTTCCTTGAAACTTGGCACAAAGCCTGGATCCGGCTCTCATCTTCCTTTGGCCCATGGTGTCATGCTCATTCATGCAGGTCTGCCCCACACTCATTGATCACATGCATTCAGGCTGAAAAGAATCAGTGTAAATGGGTTGTCCATGAGACTCTGTGGGCCATGGGACTGATGAAAGCAATTTCCCGTTCAAGATGTCTTTCCCTTAAATTACAGAGGGAGGTATCATGAGAAATCTATAGCAGATGATTTTATTTAATTGTCTAACTAATAAGAAGCCTCTTAAGGTGTGTGTGTGTGTGTGTGTGTGTGAGAGAGAGAGAGAGAGACAGAGAGAGAGAGACAGAGACAGAGAGAGACAAAGAGAGAGATAGACAGAGACAGAGAGAGAGACAGAGAGACAGAGAGAGAGACAAAGAGAGAGATAGAGAGACAGAGACAGACACAGAGAGAGACAGACAGAGACAGAGAGAGACAGAGAGAGACAGAGAGACAGAGACAGAGAGAGATAGAGAGACAGAGAGAGACAAAGAGAGAGATAGAGAGACAGAGACAGAGACAGAGAGAGAAGTTCCAACTGCAGGAGGATATTACACTGCTTATTTTGGCATATACAGATATGTGCAGGGAGGATTGATGACTGAAGTGGCTGGAGTCAGGAAGTGCACTGAAGAGGCTAGTACAATTGCCCAGACAAGATGTGATGTGTGCAGTTATGTAGTCCAGTACATGTAGTACTAGACTAGTAGTCATGAAGAACCAAGTGCAAATCCTAGTCTAAGATATTTATGTCCCTGGGCAAATCAATAAATGTCTCCCAGCCTTAGTTTCCTCATCTGTAAAAGGGATCTCAACAGCATGTATTTAAGGGGTTGTTGGGAGGATCGAATATGATAACATATGTAAAACACTTTACTATCTTGGGGCACTCCACAAATTCTGGCTATTATGGTTGTCGTTATTGGCTCTAAGGAAGGGTATTCTACCTCGGGAGGAAGAAGAAATTTTGGATAAGAGATGATGAGTTCAAACTGAGCTATGTTGATATGAAGTGCTGAAGGCATGACTTGCTCAAGATGCCTAAGAAGCAAGTGTAATAAATAAGCAAAACACCCCCCTCCCCTACCCCAATGCTAGGTGATTCCCAAGTATGTATTAAGGGACTACTGCATGCCTGACTGTGCAGTGTCAAGGATACAAAGACAGAAGGGAAACAATCCTTGCCTTCATTAACTTATTGAGGGGAAAAGCCACAGTTTACTGAAGGTCTGATCAATGAAGGAAAGAAAGAATGAATGAACGAACAATTAAACAAATGAGCAAACAGACAAATAGCTTAGATCTGAGCTGCCCTTTAAGCTTTGCAAATTGCTTTATGCACAACTAGATATGAGATAATTTGGGTCCAGGAGGCCACCAGAAGGAGGAGGGAACAGTGATGGCCTCAGGTAGTAGGTGGTGTATTTCCTTCTATGTGAAAGCATTAGGGAGCATCATATGCTCTGTCACAAAGACTTCTCCTAAGGAGGAAGACCTTGAATGTTTCCAAGCAGACGTCCAGTATAGATGAGCTGCGGCTCACCTCCTTGTTCCCACCCTCTCATTCGCTGGTGAACTGTGGGGTTTGGGGGAGGAATCCAATGCAGGTTGAATAAGTTTGCAGATTGGAGAGCCGGAATGCTCGGAGTCTCCCCTCTAAGTGTTTTAAAAACCTAATAATGAGAGCCAGGAGCTGCAGCCTGGCTGAGTCAGCCTCCCTAGACTACCTCAAAAGCTTAGAGGGCAATTTCTTTTTTAAAAATCACTTTGCAAACACCTGGAGGGGGAGCAAGGTGTTAAGTCGACATCAACCTACATTTGTCAAAGTTAGATCATCTCAGTGCAGCCTCATTTCTTTCCCTAACAAGGACAGGGAGGTGGCAGAGGGGGGACCCCTGAGAGAAAGGACTCCCTGAACACTCATCATGGCCCCCAGCTCCTAGCTCAGGGCCTGCTACAGAGCAGCATGCAATGGATGCTTGCCAATTGACTGTTCACACTAGACATACAAGGGTGGCAAAATGGGCAAAGCACAAGGACCTTCAAGCAGCTTCAGTTCTAGAGTTCTTTCTGTCACCTATGAACTTCATAGGTTTGGGAAACCCAAATTGTGAGCCTTAGTTTCTTCCTTTTTAATGGGGACAACAATATCTCACCAACCCCACTCACAGGGTTACCCAAAGAATGGTTCAGTAAAAAAAGCCCTGGCTCTGGAGTCTGAGAGCCTGGGTTCAAAGCCTGCCTGTGATACTTACTATCTGTGTCACGTGGACAGCTCATTTGGCTTTTGGGTCTTGGATCACCCCTCTGTAAAGTGGAGTTTGGGTTAGGTGGTTGCTTCTCTGAAGTTGCTTCTAGCTCTAGACCAGAGGTTCTCAGCCTGTGGGTCGCTACCCCTTTGGGGGTGAAACAACCCTTTCACAGGGGTCACCTAAGAACAGCAGAAAACACATATTTCCAATGGTCTTAGGAACCAAGACACCACTCCCCTATCTGCCTCCAGGCAGGTCTACCCACATGCAGATACGCCCATACATGAGTATTAAAGGGTCACAGCAATAGGAAGGTTGAGAACCACTGCTCTAGACCTAAGCTTCCAAATCTGAGGAATATAAGAGAAACTGTCCTAATAACCAGAGTAATTCAACTGTGGTACTTGTACTTGGTAGAAAGTGAACTTCCCAAGGAAAAACTATGTAAGAAGAAGCTTGATAACCTCTTCTCAGGGATATTCTAGTGTGGGTTCCTCTGAGGAGGTGGATGTTAGACTCAATGACTTTGAAGGTGCCTTTTAAGCTTCTAAGATGATGAGGGTCTAGGAAATTACTTCATGGGTCTAAAGATTTGTTTTTAAATAAACTTTAAATGTCACATGTGTACTAATGGTCATTGTTACATCTGTCGGTTTATATCAAACTTGGATCCAAATTCTGGAACCATCTACAGACAGTAAAATAATGAAATGGATTTGGATCATTTGGATCATTTGACCGAAAGTCCTTTTTTCTTGGTTATCAAAAGTCCCCCATGAAGGAACAGAAAAGAAAGGAAGTGGGAAGAAGGTGGCAATAAGCATTTATTAAGCATCTACTATGCTCCAGGCACTATACTAAGAACTGTACAAATATCTTCTTTGATCCTCTCAACAATGCTGTGAGGTAGGTGCTGTTGCTATCTCCATTTTATAGTTGAGTAATTGAGCCAAGTAGGGGTAAGAGACTTGTGCAGGGTCACCCAGCTAGTAAGTGTCTGAGGCCACATTTGAACTCCAGTCTCCCAGACCTTAGGCCTATTACTTTGTCTACTCCCTCGTCTAGTAGCAGGTGGTTAAAACAACACAAAAAACAAAAACACAATGGACTAAAAATCAAGGAGGCATTTTTAGCAGTCATGTACACACAATACTAGTACAGTCTATCTTGGGAGACACCAGGGTCTCCAAGGCAGAGTATACCAAGAGCTGGTGAATCAGGAATTTCTCAAGACGTGGCTTTATTCTGGCATGGTTATAGAAATGTGGAGAGATGAACTTACCAAGTGCCAGGATCTGGGCTTCACACTAGGAATAAAAAGATAAAAACAAAGTCTCTGCCTTTAAGCAATTCACATTCTAATGAGGAAAATGCGTGTGTTTGGAGAGAATGGGAATAATCTCAGAGTAAAGGCATCAGGAGTGGGGAGGTCTGGGAAAGGCTTCCTGCTGCGATTTGAACATGGACCAGCTGACAGACACCACATCTGGAGTGAAGAAAATCTGAGTTCAAATCTGGCCTCAAACTTATAGCTATGTGGCTCTGGCCAAGTCACTTAACCCTGCTTGCCTTGTTTTACTCATCTGTAAAATGAGGATCATAAAAGCATTTGCCTTCCACCATGACTGTGAAGATGAAATGAGATAATCACCTAGTGCCTAGTGCATATTAAGTGCTTTATAAATGTTAGAGAGTTTTATGACTATGATTATGACACTGTGTGGACACACTTGCCTTCGAGAGCCCATCCAGTTCCAAGAAGGCATAAGTCAAATTTCTGAAACTCTGAGGTCTAGAGAGGAAATAGCTAGCCTAACATCACACAGCACTCTGCACCATCTAGCGAGTGTCTGTTCTCAAAAGAAGCCCTGTGCATAATCCCACTTCTTTCAGTGTTGCGGAGGGAGGGGGAATGTGAGCAGTCCTAAATGAAGTTTGGAAGTCCCCTATTAGGTCGGCTATGGCATTGCTATGGAGAGAGAATGTCTCCCTGGGTTGCAAATTTCTGTAGCTGGAGGGGAGATGCCATATTGGTACCCAGGCTTCCCTAAAGGCGAGAGGGGCAAACAGAACACCCACTTCCCACTCCACATCTGAGGAGTGTAATGAAGGAAGAGAATATGCTTTCATAATGAGGGCAGTTGCAGCCATGGTGGCCAGGTGGGCACAGATGGTGTCTTTCCCCCAACCAATTGTCAGAGAGAAGATGATACAAGTAAAACTCACATTTTCAGAGAGAAACTACAGTGTTCTAATTACTAAATTGTTTATTGGTCTCTGACTCTCCAGTCTATTGGATGATACCATACTGAAGTCAAAGGCTGCTATTGTGTCCAAGTTGCAGAGAAAGAGCTTTGGAAAGAAGAATGGAAGAATTGGAAAACTTCTAATCAAATTACATTTCCTGCAATAGGCAAAGCTTAGGGGCTGATCTATTTGCTGCCTTTTTGCTTCAGACATAGGTATTGCATATGAGAATATATCTTAGCATTAATACTCTTCTCTGTTTGTGTATTACCTTACCCCACTGCTATTTACTCATCTCAAGGCCTTTACATGAATGCGGACAGCTCCCCGCCACATTATAACTCACTACTTGTTTAATTCTGCTCCTCTCCCTTTCTGACTTTGCTGACAAAAGTAATCTGTGTCTGGCCTCCTCTAATGCAAAGTTTAAATTGTGAGCTCAGATCTGTAGGCTTAAAAAATAATTCCCCAGCGTTGAAGATCCTCTAATCAGGTTATCAGGGTAGGAGTTTCTGTCTGTGTGATGCTGGCATCACCCGGCGCCCATGATTAACTCTCCTTCCTGGGCTCCTTCAGGAGCTGAGGCTACAGATGAGGTCTGAAGCATTAGCTATAATGGATTAATCAAAATGAAGGAGAGAGAGGCTGATCTGGGCAAATGCGCATCGATTTGGGGCCCAAACACTTAGAAATGAGAGGTGACCAGGAGCTCCTGGAATGGGGCTTTACTATTATGTAAAACCCGAGACTGATTCATTCGGAAAAATACCTTCTGAGATTAGTGGGGCAGACTTCATTTTCAGACCCAATTAGATGTGTTCCTTGAACAACTGGCTTCAAAGTCATTTCTGGAAGGGCAGATTGGATTCATTACTTTTCCCTTCAATAGTTTCTATGATCAGCTCTCAGTATTAAGGACTGGCAGCCCCGCTCTCCATCATTAGCATGCAAACCTTGTAACCCCAGGAGGGCTTATGCACCTGAGACTGCAGCTTTCCATCCCCTCAGTGATGCCCAGCTTTATCTGAGAAGGGACCCTTACAGCCATATCCAAAGATGGGGAAAACACTCTACCTCTGTAGTTTTATCTCACAGCCCCATAATAATTACAGTTGTGATTTATATGGTGCTTAAAGGACCGCTAAGTCTTTGAGAGACAGATTGATTCTCATCGAATGTCAGAACAATGTCTGGTAGGATATCGTCTTAACGAATATTTGTTTGTTGATTGAATGTCACAGTAGCCTAGTAAGTGCGCTGTTATTATCCCCACCTTTGTAGGTGGAGAAAGTCCAGGGTCATAGAGCTAACACATGCTGGAGTCAGGACTCCAACCAAACCCAGTATTCTTAACTCCAGGTCCATTACCCCAAATGGTCTTTCTCTCTTTGCCATCCCCCTGGGAGTCAGCTTGGGAATATCATTTTACCTCTTATGCTATCATGTTCACAATGAGCCTCTTCCTTCAGATGAGTGGCTATTTTTAACTGACCCTTAATTCTTATTTCAGGTGATATCCCCATGGCAGCTTTTGAGCCAAATAGAAGGTGAAGTAGCAGGTACAGAGTCCGAAAATTTCTGGGTTGAATGGGGGCTTAGAGATGGTCTGCTAGTCTGATCCTGACCTGACTGAGCAAGCCTTAGCAACACCCCCAAAAGTAGCCATCTGTTGGGTTGAATTCCATACCCTGCTTTTGGTTTAGTAACATTGTTCTAGACATTACAGGAACTGACCAGTTTAGCTAAGTCCACAAGCATTTATTAAGCTCCAACTGTATACCATTTCCTATACTAGTGCTGCCATGATCTTTGTCACTTCTCTGAAGGTTTCAAAGTCTGCCTTAAGGACAGAAATTTAGTATTAGCCTCAATAACCTTTAGAGTCTCATATATTTCCAAACTTGTGATTCTTGATCATCACAGGATATACTTCTACCTCCTTTCCCCGCGATGCCCATCCTTGGTGAGGTCTTATTAATTACTCCTCCCATGCCTGCTATCATACTACGTGAGATCTAAGGTTCAAGTACAATTATCTGTTGTTGGGGGGAATACCAGAAAGCTTCCTGGAGGCAGTGGTATTCCTAGGAAATAGCAGAAAAAGAGGGAGCATGGAATCTAATGGCTCCTTTTCTGGCCTATTCCTATAGACAGTGGTTCTAAACCTTCCTGATGCCTTGACCCTTTGATACTCATATGTGGGCATATCTGCATGTGGGTGGACCCACTTGGAGACTGATAGAGGAGTAATGTCTCAGTTCCTAAGACCATTGGAAATGTGTGTTTTCTGATGGTCTTAGGCGACCCTTGTGAAAGGGTTGTTCAATGCCCAAAGGAGTTATGACCCACAGATTGAGAACCGCTGCTATAGGAATACAGGCAATGGACACAGCTGATTGCCATCAGCCTGCTGGTAACTGAGAGACTTTGCTCCTGGGCGGAGGTTCTTGGTGAGTGGGCTTCTCTAACTGCATAGTTACATTCCCTCGTATTTCTCACATTCATTGGATTTGCATTATCACCCATAATCCTGTAATTCCCTACTAATTGCCCACTCTGTTTTGCAGGTTGGCTATATTTAATTGTGGTTTTTATGGTAAATAAATGGTATATTTGTTATGCTCCCTTTATCTGGCCTGCAATTCCCTCCAAAGAGCCCATTATCATGGTGGAGGCAGTAAAGCGAGGTGGAGATGCTGCTCATTTAATGATGGGCCCTTAGAGCAGGTCGTAGTGGGGTGGGGGTGGGGGTGGGGGTGGAGAGGTTCATTGTCCAGAATGTTTTTAAGATGCTGAAAGACTGACTTTTGTGGATGTTGCTTAAATGAGCTGGTGTTAGCAAGGGTACACCAATCTCTGTCTCAGGGCAACCCCAGTGTCCTTACTCATGTACACTCTGGGTGGGGGTCTTGGCCTAATGCCACTCTGAAGCTGCAGATACCCAAGGGTTCATTCATTTGTTTATTCCTTCTTTCTTCCTTTTCCTTTGTCTGCTTTGTCTCTTTATCTGCAGACACCTCCCCCTCCTTCCCTCCCTTCACCTGGCACTGTCATCTGACCTATAGACATAAGGTAATACCCCTTTGTCACCCCCCTCTACTGAACCCATGAGACCTCTGGGACTTTGCAGCTGAATGTTCCCTTCTGTGTTATCTTCCCCAAGTAATGGATGGGCTTTTGAGGGCAGGGAGTGTCTCATTTAGCATATTTATATTCCAAGAACCAAGCATGGTGCTTTACTCATAGTAACCATTTCTTTAATTACACATATACACCTATAAGTTCCTGTTGTGTTCCAGGCATTCAAAGGTGTAAAGTCAAAAGTGAGATGGCCCTTTCCATCAAGAAGTTTCTATTCTTCTGGAGGTTTCAATTTATGTAGGAAAAAAGAAATATTGAACAGAAACAAAGCAATTCAAGTCTTTAGAACAGTGGTTCTTAACCTGTGGGTCATGACCCCTTTGGTGGTCAAACGACCCTTTCACAAGGGTCGCCTAAGACCATCAGAAAGCACATATTTCCTATGGTGTTAGAAACTGATACACCGCTCCTCTATCCATCTCCAGGTGGATCTGCCCACATGCAGATCTGCCCACATATGAGTATTAAAGGGTCACAGCATTAGGAAGGTTGAGAACCACTGCCTTAGGAGGAGGACTTGGGGGAGAGGGTGTGCTCAGGAAGGGGACCATGAAGAAGGGAGCAGCAGAGCTGCGTTTTGAAGGAAGCCAGGAATTCCAAACATGAGTGGATAAAGAATAGATAGCCTGGGCAAAAGTGTGTGATTGGGCATGAAACTTGTTTTGTGTCCAAGAAGCAGCAAGCTGAACTGGTTGAGGATCATAGCAGGCTATATGTAGTCCTTGTGTAGCCCTAGCCTGAGAGGCAAGTTCAAGATTGTAGCTTTGATTTGGGGCTGTGGGATGGCAGGGGAAGGATGTAGGACCTGCTCGTTAATGACCCTGCTATTTTGCTGTCTCATCAGGACTTGTGAGGGGAAAGGCTGGGCCTGAGGTCCTTCATCATGATGCTGATGACCTGAAAGCACCTCTGAAGTTGTATGAGGGCGATTTTACGTGATGGAGGCTATTATTAACAATAACTTCACAGCACCGGATTTTATTGGTCTCTGGTGACCATGTTCTGTATCATAAATAAGACTTTGAAACTCTATATCCAAAGGCTTTGACAGTTGGTACTAACTTATCTATCTATTGGCCTGAAAATCCTCAACCTTGTTAAGTCAAACTGTCAGCGCTCATTACACATAAATTAGGGGGCTGGGGGGACTGGTATTCCCCCCCAGGTATTTATTAGAAAGCCCAATAATGGGATTCAGTCCTGTGGAAGCCCTAAAAATGTTGGCGGCTGAAGACAGGCCATTTGCCCAGGCTTATTAACTCTGCTTTGGCAGTGGTGCTGAGCAGAGCTGAGACCTGCCTCCCTTCTCCTGGGTAGCACCAGGTAGGATGGAGAGAAGGTGGCAGACATGAGCCCCTCTCTTGGCTGGCCAGACTCTGCCGTTACAGAGTCTTTGTTTTGGAGGAGCTGAGAATACATTTCTGTGGGGCAGAATCAGTGTATGGAGCAGCCACTGGCACATTACTTCTCTCTTCATTCATTCAGCAAATACCTCCCAAGAGTTTTCTTTATGCTAGGTATTTTAAGGGATTAAAAAAAAAAAGATGTTTGAATCTGTGATTTCACTGATGTTGAGAACTCCTGGGGAAAACATCATTTAGCAGTGTGAGTCAAGATGTCTGTCACTTAGAGCCTTGGAGTGGCCTCCCTGATCCCTTGTGTGTGAGGAGCCCTGGCTTAGTGACTCCCAGTCAGCCCTGTCTGCACTCCAGCATGCTGGGCCTCACCCTAAGGGACCCAGCAGGAGCTCACCCCGGCATTTCCCAGACCAACAATGAGGAGTTTCCCATGCCTTGATTCATGCCATCCCACATTGTTCAGAGTTTCATCGCTGGCCTCCCTATTTTTTCTTGGTGGTCACTTGCCTAAAACTGCACCCAAGTCATCTTTTCGAATGGCCACATCAGTTCTGGGGAGGTAAAGATGGATTGTGGTGACAGGATTGTCCCTTTTGTCCGATGCACATTTGTCTGGGCATGGGATCTGTGGAGATCCATACTAATGCAATTAGCTCCCCTTGCAGTGCCTTTTAATTACAGATCAATCATCGAACCACATGGCAACGTCATCAGCAAGGCCTCTGCAGCCAGGGAGAGTCTTGGCAGGCTCTGCGCAGGCTGCTGCTTCTGGGTGTGGGGCCTGATTGGCAGAGAGAATCTACTGCAGGAGAGAATCATCAAAACATATTAGTCTAGGTACCTAGAGATGTGTCAGATAGAAAGGAATGGTGTGGAGGGGGCAGGAAGCTGAGGTACTGACAGCTCTGGAAGCCAACTCTCCTCTCAAAGCAGGTCAGAGGAGTCCTCTGATGAGGAAGGTGAGGATGGGACTGCTAGGAAGGTCAAACAATGGGAAGAGGGTTTGGAACAGAGGATTTCAGAGTTGGGAGGGGCCTTAGAGAAGGCAGTCAAATGCCTTTATTTTACATGTAGGGAAACTGAGGCCTAGGGTGGGTAGAGACTTGACCAAGGTCACATGCTTACTCAGTGGTAGGTCTCCAGGTACGCTACCCTCCAATTTTGTGCTTTTTTTCATCACCCCATGCTTTATTAATTCCCTCTCTGATAGATTTATCTCCCTCTTCTCAGTTGTTATGAACTTAGAATTCCAGTGCAGACTGCATTGACATCAATAAATCTGTATTAAGATAAATTTGTCTTGAACATTTTCTCCCATGTTCTGGACATAAAACTGTTTCCTGTGCCAATCAGGCCACAGCAAATGGAGTCGCCTCCTGAGCTCCCCCGGGAATGCTGATGGGGTGAGACCACTTCATTTACTTGGCAGTCCCCAGTGTCATCGGCATCATTCTATCAAAGACCTTGGGAAGGAAAACTGTACACCGTGTCCTGGACTTGACTAGGATTTTATGGCTTGATCCTCCATCTGGGGCCTTCTGTTCACATTGGCCCCAAGGTAGCAGGGTGGGGCCCAGGGGAGTTTCCTGGTTCATTGCCAGCATGCTGTGGTACAATGACTGGGGCCAGGTCAAGTTTAGTGTGGGATCTCTCAAGCCTCTGTCAGGTGGGCAGAGGGTTGGCTAAGCCTTTTTCTCAGCCAGTATCATCTGCGGCCTTCTCTGTTGCAAACTAGGAGTACAAGCCCTGGACCACTCCTCATTTTTTGCTTCCTAGGGAGCCTGGAACTTGCCCATCCCCCAATTTGCCGACAACTCTGACCAGACTTTTAAAGCTTTACTGCATCATACAGACTGGAAGGGCTCTCAGGAGAAATCCAATCCACTCTAGCCTTGTCCCAACTGTCATCCAGTCCTCTCCTCACTACATTTCTAACAAGCCTCCACTTGAATCCTCGAATGACAGAAAACTCAGTTTAGCTTCAAGAAAGAGGACGGTGAGGTTGGGACCTCCTTCCTCCTGAGCATAAAACCTCTATTTATGTCTAACCACATACCCTTCAGATTGACAATGATAGTAAAAAAGGAAAATGGTAGATGTTGGGAAGTGGACACACCATTGTACTGTTGGTAGAGCTATGAATCAGGCCAATCTTTGGAAACTGACTTGGATTGCACCCCCATGCCCATGTAGCTAAACTCTGCATAAACTGTGATCCAGCTCTACCACTGCTGAGCCTGTAGCCCAAAAAGATTGAACACACACAAACACACACACACACAGAGCAAATACTTTTTGTCGTGGCAAAGAACCATCTATTGGTAAAAGACTAAAGAAACTCTAGTATATAAATGCATGAGAATATTATTGTGCTTTGCCCAAGGTGCCTTGCTTTCTCCATGGAAAGGGAAGAGGAAGATGGAAGGAGGGAGACAGAGGACAGGGAAGAGAATGAAACATAGAAGGCATGGAATAGGATAGAAGAGGACAGGGTAGGAGGAAGAGAGATTTTTTAAAAATCTATTTTTGTGATGACAGTTCAGTGAATTTTCTTCCTTAACTTCTTACCTCTCTTCCCTCCTTGGTGTATACTTAACAGCACTGCTGGCATGTGCCTGAGGACAAAGGGCATGGACCAGCTGAGACCCCTTGGTGATGGCAGATATCAGGGAGCAGTCTTAATTTTGAAGGACTATCTCCATTACCAAAAGAGCACATCCCCCATTACAGAAATTCAAATGCATAACCAGAGGCCCAATTCTAGAGGGCAGAATTTCCTTAGGATTCCCTTGTGCAATAATATATATCTCATACTTTTTTTATAAAGTGGGTCACAAAAGTGAATTTCATAGAATTATAATAGACAAAGAGAGAAGGAAAAAACATTCTAGACCTAGAGTGTAGCATGAGTAGCTTCCTAGAGGCAAGAGGTAGGCTTCACTCATTCAGCAGCCAGAGAGTAGATGCTTCATCATGCTTAGCTCCCAGGATATCCTCCTCTAGGATCTCAACCATCTGAAGATGACCCTCTTTCTGGCGTTGGCCATGAAGCTAATATTTCTGTGGAAGATATAGTTTGTTGCTGAGCTGATACATGCTTACAACCTTGTCTGGTTTCCTTGCAAATACAAGTAATGTCTTAGTATACTTACAAGCCTCAGTCCTGGCTCAGCCACTTCATGTCTGTATGAACTTGAGAAGGTGTCTTACCCTATCTGATGAGGTTCTCCAACCTGTAAAATGGAGATTGATGTTTGTCCACATGTGCCTATCAAGAGGAATGTGCTTTGCATATCCAAGAGGGCCTAGCAGTGGGTACCATGAGTCCTTTTTGGTATCTGCATGGTAGGACTAGCGGAGCTGGTGTCCCCCTAATCCAGCCTTCAAAAGTCCAGCACCACCTCCACAATCCATCAGAGTTCTGTTGAGGCATGTCCAAACTATAAGTAGTATATTAATCCCTCCTAAAATCATTGTAGGAAATATGTAAACGGGGGTGATAAGTCTGTATTGAATTTTTCTTATGCATAGATATCAGCAAGGTCTCCCAGAGGGCATCCATGAACCCTTGGTAAAAGCAGGCCAACGGCTCTGCCTTCAAGGAAACGTTCAGGCCTTAACTGCCTTATCAGCATTCTGAAGTGTGACCATTGGAGGATCATACCTATCTAAATAGATCTGACTGAGCACCCATCATCCCTGTAGCCAGAATGGAGAAGGCGCCTGGGATAATAGCAAACCTGCAAACACGTCTGTGCCCTATTGTTCCACCAAAGCCGAGAGATACTGTACTGATCAATGGCTGTTGTTCTTGGTTCTTTCCAATTGATTTGTGTTTCACATTCAAAGGCATTCTATTATGGAGCTGCTGGCCTGGCCCATTGATTCTCATTACAGGTAACCTTTGAATAGCAGCCAGCTAACTAGGCTGCCCACGAGATTACTCCAGCTGAGGCTTGTTCTCTTTCTGATAAACTCCATGCTATTTTTTTCTTGCATCTCGTTTGTGTTTCCACCTGAAATTCCCATCTGTGCTTATTGATGGCATTAAATGGAGCTATGGAAAAGTTAAGGAAGAAAACTTGTCTTGCGCAAGAAATAAATGCTTACAACCTCGTCTGGTTTCCTTGCAAATGCAAATAATGTTTTAATATACTTACAAGCCTCTATATTATTAACTTATTATTAATAACTCATATTTTTATACCAAAAACCTTCCTTGATAACCTCAATATGTGTCATTGAAAAAATTGACTTAAAGTCAGGCAGCCTGAGCATAGTGCTGTTCTCTAATACACAGTCGCTGTTTGACCTTGGGCAAAGTATAGGCTATAGAGCCTTAAGGCCTGGATGAAGGAGTCTCCCATTTTAGAGATGTGGAAACTGAGTAGTAGGGAGAAGCTTGTTGTCTAAAGGCACCTAATTGTTAAGTGGCAAATCTGGGACTTGAAGCTGGGTCTTTGCTTCTTTCCCAGGTATCTTTTCTGGTACCACTCAGAGCCTCCAGAAAAGTCACACAAGCCTGTAATGCCCATCCACAACTTCATCACATATTGTATAGAATTATTTGGTGATGTTTTTTGTTTGTTTTGTTTTGTTGTGTTTTGCTATTTACCTCCTTTTCCCAATTAAGTCTCAGCTTCTTGGTGGCAGGGGCTATGTAGGATAGTCCCACAATGCTTGAAAGGCAGGGTAGGGTAGTGAGGAGAACACTGGAGTTGGAGGCCAGAGTTAGACGGGTCCTGGGTCTCAGTGCTGGCTTGGCCACTTCATGTCTGTGTGAACTTGAGCAAGTATCTTACCCTCTCTGATAAGGTTCTACAACCTTTAAAATGGAGACTGATGTTTGTCCACATGTAGCTATCAAAAGGAATGTGCTTTGCACATCTAAGAGGGCCTTGCAGTGGGGACCATGAGTGCTTTTTGATATCTATCAGATTCAATGAGACACATATCTATGAAATAATTTCTATTGACCAGACACTCAACTCATTGCAAAGAATTCAAAAGCAAACCAGAGACGTGTGTGTGTGTGTGTGTGTGTGTGTGTGTATGTGTGTAGAAAACCAGTCCTGTCCTCAGGAAGTTTATATTCTACTGGGGATAGAGGTAGCAGACTGCAGGAATTGTAAGATATATATAGATGAGAAGCAATTTGTTAGTGTAGACAGAAAGGTGGCCTTAGTAAGGAAGACCCTGCCTTTGCCACATCCTGCTTAAGTGAGTGGCTAAGTGACTAAACCCCTCAGTTTCCCTTAGGTTGCAGGGCATTCACTGATCAGCTTTAGTAGAGGAAATTTCTTTGGAGATGGTTTTACACCATTGAAACTAGAAGTCTAGAACAAATGCACACATACACACATATTCATATATACATGCATATAAATGCACATACATGTATATGTACACATACATATGTGTATCTTTATATATACATATGTGTGTGCATATATATAGCACAGATAAATTCAAAAGAAATAATTGAGTTGCATTTTATATTAAGATGATTTTATCATGTACATCAGGAATCTCAGAAACAATGGATATAAGTTATGTGAAGAGCCTAGTGGTGAGCATATTGGTGAGGAAGAGGAGAAAGAAAACATGAGCCAGGCTCTAGTTAAGGGATGTATGCTGGCCATGACCTGGAAAGGTAGAGGAGTCCTGGAACCTAATGACCAGCCTGACATGACAAGGTAGGGTAATGATGGAGGGCATCAGCTGAACATTTGTTGGTGTTCTCTTCCTCTGCTAATGGGGAAAATAGCACAATTTGTGTTAGTGATCTTACCATGGAATCTGGTATCCCCAAAAGTGGGTATCTAAACATGCTTTGAAGGGGCAGCTGACTGCAATAATAATGACCAGGATTTACATAGTGCCTTAAGGTTTGCAAAGGACTTCACACATTTTATCTTATTTGATCCCCATAACCCAGTGAGATAGCTCTTATTATTATCCTCATTTTCTAGATGAGGAAACTGAGGTAGAGAGAGGTCACATAGCTTGCCCAAAGCTATAGTGATAATAATGTATGAGGCAGGATATGAACTCAGCACTTTCTAACCCTATGTTCAGCATTCTATTCCACTGCATGTCCTGGAAGTACTGAAAGGCTTTCATTAGTGTTGTTTTTGGCACTGTAGGGTAGACACAGGGTCATTTATGGATGGGGTAGGTGTGGAATTGAAAAGAGTTAAATTTCAAGTAAATGCCAAAGGCAGCTTTCTAAAATTTTGAGCCATTCTGCAGCTACTTGGTTCATGAATTCACCATTTTTGAAGCTTTTTCAAATGGAGCCTGAGTTTCTGGTATTGTGTAGGCAAGTTTCCAATTTGGGCATTAATGGCATTGGATGCCTTTGTGGGCCCTTCTAGCTGTGAAATTCTTTGCCTCAAAGACTCAGTTTCCTTCTCTGTACTGTGAAGGGGTGGAATTGCATTATGTCTAAGGCTCTGTCCAGTTCTAATGGTCCTATATAGCTAGGATTCTATTGTGGACTGTTGCCAAGACTGAACCACTAGGATTGAGATGTCTGTGAAGGCCACTACCTTTTGTAGGTCATGCCAGGGGACCACTGGTATCATTTGGAGACTAGCACAGGGAGGATATGTGGCTCATTGTTTTCATTTTTTTTCTGTGTTTCTTTAAAATATAGTTTTAATCCATTGATATCAAGGAAGTCTCTAAGAAAAGGAACCTTTTCTTGGAATGAAACCAAGGTCATCTATTCAAGTCCTTCTGCAAGATCATGAATATACAAAAATGAGCCTCTCTCCCCTTAGTTTTGGCTGGTCCCAAGCCTTAGATGCCATCCTTGACCCAGAGTTATAGTCCACTTGTCATTAGAGGTTATTGAAGTATGGAACCTATTATCCAGAAATTTTTTGGATCACACTGAATTTCTTAGATTTTTTAGGATGTTAGAACTGGTTTGGATTTCAATATAGAGAAATTCAGGGTCAGCAAGGTATTTAATACAGACAGTATCAGAGTTTAGAGGAATCTTAGGACAGATAATATCAGAACTGGGAGGGGCTTTGGAAAAAAGAGAACATCAAAGTTAGAATGGACTTCAGTGTAGAGAAAGTCAGAGTCAGCAAGGTCCCTGTCATAATAAATGTCAGTAGGAAGGGTCTTTAGAATAGAGAATGTCAGAGCAGAGAGGGTCTTTAGGTTAAAGAGGGTCAGAATTGGGAGGAGATACAGAACATAGAATTCAGAGGACAGAGTTGTAACTTAGACCATCAAAAGTTGAATGTCATATCCCAGAAGTGTCTCAGAATGTAGAGCATACAATGCAAGAAAGAAGTATCCTCTAACATACAACATAGAATATCATAAGAACTCAAAATGTCAGAGTGCAGAAGGATCTCAGAACATAGAATTCTGAGAGTTCTAACAGAAAATTGAAGAGCAAGAACATTAGGGCTGAAAGAGGTCTTAGAATGTGGAATAAACAATGTCTAAGCTTACAAGGACTGGATCTTAGAGAAAATCCCCCCCCCCCCCATACTCTCATTGTACCTGAGTCATCACTGAGGTCTAGAGAAGGAAAATCAAGTGCTAAAAGTCACATAATGTGTCAGTGGACAAGTTGGACCTAGAACCAAGTCTCTTAACATCCACAGCAGTGTGTTTTCTCTTCCACCACACAGACTCTCAGTTGAGCCTTTGAGGTGACAACTCTCCATATCAGATAGCTTTTCCTCTCTGAATAATTAATTCCCTTGGTCCCCTGATTGGTCACTCTATAAAATAATGGTGGAGCAAATAGATTGGATAACTAATCTGATGTGATGGGACATGGTTACCGTGTAATCACAATTGTTCCTGAGGCATCTGAAAGCATCCAGATCATTAGAGCCAAACATCAGTTGTTCTGTTTTTATTCATGGTTTGGTGCTCATTACTGACTGTCTGGTGAGGGCTAGCTGGGGAAGACCATGGTGTCAGAATATAAAGTGAAATTAGGGAATAATCCATGGATCCCAAGACTTGTTCTTTCCCTGTGTCCATTACCAAGGGCATTCAAGAGGAATTTTTTTCTGACATTAGCTCACTCTCTGGGCAACAAGATGACTGAATAGTTCAGTCCCTAACTCTTCACTAGGGCAGTCCAGTAATTGAGGGCAAAGGGCCCTGGATTAGATATGGAATCATGAAACCTGACTTCACATTTCATCTCTGCCTCTTGCTAGCTATGTGTCTGAAAATGTCTCAAAGCCACAAATTTCTGGTCTATAAAATGGAGACAATAGTACTTTCACTGCCCATTTCTAGGAGTGGTTGGGAGGAAAGTGCTTCTCTACCCTACAGAAACAGGAATTATTATATATTCCCCAATGCCTCATTTCACCCATATAATACATTAACTCACTTCACTATGGTCTATACCATACTCTATTTTTACTTATTTAAAAAAAAAATCAGCCTGATTTTGAAACCTCTGTTCCACACAAGCAAAAACAACTAGATAATTCATTCCCATATCGCAGCAATCAACCACCTTTTCCTCCATCAGCTAAGGGTGGGGTAACTTGGCTTTTGATTTAGAATGACAGAATCATAGATCTGGCTAAACCCCTTAAGATTCTCTGATTCATGATGCTACTAAGAGCAGGGAGCCCTGCCACACTAAGAACCTCCCAATTATAGTCCCCTATTTTGATTAAGTCCTATATATGAGGAGATGGTCCATATATTGGGTGATAACCCTTTCCTGATCGAGACATCATTGTTCAAACACTCACCTTTTGGATTGTAGGATCATAAATATCAGAGCTAAATGGGACCTCAGTTATCCGTCTAATCCATCCCTCATTTTGTTGATGGGAGAACTGACACCAGATACATTATTTTTCAGTATTTAAAGGAGTCATGATTCTCCTGGGGTGAATATTTCCACTGCTGATGTGCATTTTGAGTGTGCCAAGCCTTCATAGGCAGTGTAATGAGTTGTTAAGGCCAAAACATTAGTTTCTGGTGGCAACTCTCCAGCAATGACTGCTTCAGGAAGTTATGTAGGCTGGTCCTTGTGCTCAACACAAAATTTATCACTAGATTGTGATAGACTGTCCAGAATGTCTGTCTGTCTTCAGAGGGCCTATCAGAGCACACACTTCACTGGTGTAAGCTTTGAGATCTGGGGCCATGACACATCACCATCAGACTGTGAACTTCTTCATGAGATTATGAGGTCCTCGAAGGCAGGGACTGCTTTTTAGTCTCTAGTGATTAGCACAGTGCCCAGCACAGACTAAGTCAATTCTTATTGATTGATGGGCTATCTGGAGGTGATACTGAACTATAGGCCTCTTTTGTGTGCCTTCTTCCCTTGGTCTTACCTCTGTCCTCTTAAGCCTGTTGGAGTAAATCTCAATCTGTCTCCCCCATGACATATCATGGGGATGCTTGAAGATATCAGTTTTCATCAAATGCTTGAAGATATCAGTTTTCCTTTGATTTCTCTAAGCTGTGTCCTTACTCTCTTATTTAGTCTTCATAGAGCATAGTTTCTAATCTGCTCCCCATCCTACTCCTCTTCTTGACACATTTCTGTTTTTCAGTGTCTTTTCTAAAATGGGCACCTAGATTTGGAGAATCCATGCCTCTAATCACGGGGCATCTATCTTTGGGGCACTGACCTTAGGGCCTAGTCTTCTGATTTGGTAATTGAATACAAATCCCTCCTCATAGCCCACCCCAGGCCATGAATGTGACATCTTTTCATCTTATACATCCTTTAAAACATCTTGCTATGCATGTATTACTTCCCTCTTCCATGTCCATTCCTCTTAGTCTGGATATAGTAATCAAATCAATAACAGCACTGGTATTGGAAAGTGCAGATCAATAAAATGTTCCTTTTCCATCCCTGTTACTCAGCATACCAAAGCACCTCTTCTCTGGCTGTGGTTCCCTCGATAATTTGCCTTGACATATGGAGTTTTGAATTCCTTGAGGACAGGTGCTGTCTCTTTTTGGTTCTATGTGCCCAGCAGTTAACAGAAGTGTTTAAGCAATTCTTTTTATCCATCCATTCATCAAATTATTCATTGAGTGTTCTCTATGTGGTCTGAAGAGGACGAATTCTAAAAGGAACCTTAGCTCCTGTATCCCAAACATCATTATACCTCTTTTACCATAACCCAAGATCACCTTAGATTTTTTTGCCTATTGTATTACTCTGCTGATTCATATTGAACTTGCTCTCTACCAAAACTTTTGTTCTTTTTTTCACAAGAAGTGTTTGCCTCATCTTGTATTTATATTATTGATTTTTTTAGCCTAAATGCAGGACATTTCATTTATCCTTGTTAAATCATCTTCTTTGTATATTCTGAGTAGATACAACCTTAAGGTACATTCTCTATCAATATTAATAGATTTTTTTCTCACTTCTGACTTCCTTAACATTTTATCTGTTTCCAAAGGCTATGATATTTCAAAATTAATTCTGAGATTTCTGAAATTAATGAGGATTTTGAGAAACTTTGAAGTTCAAGTGAACTATGTGGATTAAAGAGACCTCACAACACAAAATTCATTCATTCATTCATTCATTCGTTCATTCATTCATTCACTTATTCATTCATCTATCCATGACATAAGCATTCTTTAAGCACCCATTATTGGATTTCAATTCAGGAGACCTAGGATAGAGTCCTGGATCTGACACCTACCAGCCATGTGACCTTTGCCAATTCAACTCCACTCTCTGAGCTTCAGTCCTTTATCTGCCAAGATAATAAAATATGAATGACTTAAACATACAACAATAAAACATGTATAACTTCAAAGGGTTATTTTGAGGAAGAAGCTTCTTTAATTCTTAAGGCATTCTAGGTATCACATTTGTCTTTGTCACCATCATCTGTGATAATAATAATAATAAGAGGAAAATGATATTCTGTAAGACAAACCTTTAAAATGTCCAAGGAACGAGATCCTTTCCTCTCAAAGCCAGGTGACTACCTATGGAGGTGGTAGTGAGAGAGTTTTCTGTTCAACCAGAACTTTGAATGTGAAAATCATGGAGAGAACATGGAATTTGTAGATCAAGATTTGCCTTCAAATCTCAGTTTAAGATCAAAGAAACAGTTAAATTTCTTTACTTCTTTCAACATCATTTTTCTTGTCTGTAAACCAAAGGGTCTGAAGTGAATGCCAGCCAGTATCCCTTCCCAGCTAATTCCTCTGGATCTGCAATGAGGTGCCTTCATAGGTCCCTTCTGCCGCTGCCACTTTGAGATTCTTCCATGTCTCAGAATGATGTGATTCCTTCCAATTCATCCAGCTGCCTAAAGTTTAGGCACCTTTGCTATATCCCTACCACATGATGCATTTGGTTCTTGGTTGTTGTTGTTGTTTTTCTGTTCTCAGTTTTACCATCTGCCCTTCTTATCCGCACTTTGTCACTACTCCATTTCTGCCTTTGATTTTAATGCTGCTTTGGGTTTGTATTACATTCAGTGTCCTAAAACCCCACCCCTCAGATGGCTTTTAAGCTCATTCTATGCCTCATTCTGCCTGGTATTAGCTATTTGTGGCCATCTTTGAGGCTATTGGTGACCACCAACCACTTGTATCTCACCACCCTCAAATTGGCACCTGGATGGCCCTCACCTATCCCCAGAGCACTTTATAAATATTATATCATTTGATCCCCACAATAATCCTATGAGGAAGACATTATTATCCCAATTTTACAGATGGAGAAAATGAGGATCTGAGTGGTGAAATGACTTGCCCAGGTTCACAGAGATAATGTCTCAATCAGGATTCAAACTCAGGTCTTCCTGACTCCCACATCTAGCACTTTATGACACCACTTGGTTGACTGTGACTGTGGGACTGTGGGCTAGTCTCCATCTCACTGAACTTCAATTTCTCCATCTACCAAAAGGTAACAATTACCTGAATTACCTGCCAAAGTTCCTTAAAGGTACAAATGTATATAAAGCACTTTATATACCTTAAAACATTAAGTAAATATCAGATATTGTGAGGGTTTGTCAGATGATTATATGGGCCTCCTTATAATTAGCTAGTCTGGCAATCCATCCATCCATCCATCCATCCATCCATCCATCCATTCATTAATCCATCCATGCATACATTCATGCAACCCTTTATCCAAGCATCATTAACTGAGCACCCCTTGTTTGTATAACATCATACTAAATGTTGAATGAATCAAGGCTGAAGTCAGGGATTATCCTTAAATCCAGAGATCACATAATTTCTGAAGGGGATAGGGTTCTTATTGCATTACTAATGCATGAGAGAAAGGTAAATGTGTGTGTGTGTGTGTGTGTGTGTGTGTGTGTGTGTGTGTGTGTGTGTGGAAACGAGGAACAGCAAAGTTGTGCAGGGCAATCATGAATACTTTCTGGGAGAGACAGCATTGTAGTTAGGCTGGAAGGATGTGTAGAAATTCCAGTTAATGAAGAAGCCTTTATAAAGTATCTAATGTATGCTTGTCACTGGGAATAAAAATACAAAAAGGAAAGAGTCTTTGCCACCAAGGACTTTACATTCTAATGAGAGAGACAATATTAGGCAAACACAACAACTTGAGCCAGGTCAAAACAGTGAGGAATGCACAGAATTTGTTTATGGGCAGAGTTGTACAATTTCACTGGAGCATTGAGGACATACAGAGCAAAAGAGTAAAAACCTAGAAAGGTATAATGGTGCCAAATTAGGGAAGGACTTGAGTGAATTTTAACTTTACCAGTAGGCAAATTGGCACAATTCTTCTTAAAAAATATATGATCATGTACAAATAACTCAACCTGTGTGCCTCAGTTTTTGTATGTATAAAAAGAGGGATTTAGACTATGACTTTCAATGTTTCTTCTAGCCCTAAGACTATGATATTAAGATATACAACTAGTCCATTCCTGGATTCATGTGTGAAGTCTTTTCTTCCTTAAAAATCTACTGAACAAGAGTGCTTCCTTTTGAGAAAATGTGGAGATTTTAGTGGACACCTTGTTCAACAGAAATCACCAGTCTAACATAGCAGCGTAAAAAGCTAATGAGAACTGAGGATGAATGGAGACATGTACAAGAGGGAGATTCTAGTGCTGCAGGTCAGAGCATATCTGTTTCCAGTGTATTGGTGATACCTTTTAAGAAGGGTGGTGAAGAATGTCTAGGGAAGGGTGGACAGAACTTTGAACATCTTTGAGACTTAGCCATAGAAGAATTGACTAAAGGAATTTGTGATATTTACCTGGGGGAAGGGAAGACCAGAAGCAAACAAGATACCTATGTTCAAGCATTTGAAGAACCATTATGTGAAAGAAGTGATAAATTTATATTACTTGTCCCTTGAGGACAGAACTAGAAACCACGAGTGGAAGTCACAGGGAAGCAAATTTAGATCTGATGTAAAAAACACTTTGTAACCATTAGATCCAGAAGTGTGATGGGTCTTCCTAGGACATGCTGAGCTCCCCACAAGCAATGGCCAGATGACCATTTGTCAGGGGTCCTTTATCAGGTAAAAGTTGGATTAGATGCCTCTCAAGTCTCTAAGAGCTGTGAGAATCTGTGATGCTATGACTTATTAGAGCAGGTTCATTCACCACTGGTGCCACATTCAAGGGTCCTTGGGCCTTCTGGGCCAAAAGGATACTTTGGAACAGTTTAGGAAGTAATATAGCTGTAATAGAAACAAACAGAGGTTAAGGGACACCGATGGTCAAACAGATAGTAAGTGTCTAAGGCCAGATTTGATCTTGGGTGTTTAGGGCTCCAGGCTAGTTGTCATATATTTTATATTCTTGAAGAGGCCTATTCACTGAATGGGCATTACCTCTCTCTAAGTGAGTGTGTAAAAAGACCTTAACCTAAAAGCGTCAGGGTCTCCCATTGCTTCCTGGGCTATCTCCAGGCATCCTGATTAATATCTGGCCACTGGACCCAGATGGCTCTGGAGGAGAAAGTGAGGCTGGTGACCTTGCACAGCCCTCCCTCACTCAAATCAAAGTCAAGTTCAAGTCATGTCATCATTTCCCTGATCTTCAAAAATGAAGGGCAAACATGAAAACAAATTGTTTTTCAGAACTGAAAAAGAGATGTCTCTAAGAATAAGTAGACCAGTTAGCCCTGGACAACCTTTACATTTAAATGCCTCTTTACTTTGAATCTCTATTGAAGCACTTGACTTTTCTCAGGAACCTCCAAGGTGCTGCTTTCAGACCTGGTGTCTTCTGAAACTATCCTTGCTGATATCTAGAGAGCCTTACTGGCCTAGTAGCTCTGTATGCTGCTCCTTCTAGATATTCACTCTTTGGATGTCTCCATGGTGCTACTTTCAGACACAGTGCTTTAGGAGCTATCCATGGGGGCGTATACAAATCTTAGCTTCTCTTGGCTTTGTTCTTAGATTCTGGCTTCCATCACGGTGCTCTCAGATTTGGTGTGTCCTTGAACTTATATATAATATGGCCCTGAAACCTTTTGTCTCCTCAGAGCTGCCTGTCTTAATTGGTTCCAGATTCTGTGACAACATATATGGTTCTGTTCTCAAACTCCATGCCTTAGCACGGTGTTTGTCACATAGTAGACACTTATAAAATGCTTGTTGATTACTTAATTGATTTTTTTTTTCAGACCCATCTCATGCTTTCCTGCCCTCATCAGATTCCATGACCTTCCTTTGTAGCTATCCATAGTTCTGGACACAGTCCATAGCCCCAAATCTCTACCATCTGATACCATCTTACCTTCTCATGGAACCAGCCTTGGCCATCCTTGACTATTCTCAGCCTCCATCTCAGAGCTCCCTCTCTTCTTCCCCATGTTTCTGCACAGATCTCTTATTCATTCTGCCCACATTCTGACCCCATCCCATACCAGATTCCCCACTGATCAATCTCCCAAGCTTTATAAGTGAGCTCACTAAATATATGCTGAAAATAAATTTGCCACAGACAAGTGAGATTTGGTATTATACCTAGCTACCCACTCGCTCTTCCCTATAGCTGTTGATGCTCTGCTGACCAATATCCCCGAGGTCTCATATGGAAATAGATGTACAGAAGAGTGCAGCTGTATAAATTAAAATAAAAAAAGGCACTTCCTTCTTTTTCTACTCTCTTAAACTACTGCTGTCAATTTGTGGAAATTTGCCCAAGAAAAATGATTGGAGTTATATATTTTTTTCATTTGCTAGTCACCATTCTTAATCCTAGTGGAATAATGAAACAGGTAGAACATGACAAACTGTTGTTTCTTCAATCTAATTTGATTACTCAAATCTCAGGTGCTTTATGGTAGTGTGTTCTGGTACAGTAATCATAAAGCTAGGCTCTCTTCATTGCAGAGAAGGGGTAGGATTGCTGTAGGCAGCTAATGAATCAATCTAATCAGAAACCCACATTGAAGGCCTTCTTGAAAATTAATACATTTCACTGTAACTATTTAAAGAAAAAATAATTATCAGGACCGTTCTCACTCAATTACACTGTCGGGGAATTGTGGCACAAAGACAAGCTTGTATCATTGAGCTATAATCTTCTATTGCTCAGCTCTTAATTTTTTCTCCTTTCTTGCATAATTGCAAGATCAAGTCTTTGAAAGTGAGAAAGAAGTTAACTTTTTCTTTTTTTGTTTTCCCTGAAGTTGTTTGAAATGCAGGGGTTTTTTTTCTTATTTAATTTTACAAAATAATAGTTGTATGTATACAGAAAACGGTATGGAGTTCACAGCAAACATTTTTAAAAATGCTTTAAATTGATCTGAAGTTACAGAATCACAAGACCTCAAAACCAAAAGCAGCCTTAGTCTGATTCTTACCTGAACATGAATTCTCTTCACAATAATTTCAACAAGTCATCATCACATTTGCTCATAAAGACTTCTAGATGTGGGGAACTCAGTACCTACTCTGGTAGGTCATTCTAATGTAGTTGTGCTTTGATTGATAGAAATTATTTCACTTACAGTGAAACAAAATATTATCACATCGGCCTGCCTTCCTCCAGCTAGCAAAGTTTGTCATGACTGGACTCGTGTTTTAAAAAAAAAATGCAGGGTGTCTCCTTGTTTTCTTCCTTCTATTGTGGAAGAAATGGCTAGTGAGAGTCTCTTTACAGGCTATTGCAAGCACTTTTGGGGAGGTCCTCTTTCAATATATTTACATTCCATCTTTCTCTCTGGGCCACTCTCCTACAGCCTTAGGAGCTGGACATTGGATATAGTAAATTTCCATTGCCTCAGTTCACACAACAGATTCATCACTCCCAAAAATGACTTTGAAAGTTAAGTCTGAAATGGGGAATGACATGGGATATTTGAGATTACAACAAATGTGCTTCTCCCATGATGCTTGATCAGAATGGGGAACATTCTCATTATTGCCAACGTTTCCTTCCATGGCCATTAAGTCAGTCAGAATGATAGGCTGGATGTAGTTTTTGTACCATATTAGTGTTTGTATTTAAAGTCCTGTCTTAGAAGCTTCTAGATCATAGCCTCTTCTGAATGAGGTCCCAGTTGATTGGTGTATAGCATTGCTCTCTTGCACTCCCTATGCAGTCATTTCATAGAGGCCAATCCTAATGTCTTTGGTCATTATTTCTATAGAATTGTCCCAAACTCTCACTTTGTCCTTCCATTTAAATGTAAGCTCTTGGGGGTCAGGGATGGTTCTTTTTTTTCCTTTTCCCTTCATCACTCAGTGTAGCACTTGGCACATAGTAAGCAGCTGTTAACTGATTCATTAATCACATCCACTCTTCTTAATGACCTCTATTCTCTGGGACCTACACAAAAGCTTCTCCTATGGGCTAGAAATGCACTTTCCAAATTTGAAGCAGCTCATGGAAAGAACACTAGATTGGGAGTCAAAGTCTGGTTTTCTAATCATGGCCCAAATATTACCTAGTGATGTGACTTTGACTAAGTCTCACTTTTTCTGCTTATGACTCAGTTTTCTGCAAAGGTTATCTGCAAAAGACGGGATGGAGATTGTGGAATTGATTATTTCTGTAGTCCTCCTGTCTGGAAACCTTGTGATTCCTGGAGCCCTTTGGCTGGTTATCTAGGGACATCATAGCAATGAGAAATGGGATCACTGGAGCCTGCCCTATCCTCGATCAGCACCTGGCCGTTAGATCAGCAAACACACAGCTCTTTCTGCTTCTCCTCTAGAGCATAGTGGAGGCTAACCCTTTCCAACAGCTGGGCCCCAAGGAGGTGCTGCATGTTCCAGTGTTGCTGTCTCAGGTGCCATATGAGCTGGCTGGCAAAGTGAGCTGTTGCCTTTCTCCTTTGTCTGCTTTGTTTCTCTGTTACACTTGGGAGTGTTTGAAACTAGAGAGAAATGAATTCTAACAATCTTTATTTCAAGAATTACCTGTTCTGAATTACACACACACACACACACACACCTCACACACACATACATATACCCCACAAACACACACACATACTCATACACATTCACACACATGCACCATACATGCACTCACACCACAAATACACACACCCACTCACACACCCACACACACACACAGACATACACACACACAGACACACACTTCCACTGGTTAACCATTTTCAGCTTCATTATGCTCCCCGTGCACAGAGTGCCCACTTTGTGGATTTCCTATAGTCTATAAGGGCAGGCCATATGTCTATTAACAAGTGCTATCTGCACTTGGTGCTTGCTCATGTCTGCAAGAGGCTTGCCTGATTGGTGTTGGCCAGAGATTATAATGTAGGTTAATAGATTGAGTGTTCAAAGTTAAGTCAAACAAACAAGCATCTCCTAGGCATCGTGTGGCAGATTCTGTGCTAAGCACTAGGGACAAAAAAAAAGAAAGAAAGAAAGAAAGAAAGAAAGAAAGAAAAACCCAGATCTCCACTTAAAGAGCTCACTTTCAAAATTAGATCTTGCAGTTGTTCAAGATGTCTATGTGTGTATGTGTATGTATGCACATGCTGTGTGTGTGTGTGTGTGTGTGTGTGTACTTGAAGAGAATCTCAGAGGGATGTACTTGCTATGAGACCAGGGCCGACTTCTTGCAGAAAATGTTCTAAGACTAAGGAAGAACCCTTAGAATTTAACTAGTGGCCACCATTTTATAGATGAGGAAATTGAGGCCCAGAGAAGTTAGGAGACTTGCCCAGGTTCAAGCAGCAGTAAATGATGGAGCTGGGTTTCCAATCCAGGTTCCCAGATTTCTAAGTCAATGTTCTTTTCCTGTTGCCTCCCAATGAAATATGAAATGAAAAATTGCTCCTCCCCTTCTCTAACTTCCTCCAGATACACCATAATTATTTCCCATGTCTAATCCTTTTCAGCTTTACACAATGCTTTTATTAAAGCAACTCTGCAAAGTATGTGGTTCAAGTAACTTTATTCCCATTTTGTAGATTGAGAAACTGATGGCTAATGTAGTGCAGTGATTTACTCTCGTTTCCAAGCCAGATCCAGAAGATGAAGGCAGGTGTTTTGACTCCAAGCAGATGTAGAAGTGACTCCTCCAAAACTCAAGAATGTTCATCTCTGCCTCTGACTCTCTCAAAAGATCTCCATGCAATTCTTTAAGGCAAACCGGTTAGAATAGTGCTGGCCTTATTATTGTCATGGTATTGGTGTGAGTATATATGTGGCCATGGGTTGGAGGAGGTCATGAAGGAGATATTGTTGGGCCTTAATAGATGACCTGGAAATGGGCACTTATAGCCAGCGAATATGGTAGAGAATTCCAGAGGAAAAATACTATCCATAAGGGCTTGGAGATGGGGGTGAGGAGGGAGAAGAGAAGTTAGGCATGATAGACTGAGGCTAGATTATAATAGGCTTTTCATGTCAGGCCACACTTTGAACTGCACTAGGCATGTCATAGAGCTATAAGGAAGGTTTCTCAGCCAGGGCATCAGTGGAGTGTACCCATGAGTACATGGGAAACCCTCACTGGTAACCAAGTGGGTTCATTGCAAGTATAATATCACAGAAAGTTGGGGAGGGGGCACATCTTCAAATACTCTTTTCTACATTAAGAGAAATACTCAATTAGACACTGAACTTCAGAATTGCCATGGAGAACATGAGTGGCTTCTGTGTGAATCACACAGATAAGCCTAAGTCAGGTGTTTCAGTTGGTAGCTCAGCTTGGTGGTTTCTAAGGACAGCACACATTGATAGAAGTAATCCCCAGAGAACCCCTGCTGACCCAAGAGGAAGAGCCAGTGGCCATTTTCTGCCTTAGTTCCTGCTTCTGTGTCAGGTTGAGGGCACTTTGATACCTGCCCAGGTGAGAGCCTCTCCATACCTGCCCAGGTAAGGGCAGCTTAATACCTGCCTGGGTGAGAACCTTTCCATACCTGCCCAGGTGAATGCTTCCAGCAGAGGCTGTCCCAGAGGCAGGGAAGAACTGTGCTCATTCAGGCTGCATCTTGCCTGGCACGGACAGCTGTGTTACCCAGACAGCAATGCATTAACTGACTCCATATGGATTTCTTGAATAAGAAATGAGATTTTCAAATGTTTCCCTACTCACACGCTGTTGTTTGCATAAAGCACTTTTGGATTTCATTTTTTTTTCTTACCTTCCGTCTTGGCTGGGCCATGTTTTTATCTTGATCAAATCCCCAGTGAGGACAGCCGTCTCCTTGGCTGGAATTCTGGTGAGCTTCCTCTCTGTAGATTAGGAGCCAGGCTGTATGGAAACATAAGATAAGCTGGCAGTCTGAACACCCCTTTGTGCAGCTAATATAGATGTTCAGGGAAATCCTGCTTCTTCATTAACCTACTAATACAGTCCAAAACTGTTGGCCAGAATCTTGAATTTGGTCAGGATGCAGTCAAAAACAAAAAAGAGATCCTGGGGGTGGGGTAGAAGAAGGGGGATTTCTGACTGTGTGGATGAGACTCAGTTGCTCCTGAAGCCCTTCCAACTCAGAATTTCTGGCTAGCCTTAAAGAATCCAGTTACTCCCCAATATTGGGGACCTCTTTCCTTGACTCATCAAATACAAATTAAACCTTCTTCATCCCCTAAGAAAGGAAGATCTCCCTCTCTACATCTTGTAGGTTTCAGAAAAGGGAAAGGTTGCCAACTTGTCTCATCAGCTGTCTCTCCACTGTGTGTGCTAAGGCAGTAGGGGTAGAAGCCAGGAAGAACCTTACTAAAAGGCTATCCTACTTTTACTCTACTCTACCCCTTCCAGTCCATTCTTCACAAACTGCTCAAGAAACCTTATTCAGAAACCAGAAGGAAGGAAGGGAAAGAGCACACATTAATTAGATGTTTACTCTTTTTAGGCACTATGCTAAGCCTTGGGGATAGACATGCAAAAGCACCTCTCCCCATGCCCCACTCTTTAGGAGCTAACACGCTAATGGGAAAGAAGGCACACACAAGGGAGTAGGGGCTTGGGAAGGAAGTTTTCCTCTGGGGAATCTCAAGGACAGACAGTGGAACCCTAGAGCAGTTAAGAGACAGCCCCTTTTTTCAGAAACAAAGGAAGCAAATTATTGGGGTTTTAAATTTTATAGTTGAAATCAAGTAAGAGCCAAGACTTGATTAAGTTCACCTAGTGTCTAGTTCAACCAACTGGTTATTGTTGCCAGTTAAATACCCATTGTGAAAATGGCAGCAGACACTGTAAGACAGCAGAGGATGCTAAGATTTTTTTGCGTGTGATATGCCTAGATATGGTTGTGTGTTTTCTGATAATTCACCCTCATTTGCATCTTTGTAATTCACTGCACTTTCATTTCTTCCTGGTTGGGTGGAGCCCTACAAGTTGTTTGCTGCTGTGATGATTTAACTCCACAAATGCTGCTTTGCCTTAGTTTCTATTTCTGTTTGGTAAACTCTGGTCTTGTTTTGTAACTTCATTGTAAACCTGGTAGGATGAAGCCATTTCTAACACTGCCTAGACCCATGGGTCTTAACCCAGAGTCCATGAACTTTATTATTTTTTTCATTTGTAGTGTTTTACTTTTTCCCCAATTACTTGTTAATGTTTTTTAACATTTGTTTTATCTTTAAAGTTTTGAGTTCCAAATTCTATCCCTTCTTCCTCTCCCACCCCCTTGAAACAGTAAACAATCAGATATAGGTTATACATGAGCAATCATGTAAACCATTTCCATATTAGTCATTTTGTTCAAGAAGACTCAAATAAAAGCACAAAGAGAATGAAAGAAAGTGGAAAAAGTAGCATGCTTCAATTTATTCAGACAATATTAGTTCTTTCTCTGGAGACGGGTAGTCTGCTTCTTTTGTATGAACGTAAAAAAAAAAGTAAAGATTTTGCCTGTATTTCAATTTAATTGGTTTCTTTTGTAATCCCACATATCTTATTTTGTGCATTTCAAAACATGAATCTGAGAAGGGGTCTATAGGTTTCACCTCTGGACCGGAAAGACAAGGTGAAAAGCCTCTAGGCTAGAAAGCCTTCTCTGAGCCCCTCATCTCCCGCAGGTGATTGTAGGTAGTCTTCATCAGATGGAACTAACACACTGAGTACTGCTTGAATGTGAACTATAATGTCCTTTATATGTGCCAGGTCTTCCCATGTGACTATGACTTTCAGGAAGGCAAGAAGGATACCTTTTCTAAACTTCCTATGTCTCAGTATCCCTCAGTGGTAAAGCTTGTCTTCTGTTTGCCTGGATTCATCCTCGCAGATTTGAATGCAATGACTGACTGCAGTCAGCACCTAATGATACTTGTGTACTGATTCACCTTACATCCCTCTGATGGTCTGCTGCAACCTATGGGCCACTTCTCAGGAAGGTTTTAAATACATAAAATAAACCATGGAAGATTGCAAAGGAAACCATTTTTTAAAAATATAGCTATATACATTCATA